>LPNX011037204.1:21117-82452 GCA_001517045.1 Pseudotsuga menziesii | reverse complement strand
TTTTATTGATTTGGATTCAGAACAGGAGGGGCATTATAAAAAGGAGATTTTAGATCTCACAGCAGAAGTCTCAGCCCTGAGGATGGAAGTGATTAAGTGGAAAATTCAAATGGAAGAAAACCAGAAGAGGATGATTGCTTTGAGTGAGCACCGAAGAATTATTAGAGCATTGGAAGAGCAGGGGGCTGAAGAACGTATGGCCCACAGAGTTCAGGTAGAGGAGCTACAGAACGAGATCAGGAAACTAAAAAAATTCTCATCCATGCAGAAGGAGAAGGATCAAACGTATGCCCTATCCTGAGAACTCACAGGAACTAGGAGGCCCTCTTCCTCTTATCCAGTGTTCCTCTTCGAGCAGTTTGTCTGGTTTAAATTAAAGGTTGTACAGGAGGGAAGGTCATTTGAAATTGCAACCTCAGAAAAAATTTTGGAGACATTTCTTGGGAGCAATTTTGAATAGAAGAACTTGCTATGTGAATTATACCTGCATGAGATGGCGTGCCCTTTGGATCGGCACTCAAATACTGTTCCATTTGCAGGTGACATTCAGCTACGAGCCTTTGCCTCTTTTGTGAACAATCATGTTCAGTGGGAAAGGTATTTTCAGACCTTTTCCCACAATGAAGGCCATACTAATTTATGGATTCGAAGTGAGCCCCAGAATCTTGGTATTCTTGTGGCTCAATACAAGGGTTTTCTTTCCAGCCCTTCCCAGGCACAACATATCATGAATTTGCAGGAAGAGGTAATCTCCACTTGTACAAAATCCATTTCTAGACAGCAGTAGATTGCATTAGATGGGAATAGGCACATATGGCAGGTTGCATCCTCCGCACTTAGAAACAGGGACCCCTACTGCTTTAAAAATTTTAAACATGCACTCTCTAGAGTCAAAGGTTATGTAGGGAGTATGAAGGAATGTGGAGTCAACTGGCTGGGTTTAAAGTTCAAATTTCCTCTTATTTGGTGGCCAGCAAAACCATATCACATGGATTTTTCCATGACTAAGGCAGAGGAGCAGAGCTGTTGGTGGTATTGGGTTATTCACAGAGGTTTTCTGAAGACAGCGGAGGAACCTGAGTTTCCCTACAATTTTTCTTCCCTCCACGAACAGAGCTCAATGCAGGACTCAGATTCTGAATGATGCAGGTTGTTGCATGAGGACATGCAACAGGGTAGTTGGGGGGAGATGTTGAGTCCACAATTGGTCCCTTTTTAACTATCTTTAATCACCTTTTCTTCCCGTGTTTTACACTACTCAGCATCCTAATACAGCCTGTTTTCCTCACTCTATGCCTTAAATTACCAAGGTAAGGCTGATTATTGTTTTATCCTATTGATGCTTATGATTGTGGCAAATAAAGCTGTTTATCTCTCGAAATTGTGCTAATTTGTTGTTATCTATGAAGATAGCGTGAGATGAGTTGACTACAGGTAAGTGGAGTTGAACAAGTCTTGAACAAGGGGTGTTCGTGATTCAAGAAGTTCCTCAATCCTTCAATCATTGCTTAAGGCACGTGATTCCTATGCAACCCTCCAGACAGAGCCATACAAAGGGGCCGTAACAGAATGTGCTATGATCGGGGGATCTTTGGTTAGCTGTTCAAATACCATGGCGATCTGGGAAGATCGCCACTTCTGGGCCAGTCTATAGCTTTCTCTCATTTGCTATATTTGCACCATGCCACGTCTTGTAACAACCAGTGTTATTCAGGGCGCCTGAAGATTAGAGATCTTCATGGCTGCCCTTTGTAATAAGATCGGCTGTTATAGTTTGTATGTATAAAAGTGAGAGGATGTCTCGACCCAGGGGGTTGGAAAATATATATTCATTCTTGTATTGATAGTGGGGGTAATCTGTATTCATTCTTTCTTTTAATACAAAGAGTTGCTGCTGATTTAAAGGAGCTGTACATTGTTCATCCATCGTCTCTGTATGAAGGCTGGGCATGCCTTCTGCAGAGATAGTTGAGTTAAGGTAGGATTTCTGAAATTATGATTGTGTGATGTTCCGTTGATTATATTGTTTGTGTGCGCAGTAGTAGGATGTGTGAATTTGCAGTATTATATTTTCCTGAGATTGACAACTGCTACAGGACAACGGTCAACTGAATAGGGATTTTCCTTCGTGCAATACTTTTTAAATAGATGTACACAACTTTTTTCATCTCATGGTCCAGATTGTCGTTCCACAAATCCCCGCACTTGTTTTACTGTTATAATTGTTATCTCCATTTCTGCAATTCGATTCTTTAAGGTAGCCGAACTTAAATTGCTGCAATTGAATTTCTAGATCACAATTAGTTATGAGTATGAATTTCAAGAGTGGTTAGATTAAGTAGATGAATCATTTATTTCGGGATATGAATAGGATTTTCTTTATGTCTGCAAGTGTTATTTGAGTCTAATTTCATTTCCTGTTAATGCATGGTAGAGAGAATTTGAATTTGTAGTAATTAGAAGATTGGTGGGATTACATAGGTTCTGAGGGATGAACATGGTTGTTTAGGGGTGAAGTGTTTGATTGCAGTGATCTGGTGTTTAAGCATAAATTGTGCATCTATCCTTTGAAATAAAAGACTTTCTCGGGTTCACAATAAATCTCGTATGCTCTGTGTGTTGATAAGATTTTATCTGCATTTAGGGCGCTTGACAACATGCTCGCTGGTTTTTAGAAGTTGTAACAGAAAATAAAGGAAGATACTGTTCGGAAGTGTCCTCAGGAGCGATCAAATCCTCCCAAGGGTCTCTTATTTGACTAAAACCTTTGATTTTCGCACCTTGTAATCTCTTGATTTCAATCCATATAAGGATCAAGAGGAATTATATCAGTTCTCTGATATTGTAACCACTTTTAATAATTATATTTTAAATAGGCTTTTTCGAGCCCATTCCCCATCCCCCCTGGGGGGATTTGCGTCGGTGTCCTTCTTGTTTCTTTTTGCTCATTTCTTTCCAAAATAGTATTGATCTAATATGCAGGGTAGTATAATTTATTTCATTATTAATTTCATATTCCATATTTTATATTTCAAAGTAATCGTAATACTTACCCCACGACTTCCCGATTGACCTGAAAGGGGAAAGAGATTCGTGGTAGGACTAATTAGGAAACTAGAATTGTGTATCTATTTTATTTTTCCTATCATTTGTTTTTCAGCTATTATAAAATTAACCCCTCCTCAATTCCTTGATTGAGATCCACTTGGATCAAAAAAGGTTCCTGGAGGGTTTTCTTTTAAACAAGAACACCCATTGAAAATTTATTAAAATTGACAAGACTCCGGTATGTATGCTCTACACTTGGATGTGGTTCGTCCGATCAGTCAAGATGTATCAAAAGCACTTGGGTGACTAGTATAATTAGGACTAACTCTCCCAAATTAACAAACCAACAGGTGAAAATCCAACACCTAGATCAAACCATCATGGTGGAAAAATACCCAAAGGAAGCGGGAACTTCTGAAAAGTGACCTTGGGGCGCCGATATTTGTCACACCCTAATGGGTAAGTTATGAACAATAGCCCCAGAGACTCCATTTCAGCTGACATATTCCTTGCGAGTAGCCTTGAAGGTTTAGTTTTGGACATACTCCAAGTACTCTAGGGTATATATGGAGTCTCCCCTTTGCCTAATTTTAATCAACTCACACTTCAATTTTAACTTAAAAAATACCAAGAGGCAATCGCAAAACACTCACTCCAAGCACATGCAAGTACATTGTTTCTATTTTTTGACCCCATTCTAAGGCACTGGTTATTTTCTTGTTTTATATATATATTGTGTCTCATCATTGAGCTTTTGTGTGTTCATCTTTTGTATCTTGCCATCTTTTATCATCTATAGTTAAATTGCAAACTCCTAAGTAACTCATTCAGTTTAACATCACAACACTAAGTAATTATCCTTAGTAACATAATAGGGTCTACCCCCCTTGGCTTCATTAGGAGTTGAGCCTAAACAGAGGAGTCAAGAACAAGGTGACAGCCTTGAATCGAGACTTTCCCACAAGGACACATCGATTGGCTTGAAGATTTCTGCCATGTGACCCAGGTGTGTGAAAGGCAGCAACACTTTTTGGCGCCGTTGCCGGGGATAAATCTTTTTATTCCCGAGTATGACTTTTGTTTTCTTCCTTTTTGTTTTTCCTTTTTTTGATGAATGCTTAGAGTAGATCTTTAATTTTCATCTGGCGACTCCACTAACTTTTTCTAGTTTTATTTTTACAAAGAAAAGCAAAAAATAATTTTTGTGAAAAGATTTATAAATGCTTATTTTTCTTTTTCACATGGCGACTCCATTGAAGGGATAAAACCCTGTTATCTCATAAACTTGTGAAGTTTTGTTGTGTGTAGATGAGCCCATGTGTCATGTTAAAACATTTAAAGCTCATCACTTGACATCTCCACCTTTTCAGTACAAGGTGTAATCGCTATATCAAATGGATACTATTTTGGATGAATTAAAGGAGAAATATGGTGCCCAGTTAACCTTAATGTTTCAACCTATCGATTTCTCAAACATCCCAGGTTTTCCTAACTATGGTGATGGTTTGGGGGATGCATATAACTGTCTTCCAACATTTCATGGAGATTATGGTGACTCGGCCGTCTGGAATGTCAAATATTTCCTTCAGTTGATTGCTGACTTAAATATTCTTCATGAAGACAATATGATGGAAATGTTTTCTAGCACTTTTCAGGGTGAGGCCTGTTGTTGGTTCTATCAGGGCCTTCCTAATAAATGTATAACTTCTTTTCCAAACTTCCTTTGGATGTTTTTAGAGCAGTGGCATGATGGTAGGGGTAGTATGAATGGTTTGAAAAAGTTCCTTGAAAAGATCTGTACATTCTACCTATTTGGGACAGAGTATCACATGAAAACATATGATGGACCTTTTGTCGTGATACAAAGTATTGAAGACTTGGAATCACTTCTTGAACATTTAAGTGAAGAGGAGGTTCATGATACTCTGGTAAAAAGGCATCCAAGTAGTTATTTAAGAAAGGAAGCAATTAAGCATCTTTTAAAAGAATATGAGGTATCTCCCAATACACAGCAAGATTCTGAGGAAGGGAAAATCCAAGATGATCATATTGAAGAGCTTCAGGAGGATCCCATGATGGAACACATTGTTGAAGACTCTCCTCATGTCACCATAGCTAAAGACATTGAATATTTGGTGTATTCTCAAGTGTGTTGCAATGCTGATACCTTTCAAGAAATCCCTCTAGAGAAATCCCCTAAGCAACACATACCAAGTGATCCCATTGAATATGTCCAAAAAATTTCCTTGATTGAATATAATATTGAAGATCCTCTTGATGATATCATAACAGAAGCCTATAAAGAAACCTATGATAAGATCACTACAGTGTATGGTGACACTAGACCTTGTTCTCCTCATGTTGATGAAGGTTTGGAAAGTTTATTGCCTTGTAACAGTTTATCTGAAGAAGATTGTTATGAATACAAGGAAGACATGGATAGGCAGGAGCATGATGCCATGGATGAAGAGTCCCCCACATATGACATGGATGGGAGTGATGACTATTGGAATTTCATAGATAATCCAACTTGTGAAAATATTATGGAGAATCCCATCCATGATATGTCCAACAATGGGAGTGTCTATTCAAAAAATTTTGGAAGTCCAATCTACGATACATCCATAGAGGGAAGCACAGATCTGGATGCCTAGGAAAAACTTAGTATGGAAGAGGAGCATTCATAATTTTCACGTGATCATTCAAAATCATACCATATTGAACCGCACAAGGGTATCGGTAATGAAGAAATTGAGAAACAGTATTGTGAAAAATCAGATGTAATGCAGTCAGTGGAATATCAGTCTCAGCCATCTTTTTCACATATAAAGGTTCCTTATGATTTGGAGCTACTTGGGGCTTGTGCAACAAGTTATCATTTGATAATCCCCGATGATCAGTATGACGATGTAGTCAATCTACCTCATCGTTCTGATTGGTATATCAATCCTATCCAGTCATGGATAGAAGTAGCTTGCATGAGCACATACAATTTTGGGAAGAATTTTTATGACATTGTTCATGCCTATGATCTCCCATCCATCACGCCCATCCTAAATTATCATGCAAGTTTGCATTTTCTGAATAAGGTATCCTTACTTTGGTTGGTAACCAAAGATAAGGAATTTTTTTTATGTTAATAAAATTCTTAAGTGGTTACATTGGATTTCTGATTACACTTAACCATTTTTATATCATGCTTAGAGTAGGAAAATAAGCTCCTTGAAAAAGAGCATTTACTTTCTGCATTTCTACTTAGCTATAATAAAACTTTGCTTCTTTTAGTTAGTTACATTTATGTTGTGTAAATAAATTAGCTTAATGGTTCATTTGGTTTTCTATAAAACTTGTGCTACTGAGGTTTTTCTTGTCAAGTTGAGATGTTTTACTGGGCATATAAACTAGATATTCTGGTGTTCTCGTATCCTCTCCTTTCCTTAAAGACCATATCGAGCACACGTCCCACAGTTGGAGCCAGAATGTTACCACCTAAGTTGTACTTAGTCGTTTTTTACCAAGTGAGCCTGGTGAACCAAATAGGGTTAACTTGTTCGGACTTCAGAAGACCTTTGGAAGTACTTTTGGGAAGTGCTTGTTGTACTATATCACATGTTCATACCCCATGGGAGGATTGTAATAAATGTTCTAGCATGATAGTGTCTGTAAAAGACTTGGTCTCTTAGACTTTATTTGTCAATCTGATCAGCCCAGGGTGTTTTTTCCCTTGGTTATTATTGGTTGTCGAATAAACGACTGATAATTTCTGAGTTTTTCACTCCATACCTCCAAAGTTGGGGTGGTCGGCTTGGAATTTAGGCCTATTGAGGTTATTAGAGTATATGTGTCAATGTATAAACATGCTAGACATCATTATCGAGTCATATGAGCATCTCTAAGTCCCCCTAGGTGTTTTTCAATTTTTCAATTTTTTAGTTTTTCAGTGTTTTTTATTAAAATTTAATTTTTCTAAAACTTAGGCTATTTTTTTAAAGTTTAATTGGAAAAATTGATTTTGTAATAAAAGTGGGCCAAATAATCGGTTTCAGTCATGTAGGTGCTCATTTTCAAGCTAAGAGCACCATGTAAACCTATGGACCCACTATTTCCTAGGTTTTGAGTGATTTTCCATCAATCAGGTCAAAAAGCCCCAAAAATCAATTATTGATTATTTTAATTAATAAATTGATGAATAATGGAGCAAATCCAAAATCATAAATCAGTGGATTCTCAGCCGGTTTGATTGAAATCAGTCATATCTAAAGCAGATTGACTGGATCTGACAAATCCTTGACTGAAGGAGGTGATCAAATCAGATTCAGAGTTGATCTTCAGCTGTCTTCATGGGGAATTGCACCCTCTCTCTCTCCTCCACAGGTGTGGACTCTCCTGGATGCTCTATGGACTGATGTGTCAGTGTATGGGTTGATGTGTCAGCTCAATCAATCCCCCAGTTGACAAGTAGGCTCAGTTCAGCTTCAGTTCTGCATTGATGAACTCTCCATTAGGTTATTTCATCTAATTCCATGAGGAATTGCGCCCCCTTGGGCTGGATGGCCTATATTTTGTATATATCCAGGCACAAGCTCCTCTTCTAAGCTAGTTAGAACTGGGATTGAGGTGCTTCTACTATTGTACTATTGTTATTCTTCATTTGAAATAAAGAAAAGATTTGGAGGCAAGACGGTGTTGTGCCATTGCATATGTGGATGATTATTGCCATTATTTTACTAAGGTAACCTGTATCTGTGTTCAATTTTTGCTAATTTCTTGTAGATCCATTGTTAAGATTGATAATAAGCTTATTATAATCTTGATAGGAAAGGTGCTTTTCAATACGTTTACTGACCATCTCTTTCCTTTGATGCATGTTTAGAGATCTAAATTCAGCATGTCCTATAAGCTTATACGCATGTTATCTTGAATCTATGTGAATGTACTAATAAGATCTCACAAGTTTCTTGGCAAGTTCTTTGATTTCAGCTAAGATGCAGGTTCCTACATAGGAGAGGATGCTGATCTATTTTGCTTCTTCACTCTCTTCAAAACCTTCCAAAGGCATAGTCCCTTGACATTCCACCTGAAATCTCCATTGTGGATCTCCAAGGAAACCAGCATTTCTCTCCTCCTCTTCCTCCCTCAAAATCAACATTTTTATCTGGTTACTTTGTTCATAGCTTTGATTTTGCTTAGATGTATAATCTTAAAAGTAATTCCAACATAGATCTATCTTATCAAAGCCCATAGTCTAGATCTTGTAGTTAAAAAGTTTCATAAGCATTCTAGATCTAGCTTTAGGGAAATCATCCTTTTTGCATGGAAATTTAAATAAAACTTGTAGCTTGAATGCATTAGATTTCTTTTTTCTGTTGTAAAAGATAAATCCAGAAATCAGTGCATATTTCATTGGTTGCACAAATAGCAAGCCAGGATCCCAAGGAAAGCTTGCTTTCCTTGTTTCCTTTTTCACTTGTTTAGCTAGTTTTAACTTCATATTTTTTTGAGTTAAGGTAGGCTGATCCAAAGGTACTCTTAAAGTGATTAAAGCAATCTGCTGTTCGGAAGTGTCCTCGGGAGCGTTCAAATCCCCTCAGGGGTCTCCCATTTGACTAAAACCTTTGATTTTCGCACCTTGTAATCTCTTGATTTCAATCCATATAAGTATCAAGAGGAATTATATCAGTTCTATGATATTGTAACCACTTTTAATAATTATTTTTTGAATAGGCTCTTTCGAGCCCATTCCCCATCACCCCTGGGGGGATTTGCATCACTGTCCTTTTTGTTGTTTTTTGGTCATTTCTTTTCAAACTAGTATTGATCTAATCTGCAGAGTAGTATAATTTATTTCATTATTAATTTCATATTCCATATTTTATATTTCAAAGTAATCGTAATACTTACCCCACGACTTCTCGATTGACCCGAAACGGGAAAGAGATTCATGGTAGGACTAGTTAGGAAACTAGAATTGTGTATCCATTTTATTTTTCCTATCATTTGTTTTTAAATATCATAAAATTAACCCCTCCTCAATTCCCCGATTGAGATCCACTTGGATCGAAAGAGGTTCCTGGAGGTTTTTCTTTTAAACAAGAACACCCATTGAAAATTTATTAAAATTGACAAGACTCCAGTGTGTATGCTCTACACTTGGCTGTGGTTCATCCGATCAGTCAAGATGTATCAAAAGAACTTGAGTGACTAGTATAATTAGGACTCACTCTCCCAAATTAACAAATCAACAGGTGGAAATCCAACACCTAGATCAAACCATCACGGTGGAAAAATACCTGAAGGAAGCGGAAACTTCTGAAAAGTGACCTCGGGGCACCGATCTCTGTCACACCCTAATGGGTGCGTTATGAACAATAGCCCCAGAGACTCCATTTCATCCCACATATTCCTTGCAGGTAGCTGTGAAGGTTTAGTTTTGGACATACTCCAAGTACTCTAGGGTATATCTGGAGTCCCCCCTTTACCTAATTTTAATCAACTCACACTTCAATTTTAACTTAAAACATACCAAGAGGAAATCGCAAAACACTCACTCCAAGCACATGCAAGTACATTGTTTCTATTTTTTGATCCCATTCTAAGGCACAGCTTATTTTCTTGTTTTATATATATATTGTGTCTTAGCATTGTGCTTTCGCGTGTTCATCTTTTGTATCTTGACATCTTTGATCATCTATAGTTAAATTGCAAACTCCTAAGTAACTCATTCAGTTTAACATCACAACACTAAGTAATTATCCTTAGTAACATAATAGGGTCTATCCCCCTTGGCTTCGTTAGGAGTTGAGCCTAAACGGAGGAGTCAAGAACAAGGTGACAGCATTGACTCAAGACTTGCCCCCAAGGACACACCGAGTGGCTTGAAGATTTCTGCCACATGACCTAGGTGTGTGAAAGGAGGCAACAGGAGGGTTTCGCAAAAGTAGCAATGGGGAAGAAGAATTTCAAATCTGATCAAGGGATAAATGGTTGTGATTGAATCCACAAGGAGATAAAAATGGAGAATGATTTCCACACAAGGAAAAGGAAATATCCACAAATCCACATTATATTGTAGATCAACAGTCATAGATGAACCTCCAAAAGAAATGAGTGGTAGAAAAGTGAAAAATAGAAAGAGGAAGATCAATGTCTTGGATAATTTGGGTTTCCGCAAACCGAATTCCGGAAGGCAGAAAATAGAAGGAGAAAAGTGGAAGGCATAGAATCATGAAAAATAATATGGTAAATGTCACAGTTCTACATTCTGCATCCTGTGATCCAAAATATCCGACGGTTATAAAGAATTCTGTAAAAGATAGATGGTGCAGAAAGGTTAGTGCAGAAAGAGGAAGGTGAAGGATTGCGAAAGCATCACTTGAGTGTTTGAGAACCCACATTCTGCAACCCACGATATGGAATATCAATGGTCATGAAGAAGCACGCTGAAGATCAACGGTGCAGACCTATTGGTTTGGAAATATTAAGTGCAAAAAGTGGAAACCTCGAAATGGCATTGTGGGAAAGTTGCAAATGCACATTCCTCTATCTGCATCTTATCGCATATCGACGGTCACGGAAGAGCCCACTAGACATCAACGGTGTGAAACGATTGAGGAAAAAATCCAAGTGTGGAAAGACATGTTGAGAAATGTCATGGTTCAACAATTTGCATACCGCATCCCATATCAGATATATGAACATGAAACAACCAAGGAAAAAGATAAATGGTTTAGGGTCAGTGCGTAAAGACGACTGCAGAAAACAATTACGGAAAGCTAACATTGTGGAAAGAAATTTTGAGATCTATGGTTAGGAAAAAACTCGGCCTAAAATAAACAGCTGAGGAATCCTACAAAAGTTTGGAGTAAAGCCCGCAAGTGTTGAATAAGAGGAAAAACCCACAATCAGAGATGAACTTGAGGAAGCCCGCATCATGAGTAGATGGAAAAGATCACTTGCAAAACATGAAGGATAGCACACAAATGAAGAATCTCGTGGAAGAATAGGGAAGAATTATGAATGGCATGGTTAACAGAGTTACAGTGGTTATGACTAAAAAAAGGCACAGAAACAAAGTTAGAGTATTGTAAGGACATGACTATTTGAAAATGTATGTTGTTGTATTGATGTTTGAGAAGGATATATAAATAGAGTCTTGAAGAGGAAGTTGTCTGTCTTTGGGGTCTACGAGGGTGAATAATGAATATCTAAAGAAGAATACTAGTAGTCATAGAATGCAAAGTGTATGTCTGCAATCCAGACCTGTGTAGCAACAAGACGATAGACCAAGTCAAGAAATACAGAGACAGAGTTTGAAGAAGGCATAGGAAGTTTAATAATATCAAATTAGGGTGGCAAGGTAGTGCCAAGGCATGCTACATTCCTACAAGGAGGCCTTAGCCTCCTTCTATTAGTGGCTGGAGAATCAGTGAATTAGTGTATCCTTATTTGTAGGTGCAGGAAGAAACCAAGGTATTGGTGTATCCTTGTCTGTAGGTGCAAAGAGAAACCAAGGTGTGGGTGCATCCTTCAGGAGTGGAAGATAAACTTGGGGATTGTGGTCTCCAGCAAGTGGGTGCTTGCAGATAACTATTTCATATTGTAAAAAAATAGTTTTTCATATAAGAGAAACATGTTGGTGGTTCACCTTATTGGGTGCCAAATTAAAACATTGTTTCCAAAATTGTTTTTATATTTGCTGAAATAAAATAAATTGTGTTTAATTTTTGTCTCTGATTTACCCACCCCCCTCTCATGACAAGACTTGATTCATCAATTGGTATAAGAGAGGGATCATTCACCATAGTTTAACCACCAAAAGGAATATCCTATTACAATCACTATATATCAGCAAATGAAGATGTCAATAAGAGTCTCCATATTTGATGGTGAATACCATGTTTTCTTGAAGATTATAATGAAAAACTATCTGATTTCCATTGGTATGGAAGTTTGAGCATTATTTGAAGAAGGATATAATGTTCCAAAAGACATTTCCATAGAAGCAGAAGAAAGGAAGAAATTTTGGGAGCATGTAAAGGCCTTAAATACATTACAAGTTGGAGTAAGTAAGAAGTTTCTTGTAAACGTACTAACCTATAAAAGTGAAAAAGAGCTATGGGAAAATATGGAAAGCGTATATGCAGGAGACTCCAAAGTAAATATTGCAAAACTTAAATCTCTCCTAGTATAATATGAAAGTCTAAAAGTGAAGGATGAAGAAAATATTTCAGAGTACTTCGAAAGAGTTGAGAATCTTGTTAATCCAATCCAAGGTTTGGGAGTAGAGGTACTAGATTACAAGTTATTTGAAAAGATACTAAGAACAATTCCTATGGAATATAATCCGAAAGTGTCCACTCTTGAAGACTAAGAGAAGCTAGAAGATCTTACCATGGATGAATTGTATGGAATCCTCACATCCTATGAATTAAGACTAGGTATTGATAATCTCCCAAAAGGAGAAGAATCTTTCAAAGTAATCAAGAAAACAAAAAGTAAGAATAAAAAACCTTAGACTAACCATAATGAAGAATCTGATGAAGAAGAATCCAATTTTATCAAAAAAATTCAGAAAGGATCAGGGAAGTACACAGGAAAGCTGGCATTCAAATGTTTTAATTGTGGAAAAATTGGGCACTTTCAAGCCAAATATCCTTATTCCAAGGAAGAATCTGAAGATGCAGATGAAAAAAACAAACAATACAATAAAAATGGAAAATTCCACTATAAGAAAAATTACAAAGGAAAAAATAATTTCTATTCAAAGAAGAAGACATTAGTTCATCTGAGGTTAGTGACAGTGATGATGAAGTCCTTTTTCTAGGTATTGAAGATTATAATGAGATAGAAGGAATTGAGCATAAGGAAGAGTTATAAGATGAAGCAAGGGTTAATATGGAAAAAGAACTACTTGGTTCTTTGGATCGATTAAGAAGATACAAAAACAAATATAGGCAACTGGAAAGTTTTGTAGTTGAACAATATGAAGAGCATGAATAGAAAGAAAAAGAAATGAAAACATTCATGAGCAATCTAAAACACCAAATTCAATATGCAAATAAGATAGAAGAAATGTTGGAGAGATATCTTAAATAAAAAAACCGATCTGTGAAAAAATGGAAACACAATTATTTCACTTAAGAAAATAGCTTGATACAAAATTTATTCAAACTAGATATGAAAATAGCTCTAGAATTTTAGATGAGATAATAACCACACAAAGAGATCCAAGTAACAAAAATGGGATTGGTTATTCTCAAGAATAAAATCAAGTTAGCTCAAAATCTTATGCAACTTCTCTTCTCAGTACATTCAAGAAGAAAGAGGAAGAAAAGACAAGGAATGCTCAGAACTCCAAAAAATCATTTGCACCCATCAAGAAGGAAATCAAGAAAACTCCACAAAAGTTTTATCAAAACAAGTATCCTCATATTTTCCTTGGCTATTGTTTTGCATGCTCCAACTTTGGAGACAACGCTATGAATTGCAGAGCATATGAAATGAAAATTTTGAAGGTTAAAAACTACAACCTTAAAAACAATCAAACAATTGGTCAAGTTAAGAGAATAAATTATAACTCATTTGCACCTTTACAAGAAAGGGATTTAGAATGCTTAAATTGTCATAACTATGGACATAAAGGAAGCAATTGTAGATTAATGGAAATGTCAGAAAGACCAAAGGAAATTAAAGAGTAAGTTACATAATGCAGTTAAAAAAAAAGGAGAACAATATGTGGAAGAAAATGCTCAGTGTAAACTTTGTCAGAAAAATGTTGGAAAAGGAGAGGAATTATAGCGACAGGGGGATCCTATGGATATATCATTTAATTTATCATCCAAGAACCTGTTGCAAAGGAAATGTTAAATGATAATACCTGTATTAAATAATGAAGTTCAGTTAACAAAGGGGAGATATGATGATAAGGGGAATTTTCAGAAAGGAGAAAGATAGGAAATCTTACATTAAATAGGTACAACATTGGTCTAACAGTTTATCCTTTTCCATTGTTTCCAAAGGAGGACAAGTTTTAGGTGTTACCATCAATGCTAATGAGGATATTGTTGGAAATATGGATTGTAGTTGTCATTGATGTCAAAGTAGTTCACGAGTGACAAAGGATAAGCAAAGGACATGATGGCATAGTGAACTTAGTAAAAGAAAAAGAAAATACAAAAGGAAAACTCAGTATAAGTCAAAGGAAAGACAAAGGAAGTGACGACATAGAATAACTGATGGAAAATTGGTAACATACATTGTTGATTTATTTGTAACTTCATAATGTATTCACTTGTATATTTCATATATTTTATTTCATTGGTCCCCGATGTTCCTATCAGGAGAATGATTAATGTAATCAAGTCATGTAAAGTCATAGAGGTTAACCCTCCTTGTTGGTAGGGGGGAAAAGTCCCCATAGTTCTGGGGCACTAGGGTTATTAGATTCTGCTAGAGAAGTCAGCCCTGGTAACTGATTTTCAAGTCAAAAAATAGTATAAATAGAGAGTGAGCCTCTATATTTGTCACACATACTCACCCATCTATAGCGCATAGGTAAGAGAAGAGGATCTCACACAAGTGAGAGAGAGAATAGTTGTTTGAGATCATCTTTCTATCTCTGTGTTTTACTGCTGCCATTGGTGCTCATTCTATCTCTAAGGAAGTTGCGGGGTTTTATCCTTTATGGTTTCTCCGAGGAAAATCTTTGTGTCTGTTGTCTCTTATGATTGATTGTTGTGCATGTTATTCTCTCAGATAAGATCCTAAGATAATACTATCTAATTGATAAAAATCTAACATGGTATTAGAACTAACCTGAGAAGAAGACACTGTGTAGCTATAGTAGCTAGGGTTTCTTACTTTTTCGATCTCTCTCCACAATCCATCAACAAAAGGAGGCTAGGATGACTCTCCATTGAAGGGCACATCTTTCTGTTGAAGCAGAATATGATTTTGAGAATTTTTAGTTTTTGACCTACCACTACATCGGAAAATTAGGGCTTCTCACAAAAGAGGAATTTTTGAGTGAGCCTAGTATAAGATTGATATCCTAATCAAAATCAAAATTTAGAGACAAAAATGTAGGTTTTTGGTTGGGTAGAGCTCTAGGAAAGTCAAACCCTAATTTTTCCTGGAACTAGAAAACCACCACTGTAGAAGATCAGCTCCATATCCAATTTCAACTTATCAAATTGGTAAGATCTAAATCTTTTGTATTTCCATTTGCGATATTGAGTTAATATGTCTCATCACACCAAGCTTGATAAAAATATTGAGGGAGATGATAACTTTCGAGCATGGAAGTATAGGATCTCACTAGTTCTTGAAGAAAATGAATTGGACTCCTACATCAGTGGAGAGGTTCCAGTTCCAGAGGAAGATGAGGCTTAAGGCCTTACACAATAAGAACCTGATTAGGGATAAGAGGATTATTTATTATTCAATCAAGTATCACCTCATACCACATGTGTCCTCCCTAAATACACCTAAAGAGATGTTTGAATCCTTGACCAAGCTTTTTGAAGGAAAGAACATAAATTGGAAGATGATTTTGAGGAACCAGTTGAAGAATGTAATATCCATAATGTGGAGACCATACAATCATACTTTACAAGGGTCTCCTAGATCAAAGAAGAACTTGAAGTAGTACATGAAGAAGTAGAGAATGTAGAAATTGTGATAACCACCTTGAACGGTCTCCCTAGGTCATGGGACTCCTTTATTCAAGAGATTTTTGCTAGATGAAATCTAATCACCTTCAGTAGGTTGTAGGAGTAATGCTCACAAGAAGAAGCTCAGATAGTAGCTCGAGAAGAAAATATAGGAAATTAAGATCAAGCTCTCACAGTACACACCAAGAATAATAAAAGGGACTACCATCACTCAAATGGTAAGCATTCTCACTAGAAATATAACCCTAAAATATATAGCAGACACTAGTACAAAATGAGGAATTAGCTACTACGTGACTAAAAATTCTAGTCACCACTGGTTTTTCAAGTGTTTTACTACTAAATATGAGCAGTTTTGATTGACCGAACTATAAACAACTAAAACTAACAACTAATTTAGTCACCAATTAACAAATATGACTAGATAATAAGTGATAGAGTTAAAAATGACTAACATAAATGACTAATTTAGTCACAGCATAAAAAAAATGACTAGCTAGAAGAATATGAATTAGTCATTTATGTTAGTAATTTTTTATTGTTACTCCAACAATGAAAAATTGCAATTTTTGGACTCTAAAAAGTTATGTAATGGATAAATGGGGGCTTCCAATTGTCTTCCCAAAGGATCCAATTCATTAAATAACTGAAATTATGACCCCTTTCACAAAAATTTTCTATGCATATGTTTTCATAGAAAATAACTCTATGTTTGATGAACTAGGAAAAGGGGTTGTTGATTCATAAGAAGACATGTTCGTCTAAAAAGAGTCTTAGGAAGATGAGGTATTTTATGCCCCTCACAAGCACATTCACTTTAATTTTTTTCATGCTTTGTATCTTCAAGGTTGGTATAGTTTTTGAGATGGAGTTCTCTAGAGCTAACAATAAATACCCAATCTAATATAATACCAGTAATTTATGGTCTATAAGTGAAACTTTTTGAAACTCCCAAACAATATTAGATACAAATATTACAAAATATACCATTACTCATTATATATATAAGAATAAAATAAATGATGGAAAAATATTTGTTTATTATATTGGCCAAACCCATCAATTTCTCCATATAAATCGCTCATACAATCCCATGCTTCATTTTACATTCATAAACAAACATATGCTATATTTCTTTGCATTTTCAACAAGTTTACTATATTGAACAAACCCATGAATCTCTTCATATTAATCACTCATTCAATCTCATGTTCCATTTTACGTTTATAAGAAAATATTCAACTTGGTAAAAACAAATTCACATATGGTGTATATATATCCGGCGTAAACCTTGATTATTTTTTTAACTTTGTTTTTATTCTTCAACTTCATAAAAATAAATTCACACATGGTGTAGATATGTGCGTCTTAAACACTGATTATTAGTTTTGTAACTTTGTTTTATTTTAGTGCAAAAAGTTAAAAACATGTAAAGTAAGTTTTAAAAAAAACTTATTACTTTGGAATATTTTATCTTGTTACAAAGGAATAGTTTGTTCCTACCATTAAAAAAATAAATTGCTTTTCTAAAGTAATATAACAAAAAGGAATGAAATAATTTGTTTCACATCTCTCCTTTATATATAATAATCATTAATTCGAGTAGTAAACTCCCGCTCAATGTTCAAAATTGAGCCTTTCCCAGCCCTTCCAAAGGGTTCTATCCCTTCCTAGAAGTGTAAAATTAAAATTGCCCTTCAAAAAAAATTAAAATCTGAATTTCACCCTTCCAATTAAGAAGGACATAATTTATATCAACATTTCAATAGAAGAGCAACATTTGAAATTATCCATCCATATAAATTTCTCAAGATGTTGAAATTCCTATGCTATAAAGTTCTACTCATCAATCAAAATATTGGAAATATCATAAATTATAATCACTCACTCACTCATTTCATGCCCTCAGTGTTTAGCTGAGCAAGATGACCAATGATCACTGACGACTACGAGGCACTGGCCACCAAGATGTGACTTTGAATCCCAAGTCAATTGGGGTTGCACTCTAAAGTGTGACAATGTGTCAGGGATTACAACTATAATAACAAAGAACAACTACTATTCTACTACTAGGCCCAAAATGAGCCCAAAAATTTGTGCCTACTATCTATGTGAACCTGACTACCAATGTCCACTCATTTTTCGTCAAAATGAAATTCAAATGGCCATTTTTATGAGCCCTCCTCTACAAGATTTCATTTTGTGCATGAATATCACATACACACGAAAACTATAAATAGCACTCAATGCATGCAACTACAAATAATGGCATGCTTCTAGGATCACACATTATGCAGAGGTCGATTTATGCATTGATACAGGGAGGTGTCACTAGGCACTTGATATAGAAAAACAATGAGCTAGAAAAAAAATTGGACCAAAGCACCATAATGGTTATTAAGAAATTTAAAATAACAATTTTTTCCTTTAGAATAGTCTTCAATTTTATGGGTGACATGATCATGATGTAATCTCCCTTCGTCCTTCGAAACATTTGTGGTTTCTCACAAGTTTTTTCATGGGCGCTCACCACCAAAATACATATAAAAATTACTTGTATTTGCATCATATTCTCTTTAAATCCTCATCTCATAGACATAGAAAAGGATTATTATGCATGCACATCCTTATCTTATGATATCAATTGGGTCAAGGCATAGAGACATCCATAAAATATCAAATGTGTCAAGACATAGAGAGTAAGAGACAACTATAAGTAAGTCTTATATTAAATTTACTATATAAGTATTTAATTGATACTATCAGCTGAGATTTGATACATTGGATTGCCGTGATATTCTTTTCACTCCTTACCAATGTGATATGAAAGGCATTCTTTGAAGGTGAAGTCCATAATTTTACATCTTCTTCCTCATTCTCACGCCTTTTGGTAAAACAATAAGGAGGGTAGTGACCCACATCAACATGTACAATGGTTTCGACATAGAGGTAGAAAAATTAATTGTTTTCATTGAATAACTTAAATTTCCCACCCGTGACTTTCGATTCACCGAATCGTGGACCGGTACAAAACACAACAAATTTTAGGACCTTGAGCTCTTAATTACTCACACCTAGAACTTTCTCAAAGCATGCCATTAATAAACTTATTTTGGTGTTCAACTATTTCACTTTAAAAGTAAGATTTTTGAGACTTAGACATGCAACGAGTTGCAAGGATTCAATTGACTTGGGCTTGATTCCATTGCCCCTCCATCTCATACATCTATTTTGTTGTGTTAAGTGTTAAACAACAAAATTTGATGCCTCGACCCCAAAGATGACATCGTTGCTAACTTGCTTGGTATGCAATATTTTTTTTAATGCTTTTTTAGTTGTGTATTATTGTTGTTAACTTTCCCAATCCCATCATTCTTACATCACTCAGGATTGGACTGCTACCCTCTCTCTAGTTTGAATTAACTTTTTGGTTGTATATATTGGTTGTAGGTTTATTATAGACTTGTTTTTCTTAGTGGCTTCCTTTTGTACATAGTTAATAGTAAGTAATTCTCTCATGGTTCTATTTTTTCTTTAAGACTATATCTAGTTACGACATTTTGCACTATGCATAAGATCAAGCGAATTCCCCAATATGGTTATTGCATAGTCTAAATAGTTTTTTTTGTATAATGAAGCATGCTCCAACTTGAAAAAAATACTATAGAATAGTTGTTATGTTACTTAATCTAAAATTAGTGTTACATATTTGTCAAATTAATGCATTAGAATTAGGTTTTATTGAAAATATGTCATATTTTTGTATAGATATTAAAAGGCGCTCAATTCTTTAAAATTGTAAAAATTTAAATGAACAATATTTTCTTTTTTGCATTTTTGAAAAAAATAATTAATTAATTTATACTTGTCAAATAAAGTACAACTATTTATATTTACCTTCATCTTTGAAGGGATCAGAGAATAAATGCCCTTCCAATTGAAATTAAGACCCACCCTTCAAATTTTATCATTGCTCCCGCTCATTGTTCTACGGGCCAACCAAAATACAAATGAGGTTGTTAATAACCTTCCCAACAAGGCTCTGGCAGGATTTTTGATCCCATCAGACTAGGTATAATTTTGCCAATAACTACTCAAAATTAGGATTTGAGAAACATCGCTTCGTCACTTTAAACTATCCTATCTATCCTTCCATTCTGCCTGTCATTCCGTGTGTCATTTTCATAACAGACGTTAGAGGATATTCACAGATCTTGTGATGAAGCTGTCATGCACTTCTGCTATTTTGATGCATGTGCTTATACATACAGTATTCATTAGAGGGAAGTTGGAACTTGCAGAGAAGTTGAAGAAATGAAACTTTGAAATTGCCTGCATGTTTCTTGTAGAAGAATCTTGCTTCCATAAATGATTTTCGCATTCCCAAAAAACCTATAATGGGTCACCTGGATACATGTATGAAGCAGATTGGAAATAACAGGATTGTTTATCTTCTTGTAGCAGCAAGCTTAGTCTCGTTTGCCATTTATTTCTCCTATGACAGTCAAGAAATAGTGAAGAATCCCAGGCTTAGGAGAACTTTTAGCTTCCATCCGAGTTACTCCCAAGCTATGGACAGTTTGGCTCCGTCTCCTTCTCCTGAAATAGTAAGTTATGGAGATAAAAAGAGTATTTCTCTAGATAATCTAGCTGCATGGAAATAACCCTAGTGTAGATAGTGATGGTTACCAAAAAAGTAACAGTTTAAAGCAGAAGCACAATGCTAAGAATTTCACTTCGAAGAAGGGATAATTGGAGAGTTAGTATCCAAAGCATGTTGTGGAGAAAGAATATCAACTGATAAATCAATCTCAAAACATCTCTGAATTTGGTGTAGTAGTTGACAGTACTTATGGTAAAGTATATACAGTGAAAAAGAAAGAAAACCCACCAGTCCAATGTGATATATATTCCGGGAAATGGGTTAGTGATGATGCATATCCTCTCTATCTTTCTGGAGAATGCCCTTATGTGAGTGGTGCATTTGACTGCAAAGGGAACAAGAGCCCAGAATTAGGATATACCCAATGGATATGGCAACCTAGAGATTGTAATATTCCAAGGTATGCAAAACTACTTTTTACATTTACGAATTCTCTGAACAATATATTCATGAAATGCCTCTCCAATTAGCACTTGTCTTGCCTTGAAGGTTGAATGCTACATACATGTTGGAGAGGCTGAGGGGAAAGAGACTCATATTCATAGGGGACTCCATCAAACATAATCAATGGGAATCCTTAGTCTATATTCTGAGAACTGTAATTCCTGAAAAGAGAAAGAAATTCATATCTAAAGGCGCCATAACTACTTTTCTAGCTAAGGCAAGATTTTTAACAGAAACAACTTTTCATTTTATTTCCACAGGCTGAATAGAAATTTAAGTAAAAAAGAACCTAATTTATGGCAACGTGCTGCAGGATTATAACTGTATAGTGGAGTTGTTTTGGGCTCCCTTCTTGTTCTGTACAAATTCATATAAGAATAAGAAAGATTATTTAGGCTGAAATTTATTTAATATGTTAAATCTGATGATAGATCACTACACCCGTAAGAGAGTTAAATCGTAGAAATAGGATTAGAGGAAGGTGTGGGCATGGAAGAAGGGTTCCATCCATTCATGACCGACATATCAGCATTGATCATTGAGCCCCTTCTCAGGCCTTACCATTACCCTTTTGAATGTGATTTTCTCAAACTATGAACTCTTTCAAATTTAAGGCATTTGGTTTTAATATTATTGTTTATTGTTAATTTTATGCTGATATTTGAATCCCGAAGTATGTATATGTGAATGAATGGTGATTGGTTGATATTTGCAGAAGGTCATCTGGTGGAATGGGCAGAGGACCAATACGTGGGATCTCGCCTACGTAGCCTGCAAGTGTTTAAGTGGATGCGATGGTGATAGGGGAGTAGAATGGAACTGCTATGTCCTCAGATCCTTACCCACGCTCTATCGAATGCCCTCTTCTCACAACAGCAAAGTATTCTTCACAAGGTAATTCCAATTCTTGAACAAGGAAGGAAATTTTGTATAGGGGAACTAGTATAATCAATTGATAAGATGACTAGTATTTTTGTGTATCTTATACCAAATAGAGATATTGTATAGGGGAACCTTGTAGCTAATAACATGATTTTTCTTTTGTCTCTACATGGCTTCATTTGATTTTTGAGTATGCTTTTGTTCTTCATCAAGGTTTTTCTCTCTTACTTTTAAATATTGATTATTCATATTTCACTGTTCATCCTCTACTTTGTGCTTCAAAAAATGTGTATATTTGACACCCATACTCCAGAGTCCATAGAACCATGATATCACACAAAATAACCTCTTGTTATCCAAATTGCGTTATAGCTTCTCCAAAGTCAAGGACAACCTTTTGTAGGAAGTGTAAACTTCTATATGTGAATCTTGCTTGCCATGTTGAATTACATTTGAATTTTGAAGTGATGCATTACACTTGTATACATTATCATATTAATGAGACCAGGATCCTAAAATTGTGAACTTTTTGAACTTTCTCAAATTTCATTTCCATAATATAAATTTTCATATATAATCACATATGTACCCTCTCAAATTGGATGCATGGCTTATCACTTATCTCCTAATCTTTCTCTAATGATTGTTTTTACAGGCTTTTGCTATTCATAGGAATCTAATAGTATTTAGTGGCATTATCCATAAGTGATTTGATGTCTAGAATGGGTTGTTTCATGTTGAAAAGGTCTCAATTCTTAACCATTGTATTTTCAAAGAAGTTAGTTGGGTTTCTTAAGTCTTAACTTCTCAGCGTTTGTACAATAGAGTCAGACATGCCAACAGGTTTTTGGTTATTTTCACTCCACACTAGTTCTTTGATTTTCCAGATACAGTTATTGACAAATGGCCTTCGGGAAAATATAATTTCGTCAGCTAATTGTTACAAAAAAAGTCCTACAATCATTGAATAGAGCTCCTTTTTCTCTTTGTGGATTCTCACATTGCTCTTCATATGAAACCCACATTCTAAGTTTAGCAGAGTGGTCTATATTGGGGTCACTCTCACAGTTGCCTACTAATCACTCCTTCCAGAAAGCTGATAAAGTTAGGCATGGAGAGAACTGTTAGAGACAAAAAATTATCTTAGATGTGTCCATGAAACAGTGGCTAAAACACTCAGATAGGTTGCTTCCAAGAGGTGCTTCTCTACTCCTTCCTAGGGGACAAGGAGTCTCATTTAAAGGAGTTAGATTGATATCTCACTTCACTAGGACTTCTTCCACTGCAGCAGCAAAACAACGCACTACTGAGGATGAAGAGGATGCCAATGAAGAGAAAGTTTCAAAGCAAAGAAAGATTGAAGCATCACCAAAAGAATTTGACCAGGAAGTAGAAGGGTTGAGCTTAGAAAATCCAAGGCAAAATGAGTGTAGGAATTTCTCAAGAAAGATGAGGCCTTCATAAAAAAAAATTGGGCTACAATGCTTGGAATTGGATCTGCACTAAAAGTGGTAGCATCTATGAGTAGGCATGTTTTATCACTTGAATGGCATTTAACTTCTTTTAGCTTTAAAATACAACCGATCAATCACATATTTAATGATGTAAATTGGGGGAAGAAATTAAATAGAATAATTTAGAGGATTTTCTATTCTTGTGTTTCATGGCAGTCTCTCATCAAGGAAAATCCTAGGAAATGAAACTATTTTACATAAGTTTTTAGTTTAGATGGCAATTTTTTCTGTCTTATGAAATAAGAAACATGTCTATACATAAATAATCTAGAACAAATGTTAATATACTATTTTTCTATTTAAGTTGTGGCAAATATAGTCCATTTTAGTACATTATAGAAAATTTGCTAATGTCTTAGAAATTTTTGCTAATTTGCGAACGTTTAGAAATCTGGTAATGTCAACCATTCAGTAAAGTTAGCCCAGTGTGTTCATATTAGAATTTTGAGTTTATTTCAATCTTTGTTTTTTACTGCACACTCACAGCAATATTTGGTGCAAATCCCTTGTAAACTTGTTCACAGCTAATTGCTTTTCTGATCTGTATCACAAGCAAGGAATATTGGGCCAGGAAACTTCATCAGTTGAAACATGATTTATTAGAAGCAGTGCAACATTATCGGATTGGAACTAAACTTATTTGGGCTGACATTACAATATCTTTCAAGATTTTACTGAAGCTTGCAAGTGGAAAGAATCTTTCATGGAGAAAGAGGTAGCAGCTAACTAGAACAACAACAGATATTTTTAGGCTTGTACCATTTGCATTCTTCATCTTAGTTCCTTTCATGGAATTGTTGCTACCAAGTTTTCTCAAATTATTTCCCAACATGCTACCATCAAATTTTCAAGATAAGATGAAGGAACAAGTATTATTTTCTACTATTTACATTTCTTGCTTTGTCAGTATAAATAATCTATGTGATGCAAGCTTCTGGGATGGGGTGGATGGGTTTTGTCCCTTAGGGACGACTAGAAGTGTTTCCCCATAGATGGAGGGGACATCAAAAGAATATTAAAAAATGTGGAGTTCTAAAACAAGATCAAAAGTTATTTAAAACTTTATGTTAATACTTGAAACCGTCTGGTTCCAAGGCCATTGGAAACAGTGCACTATCACAAAGTATTATGATACTATCTCCTTCTCTTTGGGTAGTGCTTGCTAAACACTATGGAAAATCCTAGTGAATTTAGAGGTCAACTAATAATCGAACAAAAAGACCAATAATTATTTATACTTAAATACAAATTATTGTCCTAAAAATTTGTGAAAAATCGGCAAGCTAATAGATGATTTCATAGCTGAAAAATGCACAGAAATCAATGCAAAACCAACGATTTAATAGATGATTTAATGGCTGAAAAACTGGCGAGCTAATAGATGATTTAATGGCTGAAAAATGAATGGAAATCAATGCAAAAAATCATTGAGTCTGGGCACAAAAATGAATGCAACTTAATGAAACAAGCTTGCTAACTAGATGTAAAAATCTAGAAATTAGTAATTACAATAGCAAATTAAGAAGGTTTTTAAATTGAAAAAGGGAACCTTGTAGCTCCATTGTCATACCTGAAATGATATTTTTTGGTGGAAAAAGGATACCTTGTCATACATGAAATGCAAGAAAATGTATCTGTGAAAAAAGACTCCCATGTTGTACTTCCCATGTCAATTTTCTCTGATTCCTGAGCATAGCTTTAGCTGATGCATGCTAGGTTATAGTTTTATCTAAAATGTGGAAGGGTTGCTTTTTATTTGTGTGGAATTTAAATGTGCGAACTCTCTTTTTCCAGTGAAAAAAGCTTAATTTTATTAATAGATAACAAAAATACATTCTACAGAACATGCTTGTTTCTAAGCCTTTTCAAAATACGTCTTTTTAGCTCAAACAGTTTGTCCCATATGTGGTCCCAAAATCCCATACATAGGTTTACAGCCATATCACCAAAAAAATTAAGTGCTTGATCTGATAGAAACCAAAAATTTGTATATCGATCATGCTCTTCCATGCCGAGAAACGCTGATTTGAGTTTCACATCTTTGAAAATTGCTGAAAGTTTCGATTAGAATTCAGTCTAAATAAGCAGGGCCAAATGATCTATGAACTCCGGTAGTAAATGTGGGAGCTCTCACATATGCACTTGTTTATTTATGGAAGTTATTTCCTTTTTACCCTCAAGTTCCATAATCAAATGATAAGATGACTAGTATTTTTGTGTATCTTATACCAAATAGAGATATTGAATAGTGGAACCTTGTAACTAAAAACATGATCTGCTAAATTTATGCAATTTTATTGCTTGTTAGGACAAATAGGTGAATGAATACACATGTTTTTTTGTTTAAATGAAAATATGATTGTTGATTAAGATCATGAAACTTCAATGAAGGGTCAAGATTTATATCAGATCCATGATTTCTTTGTTCTCTGAGATGTGTTTTAAAATCACTATATTTGATATTCACAAGGAATAAATAAAAATATACATTTGACTAGTCCTACGAGGACTCATGTGTGATGGATACTGTTTTGTTGTCCATCATTCAAAAACAAAGAAATTTAAGAAAACTATTAAAAGTTTTCCTTACATATTCTCTAGGATACTCAATTTGTCATCAATACAGAATCATTAAAAGAGACCTAATATCTAAACCAACAATACAACAATACGAGCATAACCAGTGTCTACATCCCTCAACTATCACTTCGAGCTAATCTACCATTAAGTGGTTGTTAGTACAAGTCTTTTCTGAATCAAATAGGAAGTGAATTTTCTAAATTCTTGTTTGGTTTAGGTACCCTTCTATAACAACAAAATATATTTAGAAATCTTGTCTGCCATTGAGGTGAAATCTTGGTAAATGTGTCGAAAAAGGATTATTATTATGGTTTCAAAACAATTTTTGACCTCTTGAACTTGGTTCATGTAGGCCCATATTCTCGATGCTGGACAGATGATTAGCCCAATCTATGATAAACTTTGAATCTCCATAACATTGAAATTGTTTAATACCTCCATTCTCAGCTATTTTCCATAGTTTGAATGTAGACTTCTGTCGTGCTTGCCCCTTTACTAGCCTCATAGTTTAGCAACAAATGAAAAGAAGAGTTATTAGTACAAGTCTTTTTGGAATTAGATAGGAGTGTGACTTTTCTAAATTCTTGTTTGGTTTAGGTACCCTTCTGTAACAACAAAGTATATTTAGAAACCTTGTCTTCCATTGAGTTGAAGTCTTGGTAAATGTGTCGAAAAAGGATTATTATTATGGTTTCAAAACATTTTTTGACCTTTTGAACTTGGTTCATGCAGGCCCAGATTCTCAATGCTGGACAGATGATTAGCCCAATCTATGATAAACTTTGAATCTCCATAACCTTGAAATTGTTTAATTCCTCCATTCTCAGCTATTTTCCACAGTATGAATGTAGAATTCTACCCTACTTGCCCCTTTACTAGCCTCATAGTGTAGAAACAAATGAAAAGAAGAGTTGAAAAAAACAAAGCACTAGCTCCGCAAATACTTGATACTCCTTTTCATGTTCTCTTGAAAAGACCTAAGATTTTCTTTATCAATATAATGCATTAGTGAACAGCTAGAAGGTTTTTCTTTTAGAATCCTTTTTCTGTCCATTACCTCTCTAATCCTATGTACTACCTGGGCAACTGTGAAGACCTATTCTAGGAAGATCATCAAATTTCTTGACATCCATAAATAATATATAAGCAAAACATGGGAGCCTGAAAAGTTGTTGTAGTTTTGTCACCAATGCAGTCCTATACAATCTACCAAGCTATGCCTATATATATCATCTTGATCTATCCCCTGTAACCTGTGACATGTCAAGTCATACAGATCTGGAGAAGGTGCACAAGACCAACAAGTGATCCACAGCCTCATAATTGCATTTGCATATGATACATCACCCTTATCTGCACCAATATCTGATTTTCCCACTGGTAGTACTTTATTAGCCAGAACCAAAAACATTAGTGTTTTTGTTTCTAAAGGTCTGAATAGCTTCCAAACAACTATCCTCCAGGATGCTCTCTCTTGCATGAGTTCCTCTACTTTGGTAGCATAACCTATTTTGACCCACAGAGCGCATTTCCTTGTTCCCTTGATCCTTGAACACTTTAAATTATCGGATCCTTGATGATTGGGTAAGTCAATGTAATCATCTCATTCCCCTAGCTCACCTTGTAAACTTAAGATTGTCCACTGTCAGCCATCCTCAATACTAGGCATTTATTACGAATTGTGAGTTCACCTCTCTATGACAGCATAGACCACTGAGCATGTAAACTATCTAGCAGAGCCTCTGAAATTTGAAATTTCCTTCAATCCTAACCCACAGGTCCTTTCCAATTCTAACCTTTCCTCAGTTCCCTCATTTATTTATCCACCAAGGGGAAGAATTTACTGAAGGATTTCCTTGTAATGGAAGCATCTTGTGAGTGTTTTTTTTTAAGCCAATATTCCATGGATGCATCTCTTAAGTATTTGGATTTCATAACTTGACCTCAGTGTCCATCATTATAAAGAAATCTCTAAAGGATTTTAGTTACAAATTTTGATCTGAAGTGGTTTATGTCTTTTAAACCCCATTCCCAGCTTACTTGGAATTGGCTACCCTGTTCCATTTATAACTAGTGGAATTTCTTCACCCTCCCTCCTATGTGAAGGATGCTGAAACACTTCTTTCTGATTTGGTTAAGACTCCTTTTGGTCACTATTCTATAGACATCCAATACTCTTGTATGCTCTCTAGAATAGATTAATGAAGGTTAATATATGAACCATAGGATAGTTACGGCCAAAATTTAAATGTCAATCATATGGTTTTAAGATGAAACCCAAGTATTTGACTTCTTGAAATAATTAATGGGAAATATGATTTTGGTCCAGTCTTTAAATTGCTCTTCCAATCCACTTTACATTTCTAAAGACTTATTCATATTGATTACCATTCATGTAATCTTGCAATAGAGGTCCAGAAGCCCCTTAAGCTTTTCTATCTCCCTAACATAACTACTGACTGAAAATCAAAGTGTCGTCTACCAAAAGTAAATGGGTGATATGAATGAGTTTTCTACTTTAATCCCCTATAATTTTGTTCTAGCATTTAATTAATTTAGAAATTTTTCTTTATTGGGCTAAATTGTTTTAAAAAATATTTCACATTTAGCTTTTATGATTTTTTATTTTTTATGTCCTATTTTTCTAGCAGCAAAACTTAGAAGTTCTATGATGTTACAAATCCTTCACAACAACACTTGGGAATTTGTTTACCTCCACCAGTGGCAGAGGTTTCCTTGCTTGGATCAACTTCTTCAAGTAAATTGAGAAAATCACTGGCTCCTGTAAGTGACTTTAGGATTTTAGTATTTTGTACTTCCGTCCAATTATCTTTAGCATTTGTTATTGATATTTGTGTAGACAGCTTTTTCTATGCTTCCATATTAGATTATGTAATAGCTTCTGATTCAGTCTTAAATAATCATTAGTATAGAAGCTAATGTGTATTTTCTTTAGACAGATTATGTTTTACTTCAGTGATTGTCTTCTAGATTCTTTATACATGGATTCATTTTCATTTCCTAATAATATATACCTGTTCTAATTTCCATGTGAAACTAGAACACAAGAGGTAATGCTGAGACTTCCCTTGCTAGTGGAGCCGCTGGAAGATCAGTTGTATTGCTAGCTAGTGCATCTTGGTATTAAATCTATTTCTTGTCATGGAATATTTGTTTAGTTTTCTAGCACCCCCCTGGATTGGTGCAGAGTAACATTACACATTAAGTTTAGTGAACATAAGTTTCCATATGATTTAGGAGTTTGTGGTGGAATATTACATATCTTACTGAATATTGAGACATTAATGGTTGTTGCAGGGGATCCCATGTTGCACAGTAAAAATCATTTAGTACAAGGATCCCAGCTATTCAAGGCTCCTCTAGTCCTAAAACAGGTTCATCTCATTCACTTTTAGTGTCTCCAACATTAAATCTCCCTGCCTTGGTGGTGGAAGTTGCAGCATCAGGGTTGAGTTCTGATCATGGCAAGATATTGGTCAATAAGGGTGGGTAGTCATCAACATTTATATATAAAAAACATATTCACACCAAACCTAATGCAATGAGTGGAACAGATATAAAATTAAATTCACGTGTAAATACCGCCGGGAAAGCTTTCCATGGAAAGAATGTCAGTTTAGTTTTGTAATATTAATAATTTTGTAGTTTGTAGATTGATATCTATCATAAATTTGTTTGAATATCATCATTTTCAAGCAATAACAACTTTTTAAAGGGTGCTAGCTCAATGGTAGAGCACCTGCTGTTACAGAGAGAAATTCCTATGGCTTGGGGTACCACAACAGACAACTTTGACTCAAGAAATCAATCTTTCCCAATATGCAATAGAAATAACATATCTAACACTAAAGGAACATACCTCGTACCTTATTCTGGATGCTTGAAGTAGATCCCCGTTGAGCTTTCCAATCTTCAGCTTGAATTGATATAATACTTCCTCAACAACAAGTAAACAATACAAGCATACTATATATCATGGTGTTAGATCTATTCTAGCATATATAATCAATAATGTAAAAGCATTTGACATATTCCAATGGATACAATATTCAATCAAATACACATCATTGGACAAGGAAAGATAGTTCTTATTAATATAAATCAGAGATTACAAGATAGATACAACCTCTAACAGCACGTCTACGAATCAGAGAAACTCAATCCCCCACTTGGGCCTCCACCACCTCAATCCTCCATCTCATGATAGAAAGCTCACTAGCAAAGGGCAAGCTTGGGAAGAACACAACAGTGCTCCAAAGGGACAAAGGGATGCAGACTCAAGCATAAATTTCGTCAACAATGGACTATAGTTTCGTTGCTTTCAATCTCTCTATATGCCTTCAATGTACCAAGGGGTTCCTTATATAGCTTCACAAGGGATAATGAAGGGTCGAATCTGATCGATCTCAAGGCATATGGAAGGCCAGGAGTCAAATGAGTTGGATCCATGTCAAGGAAAACTCCAAAATGATTTGGACTATGCACACATCCCGATGTACATGGTTATAGGGGTCAAACCCACGTATGTACGCGGTTATCGGGGAAAAATCCACGTATATCATCTTTTATATAGTTTTAGGGATGATCAAGGAAACATCAAAGGATAAAATATGGTCCATGGGGTCTAAAGAGTCTGCAGCGGGACAGGGGAAGGCCATACAAAGTGTGCTTCACCTAGAGTGGTGAAATCCGCTATAATAGATGCCCCCTAATGTGTGAGGTCAGAGGGGTCATACGATGGTCGAAATACATTATAAGTCCATCCCAGAAGTGGAGTGATGAAGGATCCCAAATGGAATACCAGCCACCCAATTAGCATAGTACAATGATACAACTTTGCATATAACTGCAAGTACATATAGCAGTCCCAGATACATAAGAGTACAATGGCCATGAATAGGCATAATACATGATATCACATATGTGGTCATCGCCACGTACAATATACATAGGTCAGAATCTCCATGATGAAGATATACAAAGGACCATGATCTCCAAAATGGCTGAAGATATACAATAGATCAAAATATCCATAATGGTTGGAAATGTCTGACATACACTGGAATCAAGTCATGAGAGCTGAAATCTCATGAAAACTGGCACGATCAAGGAGGTAGCATATAAGAGATGCCACCAGTCTGGAAGGTCTTCTACACAAACCGCTACGAGTACATGTCCTACTATGAAAATAGAGGTGTCGAGGTCAAACATAGTAGTCCATTGTCTGATTACCGGTCATTGATGTATACCGTTAACAGACGCGATATTACCCACCAATAATGATAATGGGAATCAAGGTACTAGAGTGCAAACTAACAAGCATGAATAGATGTGTTGAGGTCAAACACTGGAGAGAGTCCATCGATCAGGGGACATTGATGTATTCCCAAGAAACTGTCGATGGCGAGAGAACCTGCCATTGATGACTGCAAGTCTCAAGGCACTCAAAAGGACTCTAGATTCCAATCCCAGAATAAATGATCTAAAGTTGATGGGATGAAATCCGCTGGAAGGAGGGCATTAAGGCATCCCCCATCATCCAACACAAGGTACTCAGCAAAGCTGTCTAATGTGAAAGGACTCAATCATAAAGTGCACGAACCAGTAACTGTACCGGGAATGGCCAACATGCAAAGTCAAGATAACTGAGGAATGGCTGACACATGTTTCAACTTCCTTTGAACAATAGCGTAACGGTGTATGGTGATTGAATGAAGGCAGCATAGACTCGATATACAAAATGGGACATCTCTGTGACATAGGAGGCATGAACAGAGGCTCCATAGGGACTGGAAGCTTAACCAGTTGGTGGAGATAAACTTAGATAATGAGTATAGCTCCTAAGTCAAACTATAACCCAACCAATGGATGTGATATACAGTGCTCTGTTTGAAGGCGACACGACTCGACAGCTGCCAAAAGATAACATCTTTCCTTGTCTGGCTTTTTGGTTTTTTGATTTTTTTTTTGGACTTTTTCAGTTATTTGAAAAGCTTGAAAAAGAATAAACTAGATTTATAGTTACAAACTAGGAGGAGACGAGTGTCATAAGGGAAAACAAACTAGTTCCAAGAAGTGGAAGATACCTATGCTCAATGCAAGGATACATGTGTAGGATATCGACACTCAGGGGAAAATCCCCTCCCGGTAAAAAGGGAATCAATCTGCGAAGGATATAAAAATGGCTCTGCATGGCTAGACATGAGACAAGCTTGGGCTATATGGCTGAAACGCAATGTCAGGGGAGCCGGCATAAAGCTCAATAAGGCAGGAAAAGCTCATGATAATGCATTCACAACTTGACATAAGGGGAGTCCGGAGGGAAAAAGGCGAGCATAAGATCAAGAGGAGTATGAGGCTCTTGCTAAATGTCATGGAAATACTATACAATGGACTCCCACACCCTAAAGGAGAAAACATCGGCATGGGCACCAAATGAAAATAAGGCGCTAACTAGGGTACTCGTGTAAGGTGGAACTCTACCACTCACATCATGCCACTTCTATAGCAGCAAGAAGGTTCTGTGACATAATAGAGTGGGTTCGTACCTAAGGTCATAGTGACATGGTCATAAGGTCATGCAAAATGAAAATGGTGGTGAACCTAACCTATATGCGAGTATAGACGTTATACCTGAGATTAGTACAAACGGGTCAATCCAATGGCTGAAACAACACTGAAAATGGTCTTCTACATCACAACTTATGTCAGAAACGGTCCAAAATGGTTAGAAACTGTCAAAACTATAGGAAAGGGGGTAAAAATTTTCAAATATTTGAAATTTTTTCTATAAATAGTAAAAAATATAAATCATTTGAAACTTTTACCCATTGGAGCTCTGATATTCAACTGCAAATTCCAGAAGATCCAGCCGATCGAATTCACAACCGTTTCTTCTAGGTAGTTACTCATGCTCTCCTCATGCATTTCAATATAATTTTTGTTGATTTTCATGGAAAAATGAGGTAGTTTAGGCCATCCTTATATGAGCGTTGCGGCCCACGCCGATAATAAAAAGACCTAACTATGCAAAGCTGTACAATAATATACAACAAGCAGCCTTGGCTAAAGATCATGCATAGTATTTTTTGAGATAGAGCCCATTTCTAGGCTCCGCCAAAGCTGTTCCTTCATAATCGACTAACTCATAGGCACCCTTCTCTAAGACATGCTTGACCACGTAAGGACCATGCCACATAGGATTAAATTTCCCTGCCCCCAAGGGTTCTTTCGATTGATCCGACAAAAGGACAAAGTCTCCTTCACTAAACACTCTTAGACGGATAGACTTGTCATATTGGACCTTAATGCGATGCTTATTAACCTCTAGAGCCACCAAGGCATCTCGATGCTGCTCATCAAGTTGATCGAGGTGGACCAAACGCTCCTCCAAAGGTGAAGTGTCTGGTAAGAGCTCCACAGCTAGCTTCAACGAAGGAATCTCACATTCAACCGGCAATATCGACTCCACTCCATGCACAAGCTGATATGGATAAAAACCAGTGGCAGTCTTAACCGCGGTTCGATATGCCCACAAAGTAGGGTATAACATAATATGCCAATTCGTCTTGCTCTAAGTGATGGTTCGTTGGAGAATCAACTTAAGTGATTTATTCACTGCTTCAACCTGTCCATTCACTTGGGGGTAGTAAGAAGAGGAGTGTTCTTGCTTATACCCTAACTTGGATGCCAACTCTTCCATCATACAGTTCTGAAAGTGCGAGCCATGGTTAGTGACAATCTCTCTTGGAATCCCGAACTGAGTAATGATTTGGTTGAATACAAAGTGAGCGACTGTCTCACCGTCGGATTTTACTGTAGGCATTGCCTCAGCCCATTTCGTGAAATAATCCATAGCCACTATAATATGATGGTGCCCCCCAGCCAAAGCTGGGCTACAATCCATAAAAGCGAGCCCCCACTTAGTGAAGGGACCGGCGGTGATAATGGGATGTAAAGGGGCAGGATTGGAGCGCATATTTTGTGCGAACACCTGTCAAGGGTGGCACCTTTTGACCACATCAACACAATCTTTAAAGATCGACGAACAGAAACAACCCGCTCTCAAAATATTTTGAGCTGTAGAAATCCCAGATAAATGACCACCACACACCCCTCCATGGAAATCATTCAGCACAACCTTAGCCTCCTCGTGAGTTAAACAACGTCATAAAATGGAATATACCCCACGGCAGTACAAATTATTGTCCACTATAAGGTAGTTCTTAGAGACGTGATGTAATCGTTGTCGTTTATCTCGCGAGACGTGAGTAGGGGTCCTCTGTGTTTACAGATATACTATGATATCCCCATACCATGGGCCAGACGTCGAGATTAAGAAGATGTGTTCATCAACAAATGTATCTTCACAAACTGACTCCTCGGCGTCGCTTGGGAAATATGATATAAGCTCTGCAAAAATTAATGACTTCTTCGACTTTGATGAAACAAATTCGAGATCGAACTCTTGCAGGATGACAATCCATTTATTATACTTTTCCCCAATCATCCTTTGTGTGAGGACGAACTGAAACGGATTGACATGGGCCACAACCGAGGTCAGGCAAAGGAGAATATAATGTCTCAAATGTTGAACCGCATGTACGGTCGCTAAAGAAAGATTCTCGACATGAGAATACCGAATCTCTGCATCAATAAGGTTTTGGCTCAGATAGTATATGACATGCTCCTGGAGCTCCTCATCCTCCTGAACCAATACCATACCAATCGTCTCTAAAAATGTGGCCACATATAATAGGAAATGACGGCTATAATCTAGAGGACTTATCACTGGGGCCGATGCTAGGGCTCACTTAAGTGCATCGAAGGACTCCTGGGCTTGCTCATCCTATTCAAAGGGAGTATCCTTCTTCAAGAGACGCATGAAGCCTCTAGTCAAATTGGCAAAATTGACCACCAATCTTCGTAAGAAGTTTTCCATACCTTACAAACACTGAAGATGATGAATATTCTTTGGGGGTGACAACTGAAGTATTGCCTCAACCTTTAAGGGATCGACTCTTATGCCCTCTTTTGAAATGATGAATCCTAATAAACGACTTGACTTTATGCAAAAGATGCACTTATGAGGATTTAATCGAACCGAATAGTGCCGGCATCTTTCGAAGACCAATCTCAAGTGATAGGAATGACACATTCTCATGCGAGAATGAGCAGTGAGGTCATCCAAAAATACTTCAATAATAGACTTGAGATCGTGGAAAATCAAGGTCATTGCCTGCTGAAATGTAGCTCCGGTGTTTTTAAGGCCGAAAGGCATCTTCCGATATGCAAACGTTCCCCAAGGACAAATAAATGCAGTCTTGTGTTGGTCCTCGGCTTTAATATGGATTTGATTATACCTGAAAAAGCCATCCATAAAGGAGAACACCTCGCTACCCGCAAACTCATCCAAAATCTGATCTATAAATGGTGTGGGGAAGTTATCCTTAGGATAGGCATGATTTAAATCACGGAAATCAGTGCATATTCGGATCGTTCCCTGCTTCTTATCTATCGGAACAGGGTTTGAAACCCACTCCATCAAGGGAATGGGATAGATGAAAACGACTTTCAACAGCTTCTCTATCTCTTCCTTAATGGCGGGTAATTTCCTAGGATTCACAGCGCGTAAGTGTTGTCGAACAGGCTTAGCATTAGGGTAAGTCTTAATCTCGTGTTTGACAATCCGAGGGTCTATACCTAGCATCTAATCATAAGACCAAGCAAAAAAATCATGGAATTCCTTGAATAGCTCGGTATACTCAAGAATCTCGGCCTGGGAACAATCCGCCCCAATATAGACATTCTCAATGGTGCCAGGATCTCGAGAGATATTGATAGAAATCATGGAAGATATGTTCACCATGTTCCCATCAGCCTTCTAACCAGGAGAGCTTAATGGAAACATGGGACTACCAACTCTCTGACTAAGAATCTCCCTATAATCCTCATGCTCCAAATGGTCAAGCGGTGGAAGGAAATATGATTAATGATGAAGTTCCTCCCATGGTGGCTCAACGCCCGACATGGCCTCGATAATCACTTCATCTGAAGGGAAAACCGTATCCAGGAAGTTGTGGTCATGAGAAGACTATACTTCCCATGCAGGTAGCACATAGGGGTCTTCCTCTTCCGTCCGCAAAGAGGAAGAACAAGGCTCTGCAACATTCATAAGATTGGCTTGATAAGCTATCATGGTTGCAGGAAGCGGCACGTTGGTTTTGATAAGCTCACTGGAAATACTCAGTGTAGGAAGAATCGAAGGATCTCCCATATGAGTCGTGTGAAAATACACTGAGGTCGTAGAAGTCGAAGCCCTATCGGAACGAGATCCTATCATGAGAACCGGTGCAGGACAACTAAAGCTTCCCATGAGGGATGGATACATGCCTACACCCACACTCCCAGTTGCCGGCTAAGAGTGTTCAACGACCGGAACCGAAGCTCCCAAAGATGCAGTAACAAGGGAATTCTTGAATGCCATTTGATCAATCGTTACAATCTTCCCCTTATGAGGAAAGCATACAACGCGAAACACAGAAGAAGCAATGGCTTGCATACTATACATCCAGTTTCGACCCAGCAAGAGATTGTAGTCAAGGGGCGCATCAACCACCTCAACCTCTATCGCAATGGTCTTCCCTCCCAAATGGACTTTAAGGGATGGAATGATGCTGTGCGGCCTGAAAGATCTCCCATCAAAAGCAGTTAACATAGTCGCTGAATTCGACAACTCAGGAGAACCAAGACCCTTCCAACAGGACAAAGACATCATAGATGCAGCAACGCCCTCGTCAATCTTAGTACGCTTGACGATCATATTAAGACATTCTACGTGTACCAAAAGCGACACATAGTAGGGAAAGTGAGGCTGATGACCTGCGGTTTGAAATTTGATCACTGAGGAAGAATCATCACCGTTCACACCAAGAGAAGAAAGAAAAGCCTTCCTTTGCGAAGGACAACTCTGAAACACTTCCAATGCAGACATCGCACAAGGAGTATGGCCCAAATCCTCGACTACTGAATAATTCTGGGTGGTTCGGGCATTTGGATTATGCCCCGAGCACTTAAGTACCCCCTTAGGAATGCGAGGTGTAGCTTCAGGTTTATCTGCAGGTTTCTCAATGTGCAAAGGAGTTCCTAGTGGATTGGGTTCTTTGCCTGGGTTGGGTTGTGATTATCCATAATATTTTGCACGAGTCACAACCTTGGCAACATGGACCATGTTAATGCACCCATGAGCACTAGCCTCTGGTGGATCATTCTCACTAGATTGCTCCTGGGACTTCGAGTTCATATTCTGGTTATGCGGTAAAGGGTTCGTTAGCACAGCTGGGCCTTGTGCTAAGAGTCTCGAAGCTTCATCAATTCTAGGGCACAAGTAAGTGAGGTGATCATCCTTACATAGCTTCCAAGGGAATTTAACCTTACGTTTCGCTTGCTTGTCCCCACCAGCATTCTGACCGTTCTTGTCATTATTGGAAGCATTCTCATTCCTATTCCCACCCTTTTGATTATTATTCTTACCCATTTTTCTTATTCCGTCTGGGTTGTTGGTTACCCTTCTGGTCCGATGATTGCACAGAAAGTACACTCACTGTTTGGGTGGGTTGAGACGAATCCGTAGCTTGTCCCGAAGCAAACTGGTTGAGCGACAATTGATTAACTTGTTTTGCAACCGAATCTGCAGGTTTCGCACTTGCACAACCCACAATGCCATCGGCATGTGGTCCAGGTTTAACCTTGGGATCGAAACTAGAACGAGGAGCATTGGGAATAATCTCATACAACAAACCGGACTGAGCATAAATCAAGTCTAGTTCCTATGCCCTAAATATTTCTTGTTCCTCATTCTGCACTCCGGATGTAGAAACATCCTTCACAATATATGGCAATAAATACTTGAGGAACCACTTGAGAAGGAACTCCGGCGTTATAAAGGCTTTAGTTAATCTCTTTCGTCTACACCACTCCTGAATATGATCATAAATATGGGTGGCTTTATCCTGCCAAAATGTTGACAATAGTTCAGTACCAACGTCATAGCGCACTGGTAGCTGGAAGTGATTAAGAAAAGTCATTGCAAGATCGTCGAACAAGGTAAAGGCTCCCTTTGCTAACTCTATATACCATTTCGCAGCAGGCCCTGTAAGGTTGCGTTGAAATAGTCACAAGCGGACTGAGTCCTGATGTAACGAATTCGAAGAGCACCAAAGGTGAAACATGGTAACGTGTTCGCTTGAATCCTCTCCCGGTTTGCCTTCGAACTTAGGTATGTCTGAAGGAAGCTTCGTAGGGACAGCTGGCCAAGCCGGGTCATGAGCCACGGGATCATTCGTAAGTCTCGATAAGTCAGGAAGGTTGAGCATCGTGAGGAAAGGGATCTTAGCATGATGAGGTCTATGGACCGCTCCCTGGTTCACATAGTTTTGGGCACCACCATGGCCTTGGCCATAGTGTCCTCCTCCTATCTGACCTATATAAGGTGCCGTGGAAGTACCATAGTAAGGTGGACCTTGAATAGTAGGAGCTATGAAGCCATAATTAGAAGAGTAAGCAGGTTGCTGATACCCGCCTCCATAAGGTGAAGAAACTTGTCCATACTGCAGACCATAATAAGGTCCATAGGTCATCGCATGCGATGTCCCATGGTACACTCCGTAGGTAGGAAGATAAGCTCTAGAAGGGGGAACATACATACCCAAAGTAGGTATATATGCTCCGGTCGTAACAAGATGACCACTAGAAGGGTGAATATAGCCTCCCGAAGCAGCGGGTGGTATATGAACTTGAGACACAATTGGTCTAGTAACCATAGCACGGACCTGACTCGTAGCCATATATCGGCTCGAAGGACCACGTGGATAAGGTGGAGGATGTACATTTGAAGAACTCAGAACAGAGGATGAAGGAATCTCAGTAATAAGATATGTAATAGTGCCTATCATCACCCGTCTCGGACCTGGTATCCTAATCGGATCACTAACCCTAGACCTAGGAGGGGGATGCGATGGAGCTTCCACCACTAGGATGGAAGGTGCAATGTGACTAGTACTCCCAAACCTCTTCGCAAGGTAAGGAATGGGATTGCCCCTAGGCATAGTTCTAGGCTCAAAGTTGGATTCAACATGAAATGTCAAATCGTGCATAGGAAAACCAGTCGTAGCATAACTACCGTAGCTAGTGCTAGGAGGGTCAAAGTGAGTCTCGGCATCTTCCAGCATTCCATACCGATAATGTGTCAATGGGGAATCATCCCTAGAGTGAGTAGGTCTATCATGCAAATATCCTATCTGGGAAATCACGGGACTGAACTCAGCTAGGTCAGGTGAAGGATCGTATGTAGGAGTAAATTCCCCATCGTCAACACGAAGGAGAGGAGGTGGCTCAGGAATAGTCTCTGAATGATCCTCCATGGTGTGTGAATCAGTGTGTGACATAGTTCGCCTGGCCATTCTAGGCCCCTCTCCCAAAGGAGGAGGAGAAGTGGAAGGTGGAAGTCCTACTAACCACCGAGAACGGCGCGGAACCGCACTCGAATCCACAATGACTCAACAAAAAGCAAAGACTCTCTATTTACATAAACCCTAGGCCAACTAGCGTGCACAGAGAAATCACTAATAAAATCTAAATCCAAATGCAAGCAAACAAGGGATGGATAAGTGAGCTCCCAAATGAAGCAGGTATGTCGCACCTAGGAGAGGCCTGAGACTCCCATACACAACAAGCGGAGGTATGTAACCAATTATTGTGGCCCTTATCTTCAACGCGTATAGCGACTGTGCTGTCCGACCCCAACCTGGCTGGGACACATGCAGAATAACCTCTACAAGTACCCCCTCGATATCCTAGGTAAGGTTACTAAGGTCACCTCAATATAATCAAAGCTCAGGCGGACAGTCGCAGGCGGGATTGACCGTATGGGTAGGGTAGCAAAGCCCGAAACTCTCTAAAGAGACCCCAGATACGAATACAATCCTGGAAATATCGCCGGTGCTACTCGGTTATGACTAGGGGTCATCCCAATCAATAACCGCTCACACTGCCTCATGCTTAACTCCCGTTTGAGAGGAGGATCCTGAGAATGATGGTTATACCAAGGATTTCACACACAACCTGGACAGACAACTAGATGTTGTTGTTTAGTGATCTTGGAGAATTGACTTACAATGAACTATTCCAAGATCCTAAAACCTAAGCTTGTTGGTGCACCCTAGAAAAGAAAAGAGTGTAATTCATTTTAATTAGAGTTGATTTTAGTTGGCTTTATTACTCAAAAATGGGATATGGTTGTGCAACTAGTGGTGTTATGACGCAACAGAAGTAAAATGCACACCGTAACAATCAATGCACATGCATTGTGTCCATGTAAACAGGGTATGCTACTACGTGAAATGCACAATTTCTTCTTCAAATGATTAATGCAAATTTTTCCTATATGAAGTCCTAACTAGTACTCCAAAGCAAATATAGATCTAATGCAAGTACAATGCAAAGTGCAAAATGCAATGCATTATGATAAGCAAATATTTTTGGATTTTTTGAAAGTATAAGAGATGCAAAAATCAAAAGAATGATTCCACCACCCCCAGACTCTGCAAGCACACATCGACAACATCCAAGCAAAGCACTAAGGTAAAAGAACTCTAATGCACTAATCTCAAACAAAAAATCAAAAATGCCATGACAAGAACTTACCTAAAAAAAAATTAGGCTAAAAAGAACGTTTCCAGTCAGAACCAGAGGTCAAAATAGACTCAGGCAGTGCCAAAGGAGACTTAGCAACTAACATCATTCACCCAGCAACCAATTAACTTCCACAAAAAGGAAAAAATCTAGGGTATACATGACTGTTCGCAGTAAACCCGTGTGTATACGCGGAAATCACAGAGGAAACCACGTGTATACGCGACTGTAAATCAAAAACCTGTGTACAGGAAGAAAAGGTGCATAAAAACAACGTAAATAGACATGCTGAGACAGACTTCACTCCAATCAGACTCTACCAGGCATACATGCCCCCAAAACCAACACATAAACAAGAGAGAAAGAGCAATTCAAATACATTAAATGCCGAGAAAATCACCCCCAAAGGACAACTACTAGGAACTCCCCAGCAGAGTCACCAATTCTGTTACGGAGAGAAATTCCTATGGCTTGGGGTACCACAACAGACAGCTTTGACTCTAGAAATCAATCTTTCCCAATATGTAATAGAAATAACATGTCTAACACTAAAGGGTCAGACCTCGTACCTTATTCCGGATGGTTGAAGTAGATCCTCGTTGAGCTTTCCAATCTTCAGCTTGAATTGATATAATACTTCCTCAACAACAAGTAAAAAATACAAGCATACTATATATCATGGTGTTAGATCTATTCTAGCATATATAATCAATAATGTAAAAGCATTTGACATATTCCAATGGATACAATATTCAATCAAATACACATCATTGGACAAGGAAAGATAGTTCTTATTAATATAAATCAGAGATTACAAGATAGATACAACCTCTGATGGCACGTCTGCGAATCGAAGAAACTGAATCCCCCACCTGGGCCTCCACCACCTCAATCCTCCATCTCACGATAGCAAGCTCACTAGCAAAGGGCAAGCTTGGGAAGAACACAACAGTGCTCCAAAGGGACAAAGGGATGCAGACTCAAGCATAAATTTCAGCAACAATGGACTATAGTTTCATTTCTTTCAATCTCTCTATATGCCTTCAATGTACCAAGGGGTTCCTTATATAGATTCACAAGGGATAATGAAGGGTCGAATCTAAGCGATCTCAAGGCATATGGAAGGCCAGGAGTCAAATGAGTCGGATCCATGTCAAGGAAAACTCCAAAATGATTTGGACTATGCACACATTCCGATGTACGTGGTTATAGTGGTCAAACCCGCATATGTATGCGGTTATCAGGGAAAAATCCACATATATCATCTTTTATATAGTTTTAGGGATGATCAAGGAAACATCAAAGGATAAAATATGGCCCATGGGGTCTAAAGAGTCTGCAGTGGGACAGGGGAAGGCCATACAAAGTGTGATTCACCTAGAGTGGTGAAATCCGCTATAACACCTGCCTAATCATAGGCAGGATGTTGGTGGTTCGATTCCTCTGTGCCCTATCATAAATTTGTGACAATAAAAATGTCTAAATTCGCATATATACGACAATTAATAGCTACTTTCCTGTACCTTAGTTGTATTTATCTTAGTCATTAATAGGTTAACATCTAGTACTTTATTTAGTCGTATATTTGGTCATTAATGGTTGCAATCAGTGACTAAATCAATGACTAAATCCATGAGTAAATCAATGACTAAATCATTAACTATCAATGACTAAAACAATGAATAAATCATTGGCTATCAATGACTAAAGCATTGTCTATCAATGACTAAAACATTGTCTATCAATGACTAAAACATTGTCTATCAATGACTAAATCAATGACTACTAATTCAAGCTATTAATGAATAGTGAAATACGACTACCTATAAGATAGTGGAAATTTGCTACTATTAGTCACCGACTCAAAAATAGTCATTTATAGCATGATTTTAGTCATTAATTTCTCATTTTCTACTAGTGAGATATGTTAACCCAAAAATCCCCCACACAGCTCTCTATGGCCTACACCACCAAAGGACACCATTTCACAACACTCATTTTACTCCATAAGACCTTCCATTTGACCCCCATACCTCCAAAAGATCCCAAGGATGAATAAAAGGGGTTAAAAACCCCAAAAACGAGCCCAAAATAGGCCCCCAGGAGCTAAAGCCCTCAAAAAGGGGCTAAAACCATGAAAGGGGCTAAATTTAGGGAGGAAGGGGCTAAAGGCCCAAAAAAAGGATCTAAATCCTTGAACAACAGCTTAAAACCCTAAAACCCCTTGGAAAAACTATATAAGGAGGGTGGGGGGTCACTCTCAAAAGACTCCTCACTTGCCTATTGTTATGCTGCCCGTGGATGCTTTGAGACCTCTTGCTCTCAAACCACCCTCTCCCTCTCCTCCATATCCATTGCTTCCCAACCAAGAGAGAGGTGCTCCCATGCGCTAGGGCATGGTGGCCCATTTCCACCTAAGTGAGGTATAATCTCTTTCTATGCTTGTCTTATTTGTTTTTACTTTCTAACCCTCATCTCCATTTGCAGGTTTTTCATTAACATTGTTTGCAGGTTGTCTCCATGGTAGTATAGGTTTATTTTGCAGGTTTTGGAGGTGGAACCGTAACATACTGTGTGCAGAGGGGTTCAACAATGCTCCATCATCTCCTCTTCTTTATTTTTCTGTCATTAGCTATTAGATTAAATTTACTATTGTAGGCATTTGCTTAGATTAGCTTAGTTTCAATTTGTAGCTCTGTCTATGTCATTTTTACATTCCATTTTTTACTGTTTTCGAAGGGTAGGAACCTACCCTTATGCTTTATAGGCACGAAGGAGCCATTCCTACCCCTATAGCAGGGAGAAATCCTTGCCACAACTTTGGTGACTCCCCTGGGTCAATCCCATAGGATCCCTGGGCAAAAAATTTCAAGTTTTCAAGTTTTTAAGTTTTTACCCTAGTTTTCAAAAAAAAATTGTTAGATTTGTTTAAATCTGCTTTATTTCCTATTTTTTGTCAGTGCCTAAGCCTCTGCTAGGCCGAGCCGAGTCAGACTAACCCAATACCAATTACTGTCGGCCAGATCTGACCATGCATCACCAAAAACACCCCTTTCTGGAGCAGGTCGCTCTTATCGGGGGAAAAGGTGAGACAAGGCACACTTAATCCCTAGACAGGCATGCCCAGGGTGCACTTAATCCTTAGATAGGTGTGACTTCATCCCAAGAGCTCAAGTTGAGGCTGTTTTGGCATTTTGTGAGACCCCTTTGCTCATTTCTGGAAAAATCTTGCGACCCCCTTGCAGGATTTGGTCAGAAATGTGTAGCCTATCACACAGAAGTTGTTTTTCAGTTTAATTAGTAGTAATTTTTAGTTTTATAGGACTGTTAGTGCGGCCCAGCTACCTCTTTCCACCATTACAGGTCTATTTTAATTCCAGTTTTAATTTTTTGCAAATCAATCAATGAACAATGTGTATGCTAAATCAACCACTAAGGCTTAATAAAATCAACTAGTCTAACTAAAAATAACATAAAATTAACCATCTTGCTGCCCCCTTCCTCCTCTACCCAGTCATCACCCTTCAGGGTATTTTGGGATACGACGAAGGGACAACTCGTATAGATCTAGGCACTCCATGGCATTTTTCCCAAACCACTAAAACCAGGTGACTTGGAAGGTACGGGGGGTAGAGAAGGAGGGATTCTCACAGTGCTAAGCATCATCCCTGCTTGACCAACCTAGAACTTGGGAGGTGACCTGAGGATCTATGGATAGGATTAGTCCCATTGTGTTGAGATCCCAACACCTTCTCTTGGTTGCAGAAGAATACCAATGAGAGGTAGACATTTAGTTAGGCCAACAATTCAGGGTTAATCACTGCATTTGCTTACAAATTTCTATTTATGTTTGCATACAAAACCATGATGTGAGCTCTACCATGAATTCATAAACCATATTTCAAACCAAATACTAGAACAAACAAGAAAACCAACACACCATACCACATAATTAACCCAACTCAGTTCATGACCCTGAGAAAGCCTTAAAATTTACAAAATTTACACTAAGTTCAATCAACTCTGTAGTCTTTGAGGACATAAGTCCCTGACTACTACAACTGTGGGAAGTACTTGGGCTTTGGCCAGAAACCCATTGTGAGGAGTACCATAGGAACCCCAAAGTAGTTGGCCACTAAGAGGAATTTCCAAGTGAAACGGGAAATGACCCCTTCTCATTGAGTAGAAACACCAATGAGGAACAAGCCAAGCACTGTCTTCTGACAGTCTTGGTGGCCGAGAGACCACCTTTAGCTAGTAGGAATCCATTGAAACTGGGGTCCAAATTTCACACCCACCAATTTCATACACAAGTGAACACAATTGATACTCCACGATCTTCCTCATGCCTAAGAGGTGAACCACCACCATTTGGAACACTCAGTTGGCACCATCGTAGCCGTTCTCAGTGATCTCCCACAACATCGGAGGGCCACACTTCCTATTACTCTGATTCAGACCCATATTAGTCTGAACCAGACCTCCACACCGTACCATCAAGCCCTGTGGCTAGTGCAAACCTAGATCCATTTTTCGGTCTAACCTTAGCAAGTGGACCCATCTCCACATCACAACCAGTCACCCACAATGTGGCAAGTGGTCCAAGCACAGTCATGAAGACTGTCATTAGCCAATTTCTACCACCCATAGTGACCAGCCACGCTGGCCCAGTGGTAACACATGGGGGCAATGGCCCCTCCACACAGATTTTCCCCCCTGCCACATAGGGGGGAAATGCACCGATCACCCACATTGTCCCTACCACCATACATGGGGGAAATGCCCCCACTACCCATACCATCCCACCCACAACACTTGGGGGCTTTGGCCCATCCACCATGGTGCCACCATAAGCACCCCCATCCATGCAGATGCATTATGCACCTGCAAACCCCACCCCCATTGTAGCCCCATCCCACATCAACTTGGGGTCAAATATGCCATTCATGGTTGGTTTGAACTTTCTTGACTTGGCTAGATTAACGAATGACCCCATTCATCACCAAGCTTTTTGGCCACCCATGCCAACTAAGCTTCCCTCAAACATCCCAAAGTTTGAAGGCAAAGCTGGGGAATGTCCCCAAAATCATATAATGACATTCCATCTATGGTGCTCATCCAATAGCATCGTAGAAGACTCCATCAAGCTGAGGATATTTCGACGCACCCTTACAGGTGCCACGACCAAATGGTACATTGAGCTGCCACAAGCTAAGTACCCCAAATTCAACTCCCTATCCTTCATGTTCCTACAGTATTTGCAACTCCCTATCAGATACGACGAGGGAGTGGAGATCCTGCTATCCTGTTGCCAAAACACTGCTACTCACATCATGGATCATATCCATGAGTGGCGGTGACATTGCAGCTTATGCAAAATCCAACATGATGACGAGATATTCTTATATTGGTTCCTTAAAACTTTTATCCCACCCATTGCAAAGGACGTCGCATCTGAACATCCCCAATCTGAAGAAGAGGCCATATTGAAGGCCCAACAATTTGATCTCATTTACACCCAATCTGGATACTTGTACACTAACATTCCAGACGCTCCCCATCCAAGTAAATCTTACCATGATGCACCGGGGGCATCCCACATAGTGGATGACATCATAGGGTCAGTCTCCCACCAACCACCGCACCTGCACCTGCACCACCCCAACCCAAAAGGGCTAGTGGAAAGAGCACCAAAGCCACTATAGAACCATGACAAGTTCCACCTGGTGCCATCCGTGAACAACAAGGCCATCCAACTGAGGATTGCCTTGAAATCCCAATGATCCATGCACATCTGGATGCCATGGATAGGAACGAAAACATCCCCATGGTTGAACTCCTAACCACGCCAGTAGTAAAAAACAAGGCATTGAGGACAAACCATGCTTACGCCCTTTGCGGCTTGTATGGACATTACTCCCACCATTGCCAAGACCTGCCCAAATTTCGAATGGCTCTTGATAACCTCCCTCACAATTCCCTTGAGTCTGATATTACCTTGATTGGAGAAGTTCACGCACCACCTCCTTCATCAGACACCATGTCTATTTACATGACTTTACACACCAGGTCTTGCTATCGTCATCAATATCTAGTTCTTTGTTCTTTTGCAGGTCAAGTGGTGTAGATTTATCAATGAATTTACACACCCACTCCGAACCTGTATTCTTTTCAGCATCCTGCGATGTCCTACTAGTAGAAGCACTACTGCGAGTCACAACATTGACTCTTGGTTCTGGCTCTTTCTACTCAGCAGCGATAAGCTGAATATTCTGGTTTACTACTGGCTTAGGGTCCTTAATCTTGGCTATCAAGATAGGACATTCTTCTATAGTATGATCATAGGACTTGCAATACTTGCATGTTGTAGTAGGTTCTGACAATCCCTAGCATAGTGTCCTATGGCTCCATAGTTGTAACAAACAATCGGTCCATGGCCACGGCCAAAGCCTCCACCACAGCCTCTTCCTCTGAATCCTCCACCACAGCCATCATGAGTCAGTTCATAATGTGGACCTGCTGCTGGTCCTGATGTCTCTGACTGGACTCTGTAGAAGTCATGTTTTCTCTCTATCATAAGATCATAAGCTCTGCAATTATTTTCATCATGTCCTACTAACTTACAAAAGTTACAGTATAAATTCTTAGGGGTTTGTACATACTTCTGAAGTAAAGGGAATTCTTGTGGTCTATGTCCTCATGTTCTACAGATTTCACACCATGGCCCTTGATTCTGTACTAAGGGGTTAAGAGCCCCACTTGCTATATACTCAACAAATACTGGACAGTTATCTTTGGTATGGCCATGTCCTTTACACTTTGTACACCATAATTCTTGTTCAACCTCTTTTCCTTTCTTAATCTCATGTAACTGTAAAGTGAGATTAGCTAACCGATTCTGTAAATTTGTCATACCTGCACTAGTCTCAGCTAAAGGTGAAGCCTCTAGATTCATTGCCATCTTTAATGATTCATCCTGTGTATGGAGTTTCTGTTGCATTAGTGAAAGTGTGATATGAGGGAGCAGTGTTGCGATGAACCATTCCTTATGCTGCTCCGGCGCAAAATCAAAACTAACTTGGTCTATAAGAGTTTTAAATTTCTGATCGAAATCCGATACTGACTCTGTGGGTAACTGTTTAATGTCTTTAATTTTTGTGATACATTGTGACTCAGACTTGGGTTTCTTAAATTCCTTAATCATTGCGGTCCTAACCTCTATGAGTGTTCTGTTTTGTGGTGATGTATACTTCATATACCATGTTAAATCTCTTTCTCTAAGTGTAGTGGCCAACTGGACAAGCTTAGTATTGTCATCCTGGATCTGTTTAATGGTCCATACAGCTTCACATAGGAACCAATGTTGTTCTAGGTCTTCTGCCCCTGTACCCCTAAAGGTAGAGTAATTTCATTTCATCCCCCATTCTATTTCTACGAGGTGGATTCTGATTTGTTGTATTACTACCACTTGGCGGTGTAAATGTAGGTGGTGTAGAGGTAGTATGTACTGTGTGTGAACTACTAGATGGAGTTCCTGCAGGATTATTCTGAGTCTCGGTTGGTTTCTGTGGGGTATAAGGGTGGTAAGGATTACCCCCTACTGTTCTTTCTCTATTACTTTGACTCTGTTCTCTAGTACTATCTGAACTTTCTTCAAAGAAGGAATATCTGAAATCTACTTTATATCTCTTACCGCTACGTGTACATCCAATTTCTTTAGAATGACTCTCAAACTCTTGTGACATTACACTTACTTAACTTATTCATCTGAGAATATATCCAGTACTCCTTTTTCATACAATAACATCTTAAGGGAAAAATTTAAAGATTTCAAGTATCGACCACGATATCCTTTGAAGAAGTACCTCTCTGCTTCGCTGAAACGCTTTCTTTGTTCAAATGCAAAATCTGTAATGAAACCTTCCAGCAAACTCGCAAGACAAAAGTCTACTGCGCATGAAATAGGATTATCTACGCTCTTCAAGGTGTGAATCAACTCCAGTGTCTAGACAATGTTCCTTTTCTTCTTGAATACATGCTTATCATTCAACTTTGACAACCAATCGTACAACTCATTTGCATAGGTCACAAAAAATATCGCATTGAGGTCTGTGAAGATATGTTTATGTAACCAGTCCTCTGTACTCACCCTAAGACTCTTGTTTTCTTTCTCAGCAAATTCTCTTTCCTTAGACTCAACCCACTGGTTAAGTTCTTCTTTAGTAGGATGCCAACAGAACATCAGCTCTTCAATTTGTTCAAAACTGGTGACGAAACCATTTGTTGGTATTCTCTGGGAAGACCCAGGTTTACTTTATTGTACCAAAAAAACCCCTAGCTCATTGGCCCTTTCAGAAACATACCACAGAACGACCTGAAGTCTCACCTGAAGTGATCCTAGATGGGGTGGCTAAACAATCAGGTTTCCTCAACCAGGTTCTGTAGCATCCAAGGTCCTCTTGACTCTAATTAACTAGCTAAACCTCTCAACAAGGGCTATTTCTTTCTTCCTAGATGACTCTGCTACGGTATTGACTCTTATCGCATCGCAGCTTCTAAGATGATGCACAAGCTTTCTCTTCTTCTCAACTCTTAACCTGCGACATCACACACCACAGCTCCCCCCGACTGTGCGATATTGCCTTTCTACGCCGTGATACTCCCTACAGTAAGACTCACTAGGCTCATCAACTCTCAAGGTCTAGAGGCTTCCTCCTTGAGTACAATAGCTCAATTAACCTTCATTAGCGTGTTAAACAACCTTACTTAAGCTTCTACAGTTTAACACGCTTAACATCAATTATGCTCAACTTGCTGAACTAAATATACAGAAGTCACTCAACAGTGGAGCTGTTAGCTGTTGTAAATCAAGCACTGATAAACTCATATACAAAATACTCGACACATTCAACTCGCATTTAACCTTCTATGTTACTGTATACTAAAGGACAACATACATACATTCATTAACTGGTAAGCAAAGTTCATGTAATGGATAACAGATAGAAAATAAGTAAAGCACAATCACATGAAACAGTCACACAACACACGGATGTTACGTGGTTCACTTCTAGAGGAGAAGCTACGTCCACAGGAACTGTGTTTGTATCATATCTTGAGAGAGTACATAGTTCCGCTGCAACTTCTTATGCAGCTTGAGATCTTCTGGGAAAATCCATGCACATAGCTGGGAGTCGATCTCTTAGATGTCTTCTCTTCTTATTATGCGTTCTTCTTACAATATACCCTTCCTCTCTCTCTCTCTCTCAATCCCTATGGATTGTTACATTCATGCTCAAGGAGCCAGCTACTGGTTACAGTAAGATGACTACAGATGTAATGACAGACCCAGAGCTTGACTCTTCCTCAATGTCTCTCAATACTGACAACAACTAGTAACAACCAAAAAACCCAACTAACTAACTCTTCATAATACAAAATACATGCTTAAATAGGTGGCCCGAAGGTCTCACCGTGATACAAAACTGTGGGCCTATCCCATCAGTAACCCAAAACCCTAGCTATGACAGTCGGCCTTTTTGTACTTTGAACTGCCGCTTTCTGGTCACACCGCAGCTTCCTGCAGTCTTCCACGATTTTCGATGCTGATCGCAGGTATGGGAGTCGCTTCCTCATTCACTCCCATTCTATCCTTTGTCTTTAACACCTCATCCTATTGTTCCTTCTCTATTTATGAGGGTAGCTGATCCCTCCTGTCGTCGCCGCTGCCTTAAATGCAGTGGTTGAGCTCTCTTCTCGGCTGCTTCAAGTACTATTTCCTTTGACTTCCTTGTTCCGACCGCTGTGATTTCCGGCCCGCAATCCATGGTGGGAAATGTGCTACGACGTCATACCTTTATCACATCTCTTATATTGATAGATTATTGGCATCGCCAAAACTATCTTTCCTCCAAAATTTGTCCATCTTCTACCAAAATTAGCAGCTTTTCCTGTAGATGCGGGGCCCTGCTCCAACAGCATCGAACATGAATCTATTGAGTGATTATTCATCAAAGTCGGTTGATGTTATTATCTATCGTCAAATGATTGGATCCTTGATGTACCTGATGAACATGAGACCAGATATTTTGTTTGATCTGAAAACATTGATCCTGTTCCCGATAGATCCGAGACATGTTCACCTGATTGTTGCAAAGCATATTCTGAGGTACCTTAAAGGTACAGTTGATTATGGGCTCAAGTATGAGGTGAATCAAAATATTAACCTAGAAGGTTATGTTGATTTGGATTGTGTAGGAAGTTCCATTGATAGGAAGATCACTTCAAGGTGCTGCTTCAATATGGAATCATGTGTGATCTCATGGTTTAGTTGGAAGAAGTCCTGCATGGCACTGAGTACAGCCGAAGCAGAGTGTGCCATAGTTTGTTCGGCTAGTTGTGAGGCAGTATTCCTGAGGAAGCTACTGTCTAATTTTTTTGATCTCCAGTTGGATGCTACTTATATATATTGTGACAGCCAGAGTTGTGTGAAGTTGTCGGAGAACCCGAGGTTCCATGACAAGTCGAAGCATATCGAGATCAAATAGCACTATATCAGGGATATGGTGTAGAGAGGAGAAGTGAAGCTCTAGTATGTTGCGATGGACGGATAGATAGCTGATGTTTTTACCAAGCCATTATCCAGAGTGATGTTTGAGTACTTTAGGGAGAATATTGGTGTTCTCCAGATTGAGGTTCCTTCCAAGAGGAAGTGACGCGTCTGTGAGCCCTTCTGACATGGTGGTAGCATTGGTTCCTCCCATGGTCAAATGTAAGTGTTATTCCCTTCTGACATGGTGGTGGGATTGGTTCCTCCCATGGTCAGATGTAAGTGTTGTGCCCTTCTAATATTGCTGTAGGATTGGTTCCTCCCATGGTTATATGTAAGTGTTGTGCCTTTCTAACATGGTGGCAGGATTGGTTCCTCCCATGGTCAGATATAAGTTTTGTTCCTTTCTGACATGGTGGTAGGATTGGTTCCTCCCATGGTTAGATATAAGTTTTGATTCTCTCTATGCTCTCCCAAATGGTCTTGGGCCAAGTAATCAATCCAACAGCATAACAATACCTTAAGAGTTCTCTTCTCAACCATGGCTATGAGCACATATTTATAAGGCTTAATGGATAGGGTAGGTTGAAAGATTAGTGGGTGAGGTGGCCTCTAAGATCCTAGGACGAGGGATATTAGGCTTAAATGACCCACAACAATAGGGATAAGGGAGGACATGAGGCTTATCATCTAGAAGCCTCGAGAAACTTATCTTTTTCCCTTTTTACCCAGGGTACCGCATCTCTCCTTCAATGATAGAGCGGTTCCTATAAGAAACACTTATGGACTAGGGGCCATAAGCGGTACAACTGCTTGTGGGCAATAGGAGATAGGCGGTGAAAACAAGGTACTGCTCCTGGACAATAGAGGAAGCGCGATGCTGGGAATTTTCATGAAAGATTGAAAATTAGCATGGGTTTCCACTCCAAGTGTTGGGATTTAGGACAAGTAGGTATGTCAAAATTATTATCACATGATGGTGACTATATTTTGGTATAACAGGATGCCCCCCAAATCATGAGTCTTAGAGGGATATGATAAACAAGAGCTTTGAGAGAACAAGTCGTCACCATGAGATGAAAATGTTGGCTCGATCGGAGCATGTTGTCAAGTAGGCATCTGTAGTACATCAATATGTTGACTCATAGACACAAGTAACCAAACTCATGGCTATAGACCAATACAAGGTAGATCCATGAGAGGAATAAGAAAGCATGGCTACTAGAATATAGTGTAGATCCATGTGATAGAGGACTCAAACTTGGACATAGCTACCAAACATACAATGTAGATCTATGTCATACAGATGCAAATTTGAGCATAGTTACGACCATACAAATGTGGATCTATGCTAGATATACAAAACTCCATCGCAACCTGGGGAAAAAGCAATGAGCACTTTAAACAAATACCCAGGGTCTTCGTCTCGTCTTCAACAAAGTACGATTCTATCCATGTGATTACAATGATATGAAGTCAAACATGGTAGAAACCAGTTGATTACTGGCCAATGATGTGAACCATTAATAAGTGTGAGGTAGATCACCATTAATGTCAATGATTCCCAAGGTACCCTAGTACAATCTACTGAGTGCGAATAGATGTCCTGATGTCGGACACCCAGTCGATTCTATCGATCAAAGGTCAATGATGTGAACCTATGTCAAGAGCGAGAGAATCTATCATTAAGGAATACAGATCTCAAGGTACTAAATATTGTTTCTAATACTATTTCTCCGATGATGAGCTGATGTCTACAGGAATAGTATCGTCAAAGGAGGGCCATGATGAGTCCCACATCGACGACACGAACCTTGGAACATAGTTCTGGAATGATGTGAATGTAGTAACCATATGATTGACTCGAAGATACTGACACAAAGACTGTGTAGACTACAGAGGTAAAACTTATTCAAATCCCCTTTGAACATTGGGAGGAATGACAAAAAGACTTGGCAGCATGACTAAACAGTAAAGACACACAATGAGACAGTGGACAATGCATTCTTTTGAAAGACTCAAACGAGTGACATGACTCATGAAAGTGGATCATCATAGAGATCAGCTGAATACCCAATCAACTGACATGATGTGCAGACAAGTGCCATCTTCAAAGGTAATGACAAACAACTGCCATTATTTACAAGATGATTCCCTTCCCATTTCCCCCATCATGATCGATGAGTGCCTCTTTTTGGTTTTACGAGTTCAAAGAGGGTAACAAACACTCAATATAGCTTGTCAGAAGACAAGTCAAGACTCATATTACAAACCTGAGAGAGGAGGGATTCGTTCCCAAGATAGGGCTCTCAATGTTTGATTTAACGAGTCCACTGAAAGAAAACTCAGTATTGTTCATGTTTAGAGATTCTAAACGAATACGAAAGAAGACTCCAAAGGGGTCATTTTTCGTATGATTTAGTCTCTAAGGCCCAAAAAAGTGTAAAATAATACCTTAGAGAACTCTTCTAGTCATGATTGGCTGGAGTGTTACTTTTTCATAAATAGTCCTCTCCAAACCGAAAAAGAGATAACCTACCGTTGGATGGATGACTCTTCAAATACTTTAATGAGTGTGAAGAAGACAAGATCGATCGACAATATTTTTGTATTTAGGGAGCCTGATAAGATTTTAAAGAGAACTCCATGAGGTTTCTTTACTCAATGACATATTTTACGAGCCTGGAAAGAATCAGAAACGGACTCGACAACTTTTTCGTTTTTAAGGAGCCTAAAAAAGAGGTGAAAAGGGGACTCCATGACGCTTCTTTACACAATGTTGATTTTTACAAGCCTGGAAAGAAACTTGAAATGGACTCGGACCTTTGATACTAGATTTTAACGAGTGTGACAAAGTGTCATAATAAACGCTCATCGACCTTTTATGTTTTATGAAAGTGAAAAAAATCCATAAACAAACTTTCCAAAGCTTCTTACTATAGTTCTCTTATCCTGCAAGTGACTCTGAAACAAGTGTTAAATGCATTTATAACTAGCATTAAGGGATTACGATAGATAAAATTTGACTAAAATATGATTTTATATCAAAACTATAGTATGGCAGACCCAAAAATGCCTATATAAGTCATGTAAATAGTAAAAAACCAAATCATTTCACTACTTACCTATAGCAGAGAGCACTTGGAGCATTTTCTTAGCCATATCTTTAGCAACTGATACCTAGAGTTTCCACCATCCGTTCTCAGCATCGTCAGTTGCAGGTAATAGCTAAGACCTTTCTCTTTCATTTCATAGCATTTATTTTGAGATTTGGTGGGGTTTTGGACCTAGATGGTAAGCCCTAAAAGCTTAAAAGTGGGCACCACGGCTACCCCTTACGGGATACACGGTACTACCTGAGAACTGCACCAATAACACAGTGAACAGGCGGTGCCACCACCTATCTCCAATGGTGCACAGGCGGTTCTGGCCATGGAGAATTTACACTGATAGTATAAGCAAAATAAATTCATTCCTTTGATTTTTAATGATTTAAGGATGATTCTAATGCATACCATTATTGTTTTTGGCAGGTATAGGTTGCTCAAAACATCGTGATATGGAAATAAATAATGCATGACAATGAATATTCTTGTTAGAATAATCAACCCATAGTTAGCTACCTTAGACATTAATTAATCCATTTTTGTCTTATTTTCCTAGTTTCCAATATTCCACTCTATGCAAGTTGTCCTCCACATGTCCTAGAAATAAAACTTGCTAAAACTAAGTCATGGAGTGCTTGGGAAACCTCATGGAATCCATACTTAGCATATCTACTTTATTCCAGATCCTCCCTAGCACATGTCTTCTTTTTCTGCTTTATTACCTGCTTTACTCGGTTTTATGGCAAAAGGGAAAGTAAGACTAGGTGCAGTTGACTTGTTTTTTCCCCTCATCATCCTCCATTATTTTCTCCTAATAAAATCATTTATGAGTTGTCTTTCCATCACCTATTATCTTTCCTACTTGATTTTGCCAATTCGTGAGCTCCTAGGCAGATTTGTAAACTACTTTATACACATATGGGGGATTTGACTAGATTTAGTAATCCTGCTTTTGACTATTTCAAATGGAATCCTTATGCATTCAAATCTCTCATGTAATAAATTTTTTCAGCAGCCTATGAATTCATAAGGTTGGATATTGTACACTTATTCAATACAGATTAGTGTTATGCTACAATTTCAGTCTCCTTTGTGTGTAAATTTGCATGTTTGATTAGTAATTTTGTGAGTGTAATTGATCTATCTCTTGGGTTCAATTTCCACATGGTATCAGAGCCTTTTTAGATCGATTTCTCTCCTTCCATATTTCTATTGAAGGTTCGACATCTCGACTAGGAAAAATTTTGCTGACTGAAGGGACAATTTCTGAGCTATAAATCAATCTCAAAAGATCATCTTGACTCCATTTAATTTATTAGAATGGAAAGAAGAGATGGAGATACTGTTGAGAGTGAAAGGTCTCTATAGGGTGACTATGGTAACTAAAGAAGATCCCAATGCAGTTGTAGAGAAAATTAAATGGCACAACAGGAGGGATGAGGCATATGGTCTCTTATGTCTGAGCATATCCAGAGACATCCTCTTCCATCTTGATGGATTGACATCACGAAATGAAGTATGGGAGAAACTTGTAGAGATTTTTGGTAAGACATATGAGATGAGATGACATCAAATCAAGAATGAATAGATATCTTTGAGTCCTAGCAGCTTTGAATCCCTACAACTCTATTTTTCCAAGTTTAAAGCCCTTGTTTTGCAGCTAAAACAATGTGGAAATGAAAAGAAGGAGGAGCAACTAGTTTTGGCCATACTCTCGAAGCTTGGCCCTGACTATTCAGTGTTTGTTTTGACCTTCCATGCAACCAAGTTGACAGCTTGAGCCTGGAAGATGCCTAATCTTGTAGATTTCATGGAATCCCTCACATAAGAACAAGATAAACTGGTGATGATGGGCACCATCAAAGCTTCCAAAGACCAAGCTCTGGTTGCTATAGATTTAAGGGTGGATTCAAAAGGAAAGAAGAAATCTAAGAAGCCACCTGAGCAGAAGAGATACAAGAACAAGTCTCAGGAGGAGCCCCAAGGCTCCAAGAAGAACTTCCAGAAGAAGAATAACAAAGGAGAAATGAGAAAGTGCGCATACTGCAGTAAGGGATTTCATCCTGAAAGCTCCTGCATGAAGAATCAAATTGACATGCTGACCCAACTCCTGGAGAAGAATAACATTTCCCTTCCTGATAGCTCAAAGAAGAGGGAAGGAGGATCAAATTCAAAAGACAGAGAGAGATTTCATGCAATGGTTGTTGGTACATCAAGATCACCTAGCTTCATCATAGACTCTGGAGCTTCAAGACATATGGTTTCGACCAAGGAGGCATTATCCTCTCTTGACATGTTGAAGGGTCCACCAACAGTGCTGGGAGATGACTCTCTCATTAATAGTTTGGGAAAAGGAAGGATTGATCTTGACCATGGTAAGTTCAGCAATGTATTGTATGTTCCAAGTCTTTCCTCTAACCTCTTGTCAGTGTATTAGATGACCAACATAGGGTCTCCAGAGAAGGTCATATTCTCCCCTGATGATGTTGAGATCATGGAGATCTCAAGTGGTAAATTCATTGTAAAAGGAGCTATAGATCACGCTTCAAAGGTATACTGGTTTTCACATTTTGTACCCTACTCAAACCCCTCTGCTCTTCTGATTCATGCTAATGAGGCAAGAAATATTTGGCATCAAAGATTTGGCCACATTAACTATAAGTATCTTTCTGATCTAAGTGAAAAAGAAATGGTCATTGGGTTGCCAAATATTAAGTTTTCCAAGGGAATCTGTCAAGGTTGTGTCCTAGGAAAACACCTAGAGCATAAATTTGAGAGAGCTAGTCATGAGATAACCTCTGCACCTCTTGAGTTGATCCATAGTGATGTTTCTGTTCCATTCCCTCATATGTCAATGAGTCAGGACAAATATGCATTAAATTTCATAGATGATTTTTCCAGCTACTGTTGGGTTTACTTCCTGAAGCATTGTTATATGAAAATCCTATCACCATCATGTCATAAGACATTTTACATACCTACTTTCCATGAATCCCAGCTTCTGGAGTGGAAACTAAATGGTTTTTCATCAATCTTACATGAAAATCCCCAGCACCACGCATGCTCCTTTATCCAGGAGCGGTACCCTTGTTAACACTTCCCATACTCTGTTGCGCATAAGCAGTCCCACCACTTATAGCCCTTAGTCCATAAGCGGCTATTACCAGAAACGCTCTATCACTAAAGGAAAAAAGTGGTACCCTGGGTAAAAAGGGAAAAAGAGAAGCTTCTTGAGGCTTCTAGATGATAAGCATTGAGATATCCCTTATCCCTAATGTAGTTGGTTAGTTGAGCTCGAGATCCCCCATCCTAGGATCTTGGAGGCCACCTCACCCACAAATCTCTCAACCTATCCTATCCATCTAGCCTTATAAATACAAGCTTACGGCCATGGTTGAGGGGGAGAACATTGAAGGTATTGTTATGCCGTTGGATTGATCCTTGGCCCAAGATCATTTGGAGAGAGCATAGAGAGCTAGAGTCAGAGCTTTTGGGGATGAGAATTTGGTTTCATGGATGTGCATGTCAACACTAAGGCTTGGTTGTAAACTTCTTCATATTTCATTAATGCAAGTTGATTTCTGTCCCACATATGTTATTGTTGTTATGATTTTGCATATATGTTGCTAGATTCCTTAATCACTAGCATAGATTATTAGATCATATTCTGGTTTCTTTGATCTGTTTCATGTTGAGCTTGATTGTAGGTACACAGGTGGACTATCAAAGCTTTGTATTCCAGATATCTATGGTGTCTAGGGAGAGTCTTCAACCTCTGTCCTCTATTTGTTCTGGATCTGAACCATTCAGACTAGTGGAACACCTTGCTGTCAACAGGAGGTGAAATATTCCACCTTGTGTCTGCAACTCTTGCTCAAATCCAAGCTCCTTCTTCAACTATCTTCAGTCAAATCTACTTTCTGACTTAGTCCATTTGGGTTTGAAACATCCAGATCTGTTAAGATCTGAGTCATTCCGACCTTTTATGCTCTTTTTTATTCTCAATCTATCAGTTTTTACCTTGATATGATCAATTTCTAACTTGATCTTTCATTCTCTTTGTGTTTTAGATTTTTACAGGGAACCGCACATGTTCTGTTGGCAAGGAGCGGTGTCACCGCCTGAGTCTAGTTAGCTAGAAGTGATGCCACCACCTGAATCCAATGAGAAAGGAGTGGTTCTACCTTGAAACTTCCTGTCAACAGCTTCATCTACGCGGTGCCAGGTAGGCCCTGTTCCAGACTTTGTATTTTGATTTTTGTGTGTTTTTAGCTTACTTTTTGATGAAAATGAAGTGTACTTCTAAAAAAAAATGCTCCCTCATGGCCGAGAGGGGACATGAATTGTATATTATGCAGTCGCTTTGATTGTTGTATTCTTTCTGCATTTAAAGAGATTTTAAGTTTCTTGCATTGGATTTTGCATTATTTTCTTTGCTTGAAGCCTCTTGCTCTTTTATATGGATATTATTCATTGGAATTGGAAATATACATTTTATTTTCTTGAGTAGGATTTGGTTTGTTTTGGACTTAGAATGCATGAGTGATCCATGTTGTTTTGAGTCTTTCTTTGCTTGGGGCGATTCTTGTTTCCTTTTGCATGTTGATTTTTTCAGTGCTTGGTAGGAAAGACTGGTTCTTCATTTCCTTGTTTGTTTCAAAGAGAAGTTTTAGTTTTCTCTCTCTTTTACTTTATTCGCAAGCTTGTTGAATGATTTTCTTCTTGTTTTGTGCATGATTGTTAAAAATTCTAGATCTTACTTTCATTGAGAAGAAACATCTGTTTTCAGCTTTGCATGCATTAGAGTTAGATTTGTTTGGAAATATTAGTGAAATCATCTTTTCATTGAGTTTTTATGTGTCTTTTTCAAGCATGAAAAGATAGGAAACATTTTGATTCATGTTATATGTTCTCTAGATCTCTTTCTTATTTACTTTGAATATTGTTTGGGGTGCATTGATATTTCACTTTTCGTTTGAAAATATAGAATTGCATTTGCATTTGGGTGTGCATTTTTTGGAATAAAATTAAATCTCTCTCCCTCTCTTAGGTAGAATTTCATTGAAGAGGAAAACTTGCATTATCATATAGATTAGTGTGCATCTTCTTTAAATATCAAGTTTTCACTCCATGGTTCCACCTAAATGCACAAGATAAAATTAACGGTAATCAATTTGAGCGATAAGTTAGAGACATGCTCGGCTGTCGTTAAATGTAGGAGCTGTCATTATTTGTCAGCATTACATCCTCTGACTCACGCGGTTCTTCCACGTGCTGTCGGTATATCAAACGGCCTTTCACGTACCCTTGAGTTATATAGAAAGGTACTTCACGTATTCGATTGTATATCAGAAGGCCCCTTGTGTATGGTTATGCATTAGACAACACTACTACTAATTTGAGCTCCCTTGTACCTTGCGTATATCAGGAGACCCTTTTAGGAATCCTCAAACCATCTGAGTTATCCTTTTGGCCTATCCTGTGAGATTCCTGACTCTTATCTACTCCTTTCACGTGTTTTTTTGTTGCTTTTAGTTTGAGTAGTACTTGCTTGTGTGTGGTAGTTAGAGGGTTATTAGAGAGTTTAGAGATGGCATCCTCATCTAGGACTACCAATCAAGAGGTCCCTTTCCAAGGTGTACCTTTTGTATTCCCTCCAAGTGAAGAACACATATTTCATTAAATTTGGAAATATTCTATTACAAGGACTTCATCCACATTGAGTTTTTTTGTAAATCTCTAAATACATATTCTATTAAATCTAGAAAAATCAACTCAAATAACTATTCCATTAAATTTGGAATAATCAATCCAATGAACTATTTTCTCAATTAATATTTTTTATTTATTTCAAGTAAAACTTTAGTATTCAACCATTCAAAAGGAAATATTACATCTCTATTAGAACTAGATGGGTTAGATCTAGAATTTAGAACTTCCGCTAGATTGAGTTCTTTCGAAATGAGGAAAGTCATAGCCTTTGACTCCTTACAAAATTTATATTAATATTTTTATAGTTTCTATTAAATGTTAAGTTGATTAAATCATTTTATGACATAATACCAATATTTTATTTGTTACTACAACAATTATAAACATTGTCGTAGTAATTATTAACAATCAAAATCAATTATAAACTAGAATAGCATTAGTGTAGTACAGTTTGATTTTTTTCATATCCAAGAGGAAAGGGGGAAAACCAACTAAATTGATTATTGCAAGTGTTCTTTATTTATTTACGAAGTAATTGAACAATGTGTTTAATTGAAAAGAGCATATTTATATTGAAAATATAGATATCTTACAATATTTATATTATCATAAGATTTTATATCATCTATTAATTTATGTTAGGGCACCGAGTAATCGAAACACCATCATCCTGCTTATAATGAAGGTGCTATTCCATTGAGCTAGCACCCTTTATAACACGAGAGGAGAGGGACTATGTTAACACCTAGATTACACCTTTATAATCATCTATGACAAATCAAAATGATGGAAGTCTTAGACTTTGATTCTTTCAAAATGATGAAATTCTTAGAATTTGATTCCTTACATAATTTCTATTAATATTATCTATAGTTTGTATTAAATGATAAGTTGATTAAGTTTATGTAATGACATTAATATTGTCTATGTTACTATGATTAAGCAATTGAATTATAATTTGATATGGTAACTAGTACATTGTTGGTGTTGAGTTCCTATACTAGTAGAAGGTTGGCACAATTTTAGAATGACCCATTTAAAAATTATTTAATGGCATAATACAAATTTGTTTGCTACAGTAACAATTTTAATTCTAGACATACCAAGTAATATTGTATGTGTTGAGTATCATGTTGTAATATATTAGAAGGTTGGCGACATTTTACAAGTGACAAGAAAAACTATTATATATTAAGTGTTACTATGCTAAGTTTATTATTTTTAAGATCAAAATCAATTATACGCTAGAACAAAAATATAATTGATTTATATTACTATTATTTATATTTTTTAATATAGGTTAAGTTGATCAATGATTATATCACGAAAAATAGATTGTAGAATATTTTTTAACATTTTATTATTAAAGTTATTTAATGACATTAATAATCAATGTTTGTTGCTATTATTATCTTTGAATTTCATTTAATTGAAATTATGTTAACTAATGTGG
>LPNX011037204.1:0-16660 GCA_001517045.1 Pseudotsuga menziesii | reverse complement strand
GCACAAGATTACTTATCTTATGAAAGCTTTGCTCTGCAACCAGCTACGTCGCTGCAACGTTCCACCCAACCATAGGCCAGCGTGCTCCTTAATCTCTCATCAGCGCTGCCACCCCCGAGCTGGGCATGATTCTCCAAGGAATAAGGGAACTAGCAGGCTTACACATAGCCAAGATACACAAAACACATAGCCAAGCCAACCAAGTTGGGTTTATCAGGCCATTAAGGAGCTGAAGAAGGCAATTGCTAAGCTAGTGAGCTCATTACAGAGCCAAGAACACCCACACCAAAACTAGCCTGACCTCTAAGACACCCATCCACACCCAACACAAGGAATCAGTCCCTTCTCTGCTACACAGTCCCTCAGGCCCTGCATTCCCTTCCAGTGCTATTGAGGGGTGATGGATAAGAAGGCCAGCCCTCTAGCTCTGCCTGTGTGGTTTCTAACACCAGGTTTATCAAGCAACTAAGCCAACACCCTTGCTCCCAATACAGTCCGAAGACCAACAATTGCACTCTGGCAATTAAAAATTCAGCTCTCACAGCTTAAACAGGGAAAAACGAATTACACAGCCCCACACATAACAGCAAAAACGACTCACACATGAGGACACACACACAGTCCTGAAGCTTATCATTGAACACAACTTACAGTAGGGGAAAATGCCCCAAATAGTCTATGCGTGAGACCAACAGTCGCTTAGACAGTCAAAAACGTGAATGGCTCTTTCCAGCCATGGTAAAAACACAAGAAATCACAAAAACGTGAATGGAAAATTGCACCGGCAGCTCCAAAAACGTGAGGAAGACAACCCAGGCCCTGGCATTACAAAAACGACCTCCCATCCATGGGAAAAACGAAGCTAACATCCAAAACGTGAAATCCAAACACACAGGAAAAACTTCAGCTGCTCCCAAAACGTGAGAAAACTGAAAAACGTGAATGCATGACAGAATGGCCTACGTTTTTGGGCATTTTTTTTGCCAAAGAAGTCAGAACACGATTTTCCAAAAATGGGTCTCTGCCCAATTCGAATTTCTTTGCCCATACTCTTCCCCCAAGCATTAACTAACTCAACTACATTCTGGCAGAAATAAGTGATTGGGAAAAAAGACAAGAAAGGTAGTTGACAGTTTGATGGGTCCTCTCATAGACATTTGGATTTTCCCCATTGGCCCATAGGTTAAATATTTCACCCCCCCTTATCCTTAGGAATCATGCCCCATTCGATTTAGTTGCCGGGACCGTAGCTAGTTGTGTTCATTTAATTAATTGTAGATGCATATTTACATAATGGAAAACATAATATATGCCGTATGCCCCGATATTCAATCGGTGACAAATAAATCCCAAAACATAGCATAACCGATCCATGGTGGGGCCTTGGCCTTTAACTCCACACCATGATCATTTACGAAATACACATCATATACATCTAATGTAACGGGGTCAAAACCGGGACATTACATGTGGAGGAAGAGGTTTAAAATAAATATTTTGATTTTTTTGAGCTTCCATTTAAAGATAGGAAAGCATCCTTGTACACTGTACATTTTGAGTAAATAGAGTTTTGAAGTAGTGCATTTGAAATTGGGTTTCTTGAACTTCCACTTTCACAAAGAAAATCACCATACATATCAAGGTGTGGGTCTTCAAGGTCCCTCAAGCACTTTGCAAGAGATGTAATGGTAAATTGTGATCCCATGTGTAAAAATGGTAGGGATAAATGACCAAAACCTCCTATGTTATGCCCATGTGTTAACATATGTGTCAACGACAAACCCAAGTTTTTTCCTGCAACATATTTTGATTTGACGCGTAATCTTAAGATTGAAGTCTTTGTTTTGTCCATTTTATCATGGTTAATGCTCAAGTATTCCTATGGATACTACTTTGAAATAACTCTGTGGGCATAGTAGAAATATCTTCCACACATAAAAATATTGTTATGTTTCTTCAGTCTAGCTCGTCCCTTTTCTTCCAGTTCTTTTGTAGTCGATGTCTTCATCTGTGCTTTCAACATGATATGAAGTTAGTGTTCTTTGAGAATGCCACATCTAGAAAATGATTATTCCAAATATTTCTTGTTGTTCGTTGTGATATTGATGGAAAATTGAGCTCTTGAAGATCCTCATTGGTCTCTTTAACTTTGGGTGTACGCTGATGGCAACAATCTTAAAGGAGCAGATGTTCCATATTCTTCAACTTGGTGTGTTTGGTTTGGTGAAAAATATGAGTTATCCATTACCATTTTGTGCAATATTTCTATGGCTTCCACATTATGTGCACGTGGTTTGCATTTGTTGGTGTTACCATGAATCCCTTTGACATGTCCTTGTTGGAAATTATGTCAGTAAGTATAGAAGGTGCTTTGAGGAATATTATGTATCTTGTATAGTGCTTTCTTACAAATAATATATCCATTTAACCTCATGTCCTTCACTTTCCTAACAATGGGAGGTAGGCCATGGCCATGGCTCTTTGACATGATTGTGTTGCAAATGAGTGAAATCAAGACAAATTCCCTAATGCAATCTTCGTTTAAGAGTTTCATACCCCTTCTAGCATCTGCAATGGATTTCATATCCACATGTTGAAGAAAATCTTGTTTACAACATTCATCTGTTGCCAAAAGTCAGATTTCTTTCTCTTCATCTCTGTATTTGAAAGTTTCCAACCTTTTTTGTAGCCACAACTCGTTTAATCCTTTTATATGGCCTCGTTACGTGCATAGCAATTGAGTCTATATCTTTTTCATTATAAATATCACCATCCCATGTGTTTAAGGGACTTGTGTCCTCTATAAGATCCCATACCGCCATTTTATTGGGTGCCTCCTTGAAATTTTCATTCACCCTTAAAATCTCACCTTCATTGTCCACCAACTTATTTATTATCCATCTAACCAAACAATGTATAGACTTATCCCCAATCCTACATCTTTCACAATTTCTATCTATGTCTTCCACAAAAACATCGAATTCTTTTTCACCTAACGTTTCACCCTCAACCATGTCATCCTCACAGACATTAACTATGATCCCTTTGGCAATGCACATGCTTGTTCCCGTGCATTCATGTGTAAGAGAAACCTTTTTACATGTGAATGTAAGCCTATCTTGGGGATTATTTACTGGATGATCATGACAATGAGGTTCCAAATCTGATTTTAGCCAAATCTCATAAGATCCCAATGCACCCCCTAGTGTATTCTCAAATCTTGTTGAATGTGGAAAAAGGGCATCATGTTTTAACACCTTCACAATGTTAACCACTATGGGCCTATATTTACCATCCTTCCATGCATCTTATGACCAATCTGTGTATTGAATATGGAGCCTTCACCCACCTTTACTCCACATTGCAAAATATCTACCTTGTCTCCAATAGAAAATGCATAAGAGACATTTTTATCTATACAACAAATTAAACAAAGTTAGTATTTGCCCAAAAACGGCAATCAATGTACTATCAAAAACACTTAACATGTATTTCAAGATTTTGATTTACCTTTGTTATGCCTCAAATCTATAATCTTCCATGGATGTAAGTCCCCTTCATCAACTTCTTCCACAATCAAATTTGGTTCAATGATATCAATTATCAAAACCATAACATATCCTACATTAAGCATTTCTCTACCATAATGAGTTGTAGTCTCTGTATATTCAACCCTTCCTAGTCTAATAACTTGACCATTAATTAGGAGGTCAACATAGTCCCCTCTTGTCAAAATTATATTTTCCAATGTAACTTTTTCCAATTTCTATAACACATTTGAGTTGTAGTTTGTAATTAAGGTTAAACCATACGAAGTGTATGCTCATAAAAGTAATATAGTTGCAATAATTGAAAACAATAGGGTATCCCTTTTGTATTCCACAAAACATTGTTTCCCTACATCTTGTGCTCGCTAGCAAAAAGGGAATTTACATATAAATTACATACAATATATATATCAAGAGATAACAATAAGATATCCAAGAAGTATCAAAGAATAACAGATATCAACTCAGATAAAACCACCAAATTCCTATATGGATTATTGATGTATGTGTATGAATGTGCTGGAAATCTAGCTAGAGTTAGCTTCCATTCTTAAAATGTTGCATGATAAATGAAGGTTAATGTGTGTTAGATTTCATAATGTAGTTTTTCAGCTAACATAACCACATTGTCATCAATCACATTACACCATGATGGAAATCTAGTTGGAGTTAGCTTTCATTCATAAAACATTGCATGGTGACTAGAAGCTAATTTGTGTTAGTTTTCATTAAGTAGTTTTTCATCTAACACAACCACATTGTCATCAAATACATTACACAATAATAGAAATATAGTGGATTTAGCTTCCTTATAACAACATGGCATGCTGAGTTAAACCTAACATGCGATAGATTTCATAAGAAAGTTTTCCATCTAACACAACTACATTGTCATCAATCAAATTGCACCACGATTGAAATCTAGTTGGAGTTAGTTTTCATTCTTAAAAAATTACATGATTAGTGAAAGCTAAAGTGTGTTACTTTTCATAAGGTAGTTTCTCATCTGACACAACCACATTGTCATCAATCACATTGCACCATGATGGAAATTTAGTTACAGTTCTATTTCATTCTTAAAACATTGCACCGTGAGTGAAAGGCAATGTGTATTAGTTTTCATAATGTAGTTTTAAATCTAACAAAACCACATTGTCATCAATCACATTGCACCACGATGAAAATCTAGCTGGAGTTGGATTTTGTTTTTAAAACATTACACAGTGAGTGAAATCTAATGTCTGTTAGTTTTCACAGGGTAGTTTTCTATCTAAAACAATCACATTGTCATCAAATATATCACACCATGATGGAAATCTAGTTGGAGTTAGCTTTCCTTTCAACCTGGCACGATGAGAGAAAGCTAATGTGTGTTATCTTTCTTAAGGTAGTTTTCATCTACCACAACCACATTGTCATCAATCACATTGCACCGCAATAGAGATCTAGTTCGAGTTAGCTTTCATCCTTAAACCATTGCACAGTGAGTAAAATCTAATATGTGTTAGCTTTCATAATGTAGTTTTCCATCTAGCACAACCACGTTATCATCAATCACAATTCACCATGATGGAAATCTTGTTGGAGTTAGCTTTCATTCTTAAGACATTGCACGGTGAGTAAAAGCTAATATGTGTTAGCTGTCATAAGTTAGTTTTTCATCTAACACAACCACATTGTCCTCAAATACTTTACACCATGATGGAAATCTAGCTGGAATTAGTTTTCTTTCTAACAACATGGCATGATGAGTGAAAGCTAATGTGTGTTAGTTCGTTGCACCATAATGGAAAGCTAGCTGGAGTTAGCTTTTGTTTTTAAAACATTGCACGTTGAGTGAAAGTTAATGTGTGTTAGTTTTCATAAGGTTTTTTTCTATTTAAAACAACCACATTGTCATCAAATACATTACACCATGATGAAAATCTATTTGGAGTTAGTTTTCCTTCTAACAACATGGCATGATGATTGAAATATCATGTGTGTCACCATGATGAAAATCTAGTTCGAATTAGTTTTCTATCTAACACAACCACATTGTCACATTGCACCGTGAAAGAAATTTAGATGGCGTTAGCTTTCGACCTTAAATCATTACACGACGAGTGAAATCTAGTTTGTGTTAGCTTTCATAATGTAGTTTTCCATCTAGCACAACCACATTGTCATCAATCAAAATGAACTATGTTGAAAATCTAGATAGAGTTGACTTTCGTTCTTAAAATGTTGCACGGTGAGTAGTAGCTATGTGTGTTAGTTTTCATAAAGTAGTTTTTCATCTAACACAACCACATTGGCATCAAATACATTACACCATAATAAAAATCTAGTGGAGTTAGCTTCCTTCTAACAACATGGCATGCTGAGTTAAACCTAACGTGCGATAATTTTCATAAGAAAGTTTTCCATCTAACACAACTACATTGTCATCAATCAAATTGCACCACGATTGAAATCTAGTTGGAGTTAGTTTTCATTTTTAAAACATTACACGATTAGTGAAAGCTAAAGTGTGTTACTTTTCATAAGGTAGTTTCTCATCTGACACAACCACATTGTCATCAATCACATTGCACCATGATGGAAATTTAGTTACAGTTCTATTTCATTCTTAAAACAATACACCGTGAGTGAAAGGTAATGTGTATTAGTTTTCATAATGCAGTTTTAAATCTAACACAACCACATTGTCATCAATCACATTGCACCACGATGAAAATCTAGATGGAGTTAGTTTTTCTTCTACAAACATGTCACTATAAGGGTAAGCTTGTGTGTGTAGGCTCATTACACCATGATGGAAATCTAGCTGCAGTTAGCTTTCATTTTAACAACATGGCACAATGAGTGAAAGCTAATGTGTGTTAGCTTTCATAAGGTAGTTTTTCATGTAACACAACCACATTGTCATCAAGCACATTGCACCGTGTTGGAAATCTAGCTTGAGTTAGATTTCATCCTTAAATCATTGCATGGTGAGTGAAATCTAATGTGTGTAAGATTTCATAGTGTATTTTTTCATCTAGCACAACCACATTGTCACTAATCACAATGCACCATGATGGAAATATAGTTGTAGTTAGCTTTCGTTGTTAAAACATTGCACGATGAGTAAAGCTAATGTCTGTTAGCCTTCATAAGGTAGTTTTTCATCTAACATAGCCACATTGTCATTAAATACATTACACCATGATGGAAATCTAGCTAGAGTTAGCTTTCATTCTAACAACATGGCACTATAAGGAAAAGCTTATGTGTGTTGGCTCCTTACACCATGATGGAAATATAACCGGAGTTAGTTTTCATTTTAACAACATGGCACGATGAGTGAAAGCGAATTTGTGTTAGCTTTCATAAGGTAGTTTTTTGTGTAACACAACAACATTGTTATCAATCACATTGTGTCGTGTTGGAAATCTAGTTGAAGTTAGATTTCATCATTAAATCATTGCACGATGAGTGAAATCTAATGTGTGTAAGATTTCATAGTGTAATATTCCATCTAACACAACCACATTGTCATCAATCACAATGCGACATGATGCAAATTTAGCTGGAGTAAGCTTACGTTCTTAAAACATTGCACGGTGAATAAAATTTAATGTGTGTTAGATCTCATATGGTAGTTTTTCATCTAACACCGTCACATTGTCATCAAATACATTACACCATGATGAAAATATAGCTGGAGTTAGATTTTCTTCTAACATGGCACTATGAGTGAAAGCTTATGTGTCTTAGCTCATTACACCATTATGAAAATCTAGCTGGAGTTAGCTTTCTTTTTAACAACATGGGACGATGAGTGAAACCTAATGCGTGTTAGATTTAATAAGGTAGTTTTTCATTTAACACAATCACATTGTCAAATTGCACCATGATGGAAATCTCACTGGAGTTATCTTTCGACCTTAAATCGTTGCATGGTGAGTGAAATCTAATGTGTGTTAGATTTCATAATGTAGTTTTCCATCAATCAAAATGCACCATGTTGAAAATCTAGCTAGAGTAAGCTTTCGTTCTTAAAACATTGCACGGTGAGTAATAGCTAATGTGTGTTACCTTTCATAAGGTAGTTTTCTATTTAACACAACCACATTGTCATGAAATACATTACACCATGATGCAAGTCTACTTGGATTTAGATTTCCTTCTAACAACATGGCACGATGAGTGAAAGGTAATGTGTGTTAGATTTTATAAGGTAGTTTTTCATTTAACACAACCACATTGTCATCGATCACATTGCACCGTGATGGAAATCTATTTGGAGTTAGTTTTCATCCTTAAATCATTGCATAGTGAGTGAAATTTAATGTGTGTTAGCTTTCATAATATACTTTTTCATCTAGTACAACCACATTGTCATCAATCACAATGCACCATGATGAAAATCTAGGCAGAGTTATCTTTGATTCTTAAAGCATTACACAATGAGTAAAACTAATGTATGTTAGCTTTCATAAGGTAGTTTTCCATATAACAAAACCACATTGTTATCAAATACATTACAGAATCATGGAGATCTAGATGAAGTTAGCTTTCATTCTATCAACATGGCACTATAAGAAAAAGATTATGTGTCTTAGCCCATTACATAATGATGGAAATCTAGTTGCAGTCAGCTTTCTTTTTAACAACATGGCACGATGAGTAAAAGCTAATGTCTGTTCGCTTTCATAAGGTAGTTATCCATGTAACACAACAACATTGTAATCAAGAACATTGTACCATGTTGAAAATCTAGTTGGAGTTAGCTTTAATCCTAAAATCGTTGCATGGTGAGTGAAATCTAATGTGTGTAAGCTTTCATGGTGTATTTTTCCATCTAGCACAACCACATTGTCATCAATCACAATACACCATGATGGAAATCTAGCTGGAGTTAACTTTCGTTCTTAAAATATTGCACGGTGAGTAAAGCTAATGTCTGTTATCCTTCATAAGGTAGTTTTCCATCTAAGAAGGTCACATTGTCATCAAATACATTACACGATGATGGAAATATAGATGGAGTTAGCTTTCCTTCTAACAACATGGCACTATAAGGAAAATCTTATGTGTGTTAGTTCATTACACCATGATGGAAATCTAGTTGGAATTAGTTTTCCTTTCAACAACATGGCACATTAAGTGAAAGCTAATGTGTGTTAGCTTTAATAAGGTAGTTTTACATGTAACACAACCACATTGTCATCAATCACATTACGTTGTGTTGAAAATCTAGCTGAAGTTAGATTTCATCCTTAAATCATTGGACAGTGAGTGAAATCTAATGTGTGTAAGCTTTCATAGTGTAGTTTTTCATCTAGCACAACCACTTTGTCATCAAACACAATGCACCATGATGAAAATATAGCTGAAGTTAGCTTTCATTCTTAAAACATTGACATTGAGTAAAAGCTAATGTGTGTTAGCTTTCATAAGGTAGTTTTTCATCTAACACTGCCACATTGTATTTAAATACATTACACGATGATGGAAATCTAGTTGGAGTTAGCTTTCTTTCTGACATGGCACTATGAACGAAAGCTTATATGTGTTAGCTCGTTACACCATTATGAAAATCTATCCTAGGTTAGCTTTATTTTTAACAACACGGCACGGTGAATGAAAGCTAATGTGTGTTAGCTTTCATAAGGTAGTTTTCCATCTAACACAACCACATTGTCACATTGCACTATAATGGAAATCTAGTTGAAGTTAGCTTTCAACCTTAAATCGTTGCACGGTGAGTGAAATCTAATGTGTGTTAGCTCTCATAATCTAGTTTTCCATTTAGCACAACCACATTGTCATCAATCAAAATGCACCATGTTGAAAATATAGCAAGAGTTAGTGTTCATTCTTAAATTGTTGTACAGTGAGTAATAGATAATGTGTGTTCGTTTTCAATCTAACACAGCCACATTGTCATCAAATATATTACACCATGATGCAAATCTAGTTGGAGTTAGTTTTCCTTATAACAACAAGACACAATGAGTGAAAGCTTATGTGTATTAGTTCATTCCACCATGATGAAAATATAGCTAGAGTTAGCTTTCCTTATAACTACATGACACGAAGAGTAAAAGCTAATGTATGTTAGCTTTCATAAGATAGTTTTTCATCTAACACAACCACATCGTCATCGATCACATTGCACCGTGATGAAAATCTCACTAGAGTTAGCTTTCGTCCTTAAATCATTGCATGGTGAGTGAAATCTAATGTGTGTTAACTTTCATAATATACTTTTTCATCTAGAACAACTACATTGTCATCAATAATAATGCACCATGATGGAAACCTAGCTATATTTAGCTTTCTTTCTTAAAACATTGCACGGTGAGTAAATTTAATGTATGTTAACTTTCATAAGGTAGTTTCCATCTAACACAGCCACGTTGTTATAAAATACAATACATGATTATAGAAATATAGCTGGAGTTAGTTTTCCTTCTAACAACATGACACTATAAGAGAAAGTTGTGTGTGTTATCTCATTACACCATGATGGAAATCTAGTTGGAGTTAGATTAGTTTTCATTCTAACAACATGGCACTATAAGGGAAGGTTGTGTGTGTTATCTCATTACACCATGATATAAATATAGTTGGAGTTAGTTTTCCTTTTAACAACATGACACGATGAGTGAAAACCAATGTGTGATAGTTTCCATAAGGTAGTTTTCCATGTACCACAACCACAATGTCATCAATCACATTGCACCGTGTTATAAATCTAGCTTAAATTAGCTTTCATTCTTAAATCGTTGCATGATGAATGAAATATAATGTGTAAGATTTCATAGTGTATTTTTCCATCTAGAATAACCACATTGCCATCAATCACAATGCACCATGATGAAAATCTAAAACATTGCACGATGAGTAAAGCTAATGTTTGTTAGTCTTCATAAGGTAGTTTTCAATCTAACACAGCCGCATTGTAATCAAATACATTAAACCATGATGAAAATATAGTTGGATTTAGTTTTCCTTCTAACAACATGGCACTATAAGGAAAAACTTATGTGTGGTAGCTCATTACGACATGATACAAATCTAGCTAGAGTTAGCTTTCCTTTTAACAACATGGCACAATGAGTGAAAGCTAATGTGTGTTAGATTTCATAAGGTAGTTTTCCATGTAACACAACTGCATTGTCATCAATCACATTGCGTCATGTTGGAAATCAAGTTGAAATTAGATTTCATCCTTAAATCGTTGCATAATGAGTAATATCTAATGTGTAAGCTTTCTTAGTGTAGTTTTCCATCTAGCACAACCACATCGTCATCATTCACAATGCACTATGATGGAAATATAACTAAAGTTAGCTTTCATTCTTAAAACATTACACAGTGATTAAAAGCTAATGCGTGTTAGCTTTCATAAGGTAGTTTTTCATTTAACACGGCCACATTATCATCAAATACATTACACCATGATGAAAATCTAGCTAGCGCTAGCTTTCTTTCTAGCAACATGGCACTATGAGTGAAACTTATGTGTGTTAGCTCATTACACCATGATGGAAATATAGCTAAAGTTATCTTTTCTTTTAACAACATGGCATGATGAGTGAATGCTGATGTGTGTTAGCTTTCATAAGGTAGGTTTCCATCTACCACAACCACATTGTCATCAATCATGTTGCACCGTGATAAAAATCTAGTTAGAGTAGTACTTAAATCGTTGTACAGTGCGTGACAAGATGTTGGAAGAAAACTTTGATGTTATAATTTCAGAGAATGAACTTGTTTTACTTCTCCCTGTTACACTAAGATACCTTTTTTGAGAGTCAAGAGCAATAGAAGTGTCATTTTTAGAGTTATCAAAAAAAGATCACATTTCACTATTTTAAAATAATTTGGAAAATATTCTTGAAGTAGTTTTCCATCTAACACAACCACATCATCATTGCACGGTGAGCGAAATATAATGTATGTTAACTTTCATAATGTAGTTTTTCATCTAACACAACCACATTACCATCAATTACAATGCACTAGATGGAAATCTAACTAGAGTTATCTTTCGTTCTTAAAACATTGCACGGTGAGTAAAGCTAATGTCTATTAGCTTTCATAAAGTAGTTTTTCATCTAATACAACCACATTGTCATTAAATACATTAAAGCATGATGAAAATCTAGCTGGAGTTATCTTTCGTCCTTAAATCATTGCACGGTGAGTGAAATATAATGTCTGTTAACTTTCATAATGTAGTTTTCCATCTAACACAACCACATTGCCATCAATCACAATGCACTAGATGGAAATCTAACTAGAGCTAGCTTTCATTCTTAAAACATTGCACGGTGAGTAAAGCTAATGTCTATTAGCTTTCATAAAGTAGTTTTTCATCGAATACAACCACATTGTCATTAAATAGATTACAACATGATGGAAATCTAGCTGGAGTTAGCTTTTCGTCTAACATGGCACTATAAGGGAAAGTTTATGTGTGTAAGTTCATTACACCATGATGGAAATCTAGTTAGATTAGCTTTATTTTTAACAACATGGCATGATGAGTGAAAGATAATGTGTGTTATATTTCATAAGTTAATTTTCCATGTAACACAACCACATTGTCATCAAGCACATTGCACCGTATTGAAAATCTAGCTCGAGTTAGCTTTCATCCTTAAATCATTGCACGGTGAGTGAAATCTAGTGTGTGTAAAATTTTATAGTGTATTTTTTTATCTAGCACAACCAGATTTTCATCAATCACAATGCACCATGATGGAAATCTAGCTAGAGTTAACTTTCATTCTTAAAACATTGCATGGTGAGTAAAGCTACTCTCCATTAGCCTTTATAAGGTAGTTTTCCATCTAACACAATCACATTTTCATTAAATAGATTACACCATGATGAAAATATAGCTTGAGTTAGTTTTCCTTATAACAATATGGCACTATAAGAGAAAGCTTATGTGTGTTAGTTCATTACACCATGATGGAAATCTAGCTGGAGCTATCTTTCCTTTTAACAACATGGCACGATGAGTGAAAGCTAATATGTATTAGCTTTCATAAGGTAGTTTTCCATGTAACATAACCACATTGCCATCAATCACATTGTGCCTTATTGTAAATCTAGCTAAAGTTAGCTTTCATCCTTAAATCGTTGCACTTTGAGTGAAATCTAATGTGTGTAAGATTTCATAGTGTAGTTTTCCATGTAGCACAGTCATATTGTCATCAATCATAATGCACCATGATGGAAATCTAGTTGGAGTTAGATTTCATTCTTAAAACATTGCACAGTGAGTAAAAGCTAATGTGTGTTAGCTTTCATAAGGTAGTATTCAATCTAACACTACCACATTGTCATCAAATACATTACACCATGATGGAAATCTAGCAAGAGTTAACTTTCCTTCTAACATGGCACTATGAGTGAAAGCTTATGGGAATTATCTCATTACACCATTATGAAAATCTAACTGGAGTTAGCCTTATTTTTAACAACATGGCACTATAAGTGAAAGCTAATGTGTGTTAGCTTTCATAATGTAGGTTTTTATCTAATACAACCACATTGTCAAATTGCACCACGATGGAAATCTTGTTAGAGTTAGCTTTCAACCTTAAATCATTGCACGGTAAGTGAAATCTAATGTGTGTTAGCTTTCATACTTTAGTTTTTCATTTAGCACAACCACATTATCCTCACCATGTTGGAAATCTAGCTATAGTTAGTTTTCGTTCTTAAAACATTGCATGGTGAGTAATAGCTAATGTGTGTTAGCTTTCATAAGGTACTTTTCCATCTAACACAACCACATTGTCATCAAATACATTAAACCATAATGCAAATCTAGTTGGAGTTAGATTTATTTCTAACAACATGGCACGATGAGTGAAAGTCAATATGTGCTAGCTTTCATAAGGTAGTTTTTCATCTAACACAACCACATTGCCATCGATCACATTGCACGGTGATGAAAATTTAGTTGGAGTTAGCTTTCGTCCTTAAATCATTACACGATGAGTGAAATCTAATGTGTGTTAGATTTCATAATGCATTTTTCCATTTAACAACCACATTGTCATCAATCACAACGCACCATGATGGAAATCTAGATAGAGTTAGCTTTCGTTCTTAAAATATTGCATGGTCAGTATAGCTAATGTTTGTTAGCTTTTATAAGGTAGTTTTACATCTATCACAGCCAAATTGTTATCAAATACATTACAGCATGATGGAAATCTAGTTAGATTTAGCTTTCCTTCTAACAACATGGCACTTCAAAGGAAAGCTAATGTGGGTTAGCTCATTACATGATGATGGAAATCTAGATGGATTTAGGTTTGTTTTTAACAACATGGCACTATGAGTGAAAGATAAAGTGTGTTAGATTTCATAAGGTAGTTTTCCATGTAACATAACTATATTGTCATCAAGCACATTGCACCATGTTGGAAATCTAGCTCGAGTTAGCTTTCATCCTTGAATTGTTGCACGGTGAGTGAAATCTAATGTGTGTAAGCTTTCATAGTGTATTTTTCCATCTAGCACAACCACATTGTCATCAATCACAATGCACCATAATGGAAACCTAGCTGGAGTTATCTTTCATTCTTAAAACATTGCAGGGTGAGTAAAACTAATGTCTGTTAGCCTTCATGAGCTAGTTTTCCATCTAACACAGCCACATTGTCATCAAATACATTACACCATGATGAAAATCTAGCTAGAGCTAGCTTTCCTTCGTGATAACATGGAACTATAAAGGAAAGCTTATGTGTTTTAGATCATTACACCATGATGGAAATATAGCTAGAGTTAGATTTTCTTTTAACAACATGGCATGATGAGTGAAAGATAATGTGTGTTAGCTTTGATAAGGTAGTTTTTCATATAACACAATGACAATTATCATAAATCACATTGCGCTGTGTTGAAAATCTAGCTGAAGTTAGCTTTCATCCTTAAATCTTGCACGATAAGTGAAATCTAATGTGTGTAAGCTTTCATAGTGTAGTTTTTCATAGCAGTCACATTGCCATCAATCACAATGCACCATGATAGAAATCTAGCTAGAGTTAGCTTTCATTCTTAAAACATTGCATGGTGAGTAAAAACTAATGTGTGTTATCTTTCATAAGGTATTTTTCCATCTAATCATAAGGTATATTTCCATCTAACACTGCCACATTGTCACCTAATACATTACACCAAGATGGAAATCTAGCTGGAGTTAGTTTTCCTTCTAATATGGCACTATGAGTGAAAGCTTATGTATGTTATCTCATTACACCATTATGAAAATATAGCTCGAGTTAGATTTATTTTTAACAACATGGCACAATGAGTAAAAGCTAATGTGTGTTAGATTTCACAAGGTAGTTTTCCATTTAACACAACCACATTGTCACATTGCACCGTGATGAAAATCTAGCTAGAGTTAGCTTTCAACCTCAAATAATTGGGGTTTGTAATAAAACCTAATGACTAGTATAAATAAGATCGTGCTTGGCTCATTGCTAAGGTAGAGAAGAGTTTGATGACTTGAGAAAAATTTTAGTACTTTTTTTAGTATATATGGATAAAAAGTGTTGATGGGAGAACCATGAAGACTAGTCCCAATCCCTAGGGAAAATGGAGTCAAGGAAGCTAGTCCAACAAAGGGGATAGGTCATGAGAGGTTAGGGATTATAATTCCATGCACATGCCATAAACAAAACCAAACATGCTTAAAAATGAATTTAGAAATCAACTAGGATGTTCCAAGAGTGGTTTCACATCAAAACATTATCAACTAGAATCTGCCTCATACAATGAAGTATTAAATGCTCTTATGTATTACATACTCTTAATCTAGAAAAATGATTAGAACAATGTAAATAATAATGCATAAAACATCAAAGGGGGATAGAGGAATACATTTGTCAGTTAAAACCCTTCCAATATGACATATTTCCATGGCCTTAACTAACAAGTTATAGGTTATTATACAATCCATTGGCAAAAATAGAAATAGGAACAAGGATTTCACATTTTTAATGGAGAAGAATCCCTTACACTTCAATCTGCACCATGAAAGATATGTCTATTAGAATTGAAAAGAGAGGGAGCTCTCAAAATCCAACCATGAATACAAATGAAGAATAGGCTCTCTTATATAGGAAAGGAGCCCAACTTCCTTTACAATAAAATAATTATAAAATCATATATCCAGCCTAGGGTGGATTAAATAATGAAACACCTTCACTAAACCCTAACAAACTCTAACAATCATGAAATGATGGGGTTCTCAATTTCCACATGTACAATGTATAAGATAGAATAAGGCGCATAAAAGGGAGGACACCCCTTTCAAATGAGGATAAATGATGTCAAATAAAAGCAACGCCCTAACTTCCAAAGGCTCAAGAAGAAGCATACTCCATCAAATGAGGAAGGTACCTGAGAAGAAATCTAATGATCCAAATTCCAAACCTCCAAAGTTTCTCTAACAATGGTGCACCAAGGAAGAATGGTCCCAAAGTGATACATGAAAAACTTAGATCTCAATCACCAAACAACCCTTCTCAAATCATGAGTTATAACCCCTCTAAATGAACTCTAAGTCGACAAACCCTATAAATCTCTTCCACAAAGAATGAAAGACAACTCCAAATCATGAGTAAATGTCCAAGAAGCCTCCAAAAGTGGTTATATTAATGAAAAGGTCCCCAAAGAGTGGAGCACTTCAACAATTTGTTATGGATAATAGTGGAAATATCCTTAAAAGGATGGAGAACCCTCATCAACCTTCCAATGATGAATATATCAAAAAGAAAGAATGCCAAGAATGAAAGAGTCCTCCCAATGGCTTAATGCTCTCCATGAAAGAAGATTCCAACTAGCATGAAAAACAACGATGTTAAAAAACTAAGCCTCCATTGAGGAACGAATCCTCCTTAAACAATATAAAATGTTATTTGAGGCACTTTCAGAGTGGATTCCCCCCTTCAAACAAATATAAAAGTTGAACGCTCATGCCAGGCCTTTAATCACACGGGAAAAATGGATTTAGGACTGCTGCTACATATCTACAGGTTGTCACCATTCAAGGGTTCACACCAGCCACAAATCACTAAGGATAGGGTGTCATGGATTCTTAG
>LPNX011037190.1:0-22054 GCA_001517045.1 Pseudotsuga menziesii | reverse complement strand
TTTCCAGTTTACTTTTTGTTTAATCGAACTGCTACTAAGGATTCCAGATTCCTTAGTAGGTGCTCATCAGCACAAGCTAGGGTGAAAACCCTAGCTACAGATGTTGAGCATAAGCTCTGGAGCATTGGATCCTTGGCCATTGTATCCCTAGGTGTATCGTACAAGTACATCCTAGCATTTAGTGTTGAGCAAGAGCTCTGTAATTGCACTATGTTTGTAAATTCCTGTTATAAGCATTGAGTATAAGATTTGGTAAGCCCTAGAGGTTACTGAAAAGATTAAAATCACCTTTGAGTGAAAACGACTCGAGAATAATATTGATCTCATCATACTTATTTTTAAGTGATTAAATGAAATTTTGAATTTCTGTATTCTCATCAAGTACTGAAGAGCTACCACGTTATACGAGGGAAATCCAACATGCAAGGATGTTTAAAGTTGCCTAGCCTCCTAAACCTAAGCCATCTATGTACTTGACCTTCATAAAGAAGTGTCGTTAAGTATAGGGGTCATGATACATGATACCCAAAGACAAATGTTAACAAGTATTTTAATACTATGTATTTTATACATAGTATGTATAAAGAATTAATTATGATTAATTATATAATTGAATAAATAAATAAGAAAAGATCCACCAATTATTATTTATTACTAAAGGATTAATAAATAGTGAAATATCTATGAAAGAATAACTAGGAACTAGTTAAAAGGTCCTAGGTTACGAATTGAAAATTACCCCAATAAATTAAAAAGGGTTAATTCAAGAACTCAAGGATTTCTTTATTTAACTGCCCCTTTGACTGAAAAGTCTATCTATAAAGACTCAAGCCAAGCAAAGGCTTGGGGTTCTGATTTTTATCTAGGAGAATTATTGTTTTGTCTGTTTTTGCTCTCAAGTGTTTTCTTGGAGAACGTTTCCTGCAAGGAAAAGAGGATTGATTCAGAACTAATTACCAGTTATGACACCCTACCTTAGGAGCTCTAAGTTACTTGCATGTTGGATTCCAGCTCGGGGGGATTCGGATTGGAACCAGGAATGATTCTAGGTCATGGTTGGGAGGAATGTGGTAGTTACCAAGTGATTTGGTCATCAAAATCAAAGGTCAGATCTGTTTTAAATTAATAATCTTAGTTATTCAAAAAGTATGCAGGTTCATCCATTAAAGGAGCTTCAGGGAGATAAATTACAGGTATGAGTTCTTATTATGTCAACGTTCATTTCTAGGGTAAATGTTGGCTGCTTTATGTAAAAGATTTTATAGATATTAGTAACCCTACAATTGATTGGTTCTGTCCATATCTCCTAGGGTTACAATTATTAAAATCTAACCCTAGACTATCTATGCTATCTTCTAGATTATATAATGAATATGTTAGATGAATGTTTCCAATGAATTTACTAACCCTATGTAATTGATTTTCTGCCTAGATTATGCTAGGGTTTTTATTATCTTGAATACTCCTTAGGAAGGTAAATATTATCATAGGATGTATATAGCTAGGTTTCCATCTCTAAAGTTTGTTTCTGTATTCATTCAATATTCAGCAATTAATACTATAAACTAGGTAAAATCCAGACCTACTATTTATTGTTCACCTATTAGTTATAACTCTACTAACATATTACATTTGTCAGTAGAGACACGTTTCAAATTATAGTAGATTTAATCATAAGAGTAAGATTAAGAGGATTTAAATATACTAAATAGATACCTTAGGTATTACTTACAACTAGAACTATTTTATAAGATAATTATATATACATATAAATAAGACCATCAGGTATAAACCTTTATGAAAACTATCTATACATTTATTTCCAACATTAAATAACTCATCTAAGACCTTTCAAGGTCTCTATCCATATTACAAATTTACATTAAAAATACTCCATATAAATGAAACAACATTATAAATAATCAGAGGAGGCATCGTGACCATCCATGTGGTCCTTTACAATTCTCTGATCATAATTCATAAACAAAATTACATAACTCAATAAACATTACAATAGCCAAATTAAAATAATATATCTTATACAGTAAATCATATCATAGTAAAACAACACCAAAATCATATCATAAATCCATAGATTGCAAATAGTAATAGGAATCAAATCCTATGGGCATGCAAGCTCAGTTTGTTTTCATTTATTAAAATACATTCATTACATTACATTAAAACCTTGTTTCCAAAAAAGGTCGCGACATCGATTCCTATGGATGTCAAGATCCAAGGCAAAGCCATAATAGTAGACCATAAGAATTTTATGTACAAAATGATAACCAAATCCTATAAACATTCTCACACAGGCCACACTATACATCAAATTGTATGTGGGTTGTGGTTTATAAAATACACCCATTGAAATATAAATACAGAGTCCATTCACATATTAAATAACAAACGCCATCTAGGGTTTGTAAACCCTATCATCTACGAAACCCACTAATGCACAACGCTCACATACATCACGACCTCAGCCAAATTTTAAATCTAATACACAGTCTCTACCAATTTAACCCTACGCTACACTATCTAATTTAGGATAAGCAAAAGATGAAATAATATCACAAAGCTATCGCATCCACAATGGGGTAGGCTCAAGACATTCATGGGCTTGGCCTCTCAACCACCCATGCTGTCCACATAATAGAGCCGTTAAAATATACATAATACATAGACCTCAAATGAAGGAGAATGCATGTGTCTAAAACAAACTATTAAACCATAACTTAGCACATTCTTTTACAAACACATTAAGAAAAAATGACATCAGTCCTTTTTTAAATATGCAGGGTATAAATATCATTACACAGCAGGGAAAAATTGCAGAGTCTCCACTCAATCGTTTCCAAAGAAAAAATAAATTATTACGAGCATGCCAAAGGGCTATGGCACGATTTCAAGAAATGGTGCATCCCATGGCTCAATGGCCCAAACCATTGTTTAATTTACAAACCCAAAATTTATACACAGAACCATAGGAGACATGGTTCTTCACTCCACTACCGAAGCCATTTAAACCTTTAAATAAATCCAAGTCTTTAATCATATGCCCGAAGGAGAAATTAAAACCCCACATCAAAACCCACAGTGTGAAATCCAAACCAAGCAACCAATCTATACGTAGTCTGTCCAAGAGGGCCAAGAGATAGCAAGTAGAGGATTTCTCACAGGCTTACCATGGCCATGAATGCAATGCTTGGATCCCACATAGTTCAATTCATGCTGCTTCTCATACCAGTCGACACCCGCAAGACACGAGCAAAAGGAGGGATGAGGAGTATGGCCACGTTATCAAACCTTAAACCAAAACATTGTGCAGGCGTATAAACTCAATTGAAGGTCACTTCCATGGCCTTCCTCCTTCGCAAAGCCAAAAAGGAAAAACCCCAAATGACAACACATTGCACAACCATCATGAGCCAAGCCTAAGGGAAGGCTATCATGCCTCTCCAAGTGCATTGAATGCACCAGATGGAAACCATTAAAGACATTTAAAAACCCACTCTCCATAGTTTATGCTTTGCTACATTAAAACGTATGACCACCTCCCACATTAAAGCTTAAACCCTACTATTGTAAGGTTTATACCATATGCTATGTCGTCACCCCAAATCCCATCATAGCGTTAATGTTTTACAAGGTTTTCATTGTGGCAAGGTCACGATTTTACATAGCCCATTGGTGGTGTTAGTCCAAGGTATAATTCCATAAGGCATACACCTTAGAAGTTAAAACAAAATACACTTTAGGCTCACAACCATGTATTAAAATCCAATACGAAAAGTGTTAAGCATAAATGCTTAGCGAACATAGCATATGCAATACGCCATGTTAACTTTTTAACATCGTTGACTATAATAACCTGTCAAATAAAAGAACATAAGAGATGTTAATAAATATAGTAAAAATGTACATAGCACATAAAATGTATTAATGACACATAGAGTAATGAATTTAAAATATAACAAAGAATAATTAGTGTACAATAAATTTAGCCATAATGGTTAAATTGATGATAACAACACTTACCAAGTTATAAAACCAAGTCGTTAAGCAGCATAACAACTAGTAGCAGGTCCTCTAGGATCAAGACGGTCACCAGACTTTACACTAGATCCCGTCGCAAAGTAATGAACTACGTAAGTAAATAAAATAGGTGCCTTAGTTCGATTGAACTAAGTGATCCTGTGTAACCAAGTAATACCTTACCTCTTAGATCGTCATGGGAGAACAAGTCCCGCCACTCCAGCACTTTGTTCCCACCAACAAAGTTAAGTTAGTTTTTATTAAATAAACAAAGTACACATATGCAAGAGTAAAACAAAGATCTATACAATTCATTAAGTCATCGATAGTAATAACTAAGATGTATAAATAGTTTAATAACATCATTAAGACATAAGAATTAAACGAACTAATAATCACTGAATGGATAAGAGATTAACAAGACAATATGGGTAGTTTCTGAAGAGATCGAATGTATAAGTAGTTCATGTAATTCTGCATGAGTAATAATGATCCCCTTTGGGTAGTTTTCATTAACCTACAATTTCAATTTTTGGGGACAATACAAGCAGCTTCATCAAGTTTCTTTTTCATGCAGGCATGTTTAGGGTGGAAGCCCTTCCTGCAGTACAAACAATTGACTTTGTCCTTCATATGATGCCCTTTTCTTTTGTTCTTCTTTGAGTCGAAAGGATCTTCATGCTACTGGTTTTCAAATTTAGGCTTAGGAGCTTAAAATTTGATTTTTGGGTTCTTCTGCTGCTTTCCTTTACCCTTCAAATATTTGGGCCCCAAAGCATAGAGTGCTTGATCATGGGATGATGTGATGATCCCCATATGGACGAGCTTATCATGTTCACTTGTTAGGGACTCAATGAAGGAATTGAGTGAAGGAATATTCCATCTAGGGGTTGTGAGCTTCCCCGCATGGATTGTAGAGACAAAAACCGAATAATCATCTCCAAGTTTGGAGAGAATGGCGAGGATGAGCTGGTCATCCTCCTTCTCCACCTTACACTCCTTCAAAACTAATACAATGTGCTTGAACTTTGTGAAAAAATCATTTAAGGTCTCTAAATTGGAAGGTTGGAGAGACATCAACTCGTTTTCAAGCTGGTAAACTCTCAAATCATCCTGTTTTCCATATAGGGTGTCCAATTTGTCCCAAATTTCCTTTCAAGTCTTCAATCCCCAGAGGTGGAAAATAAGATCATTGGAAATAGAGAGGCACAAGAAAGAGAATGCATCATCTTTCTTGTTCAAGAATCTAGCTTTGTCTATCACATGAGTAGGTTCTTATTCAGTGTCCATAGTGATCTGGTAGAGTCCTCTGGCATGTAGCTAGATCTCCATATCCTTTTTACATGAATGAAAATTGAACGGACTCAAGAGTTCGACAGAAGAAGCCATCTCAAACTGCTGTAGCGAATGCTTTTCACCTATTAAAACCTGCAAATCAAAACAAAAGGGGCACCGTAAGGTCAGACGGCCTGCACATTTTAGGATTTCATCACACCCAACCTAATTGATCAAGCAAACTTGATCAACAATTCCTTAACTTGGGGTATTAAGCGGTAAGCCTTTGCTTCTGGTGCAATGATGGAATTTTGAGCTTTTGCTCAAATTTTCATGCAAGATCAGTCAAAAACCATGTTTTTGAGAGAATGAGCTTCATCTCATCGTGAGGTCTAATACAATATTAATCTATGATATTAATCTAGGGACTAAAACATAGTCTCATTAAAATATTTCAGACAATTAAGCATGGAAATAGCATAACGTTGTTTCAATAGGAGTAGCAACTCTATATAATCAATAAAGAATGAGTAATACAATACAATGATCATGGAAGGTGGATGAATTCCAAGACAATTTGAATTCCCAAGTATTTCATTCGAATTGAATGAATGGGTGTAGCTTAACTGAATGTCAGCCATATTAAACACAACTAGTTAACCCACTGATCAAGCCATGATTGACTCAACTGAGTCCTAACTGTATCGAAGTGCAATGGATGACTCATTCTAACTAAAATTAGCTCAGACACATGTCACTACATGTCAATCAAGAAGTGGGAGTGCATCATTAACTCCAATGAACCCCGATGACATTAACTGAAGTCAAAGTGGTCATCAGAAGTGGTTAGAGGCGCCCTAGTTGTGTCTAGTTCATAAATAATAATAAAAATAATAAAATAAATGAATGGAGGGGCCTTCACCACTTTGCTTAACTGATTGTAACAATCAATTAGTAATTAGGTGCATTTATGACACTTAGATCACCCCAGAATGGCTCCCCAATTGAAGGAGGAATCCCAGTTAGCCTCCCTCATTGAAGGAGGAAGCCTAGTTAACCTCCTTGATTGAAGGTGAAGGCTTAGTTGACTTCCTTGATTGAAGGTAGACTTGGGTTTTCTCATGCTGGTGTCATAGTGTGCTCATTTGATGCCTATTAAGTCAATTAAACTTAGGATAGTTGTTTAACAAGGCCAAATTGACCAAATTAAGTGCGCATGTTGGGTAAATGACTCCAACACCCATGTGTTTGTAGTCTCTGGCCATCCCTTCCTACAAAATTATTTTAATATGTCGATGAAGTTGATTTTTAAATGGAGGTATTCCATGTGTATGAATAACAAATGGGACTCACCACTTAACCAAATATTGCACCTCTCCTTGCATCCAAAATAACAGAATCCAAATTTGAAATCAGCTACGGTTAAACCATTTTCTTGCATGGAAACAAAAACAAAAATGGACATAAAGGTTACCTTGTGAATTATTTTCTTTCTAATATATTCGAATTTATAAAACCCCTCTCCAAGAATTTGTCCATTCTCGGATTCCTCCTCTCCTTGATATTCTTCATATTCTTCTTCCTGCTTCTTTTCTTCGTGTTCCTATTCCTCCCCTTCGCTTTCTTTGGTTTCTTCATCCTCCTCTGTGCCCTCTCTTCACCCTCACTTGACCCTCTTCTTGCTACTCGACTTCATTGATTTATAGTTTCCACTTCCCACAGTCCTCTTACTCTTCTAGAATCCTCCTCCGCTTACCATTTACCATCTACCATCCTCGTGATCATTGCCACTCAACCTTACCAAACCAAACATATTCCATTCTAGAATCCCTCGAAATAGAATGCTTTCTTTAATGTAACATCTAGCAATTAGTGACATAAATTCATTTTGATTCCACTTCAGTATCACTTCTTCCATAGAATTCCCTCATCGCCTTCAAGGAAGGCTTGGTAGGATTTTAATGACAACACAACCTCAGAAAAATTCATAACCTTCTATATCATTCTTTAGGAATACGATTGTTGTTTAAGTGGATATAATAATAGTAAGGATATAATAATAGTAAGGATAGGGGTGTAACCCTTACATATTTAACATACAAGTTTCAACTTAGTTCTCTTACTTCCATTTGATTAAATATTTGTATTTTTATGACAAACTACAAGCTTGATTTGACCTCTTTGGAAGATATTGTAAAATAAACAAATATTTTAAGGAGATAAAATTGTTGTAGAGCGAGGCGGAAATAGATTGTCGGGAGGAATATTTTAAACACATTCATTTTTCAGGTAAACACATTAATTTTTTATTAAATTTGGTAAAATGAGGGAATAGGAATATTTAATGAGATTCTACATGTATTTTGGTTTTGTATTTATCATTGTTACTAGCTATATTAACATGTGTTGTTTTTATTGATCTATTGTTGCTCGAAATTATGCTTATAAGAGTTATTTATTTGTTTCCTTTAAGACCATATAAGGGACATTCGATTTAATCTTCAATTATAGTAATTTAGTGTAGCATTATGGTTAAAAGTCGTTAGCACATTGGTCTCCAAAACATGCCTAAAAAAATGTTAAAAAGGTTTATTGCAATACTATGGAAAGCCCCCAAATATACTCCTAATGGTATTTTTGTCTTTAGGTATAATCAAATTTGTAATTTTTATTAAAAAAAATGCATTGCTTTTGTACGTTATCGATTGCATGCCTTCAAAATCCTAGGTCCAAGTTGTATGGGAGCCATGTGGCTGGAATTGGCTTGGAACCGATTGCCTCAATAAAGATATTTTTCTTTTTCCTTTCATTAAGGAATAACTTTCACTATTCTGCGATCATTGCTTGCAAACAGTGGGTATGTCTCAATAAGCTTATTGTGTTTTTTCTCTAGTTGAAAATTTATACATCAAAACAACTTCCAAACTTTGTTTGCCTATTTAGCATTCCCATCCAATTATGACTTTCTCTCAAAAATTAATTTTTGTTGATACTTTTCTTTGACTATCATAATAACTCCTCAACTTCTTTGACCTTAGGCCCAAAAGAGGGTCTATTGGAGAGATATCATATAAAAATATCATGAGAGTGTCTTAACCAATGTAATGAAATTATGTGTGGCATTAGACCTTGAGAAACCTTAAAATATGCCCCATATCCACACTTTAAAAGGTTGTTTTTCTTCATTGGTCATGAAAGGTGTATCTCTATAAAATTATTACAATAACTAATATAGTTTAGGTGGTGAAGCTCATTATTATAGTATGGACTATATTCTTGTCACTTCCTAGTGAAGGTGGCTCCTTGGATTGTTTATTACTTATTGACCCCCTCATAAAAATATAGTCCATGTGATAAGGACCTTGCATCATAATCTTGTTCTTCTTTTGCATTCAGGAAGTGGAAATTGATGGATTGTTAAAAAATTATTTCAAATGTCTTTGGTCACATGGAATTTCTTTCATAACAAATCATGGTGAGGGAATGGAGTAAAGTCCTAAATACATCCTTACCCCATCTCACCTAGAAATTTTGTGCAAGTACATGTAGGGAGACATTGCCATAAAGGATGATGTGACTAAAGATTGAAGTGTAGAGGTGGAGTGGAAAAATAAAATAGTGATGAAGAAACCAAAGGATATCAAGATAAATATAGATGATAAGGCAAGCATGATTTCATTTGCTATGAAGGTTCACTATCAAGTTATGATAATTCCCCTAAGCATACTCATAATGATATATATATATCTCTGATTTAATTCCTATTAAAATCACAAATTGTTTCAATATTGTGTCAAGGGCATGCCTATAAATCCTTGGATTAGGAAGATATCAGAGCCACACATATGGTGTTGTCTCAACATCCATAATCCAATTAAATACCCTTTTTTTCTTTTTTCACTCCTCAAGGAATTGAGCACTATTTCTATCATTCTCGTAAATAATGGACATGAAGTAATGCTCTTGTTGTCCTTTTTACCTTAGGTCGAGAACTTCTCTATCAAATAAACTACCTAACTTTTTTACCCAAGGTGGTATGAATTTATCAACCTTCCCATTCATTTTAATGTTTACTCAAGCATGTTTTTGTAGCTATAGTTGTCTTTATTTATCAAAATATCGTATATAGCCCATTACTTTAACCATGGACCTTAAAATGGGTACGCTTGAGAATTAACATGTAAAAGGGCCTTGAGAAATTTTTCTTGACCTCGACAAATCAAGCTCCTTAAACTTGTGCATAACTAGATAATTAAACCATCAATACAGAGGATATATTTAGGTAGTATGTAGTAACTCTTGAAACAAGATTCTTCCATGGAATTGAGTTAGTTTGATGTCACTACAATTTATCATCAAACTAATATTAATTCCCAAAAAGGTTTATTCATTGGCATGGTTTTGTTGGTGTGTTTGTTTATGATTCTAATTGTTATTTGATTGAAGTCAATCTTCAATCAAATACCCAATGAGAATAACACTTCTACATTACTTCTAGTCTCAACCAAATGACAAAACTTGAGTGCAGTGTAGAGCCCAACACTCTTATTTTCATTCAATTAAATTCCAGTAGTCACATTGGAGCATTCTCATAAATAATTTTGCTTTCCTCCATTGTTTTCCAACTAAATGAAAAAGCAACTAGTATGTATCTGCTTACAATGAACATTGTAATGAATTAACAATTGAATCGTATCTTTATGTAATGAAGACACAAGTCTTGTCCTATCAAAATATGGACAACTCTATGGGTTGATTGTAGGTTGAAACCACAATGCATAATAGTAGAAACACTCATTACAAACTTTGTTTGAGATTATAACTTTGGATAACAACTCTTATTTCTACACCTTTCATCTTCTTTCAACTTTGATGAAATGACTTGGAGTGGCCAATCGTTGTGTCCAAGGGAACGAGCTTGAGAAAGAAATAACATATTGTATATGACACTATAATCTAATGAATTTTATTTGAAAATACAGTGGAACATAACAACTAAATTAATAATGAAATCTCACAACATATAATACATTGAAAACATAATCTAACCTAGAGAAACCTAAAGCAGAAAAAAAAATCTAGTATCAAATAACAATGGTCAATCTTTATCTCTCAACAATTTGTATGTTACAATGAATTTTGGCTCTCTAGTTCATTTACAATCATTTCACAATAATTTTAATACAACATTCCTTCTAATATTTTCCAAGTGACCCCTTATGAGTCGGTGTGCCTATGTTTATGGAAGATTGAGCTCTAAAAGTGTTCAATTGAAAGGCTAGGAATCCCCAATATTCAACTCCCCCAACTGTAATGCCTCTCTTCTCCTTTGTATTTTTTTTTAACAACAATGTAATGTGTGGTTCTTTTTTTGCTATTGTCTTTGTTTCTATTTTATATATGAATTATGTGGAGGCATGGAGTTTGTTGATCTAACTTGGGGCCCTTCACAATTAACCACATCTCCATAGCTCACCATTGATTCCTGTTGATACCAAAATGGATCTAAATAACAATGGTTCTAGGAAAATGTTCAAAAAGTATCATCAAGGTTATACAATGGTGAGCCATTAAAAAAGAAAAAAAATTTGCCTCGACATTCATCTCTTTAGCAACGAATGTAATATACGTCGACATAGCGATGAACGCCCATCTTTATAGAAATGTTATAGACTATGCGTTGCTATAGCGACGATCGACGGGGACATTTTCACTTTTTTACAAAATTTTAAACTATTTTTCCATGAAAATTTTGATTTTAACTTATTCGTGGCAAACTGTTGTGGGACTTTTGAGCCATATGTAGTAGTGACACACTTGTATTGCAGAAGAGAGTGAAAGAAGGAGATACAGAAAAGGAAGAGGACTAGTATCTTTGGTGTTTTGCCTCTTATGCTTCGATTTTGGTATCTCACTTGATGAGACCTTGTTCTTTGGTCATTTCATACTAGTAATCTATTTTGAGGAAGTTTTTCTTGTTTTTTCACTTTAGGGTTTCCCACGCTAGTTTGTTGTGTACCTTGTGATTGTGTTTCTTTCACATATCCTCTTTGTGTTGTTATTATGAATATGTATTAGATGCTAATCAAGTTAGGACTTAATCTATGACATCATAGAAAATTTAACATGGTATCATAACTAGGGTGAAGGTTCTATTAGGGGCCTTGGGGGAAAGATAAGGGAAGGTGGAGGGTGTGGGTGATTAGGGGTAGGGGGGTATTGAATTCTACAACAAGACCATGTTTTGACAAACATGCTTTTCATCTAAAATGCCCCCCTTATTTGTGTGATGCCCCATATGTATGTATGTATGTGCGTATATAGATGGATAAAGTTATTTCAATATTATATTATATTTTATCAATATTAATATATATACTTTTGTAAATATTTCAAAATTAAAAACGTAGAATATGTATATCTCCAAATTCTAGAAATCAAATTTTTACATAATTTTATTTATTTATTTTATAGATAAAAAAATTATATATCAATTTACTATTTAATTAAATTGTAATAAGAAACTAGTATTTATTTTTACATAAACGATTAGAGTTTATATTAAGAAAAGAGTCGTAAACCCACTGACATAGATACATCAAAAGAACCCATTCATAATCCTTAACACATAGACAAAATGGCCTGAATGTCTACTTGTCCAAATACTTAAGTTTTGCTCGAGAATCCTAATAAGAGTTTTTTTAACAAAGATAATTACAGAGTTTTCAAACAAAAAGATTAGTAAAAAACAACAGAACTAGGGAATTAGCATTCGTGGAACTCCAAGGCACCTGAAGCAAAGAAAGTCGATGGTTTATAAGCGTTCATGGAACTCAAAGGCACCTGAAGCAGAGAAAGACGACGGTTTATAGGATCGCTTCTCCCTAGATAGGTTGTTGACATTCAACTCCAGCTTATTGATATGAGCTTCCATTTTTAGGAACCAGGATTGAGAGTCCTGAACTGATTGATTGATGGAGGCCGAGAATTCCTTATGAAGCTGCAACAAGTTTTCTTCAACAATTTCAAACATCCTACCACCTTCTTTATTGAGATGATTTTCAAAATGATTTTAGTCCCTAACCTTCCTTCGTAGCTCCCTAATTTATGTTTCCAGTAGATGAATTGGGCCCTGACCTGGAACTGCTGAATCAGAGCTTGACGCCATGACGAAATCCAAAGTAAAATGTAGATTGGAACTCAACTCAATGAAACGATAAGCTTGTCTTGTAGAGACCAAAGGAGGAAGTGATAAAATTCTAATAACCTTTGATCTGAATTATCCTCGCATCGACCGTGTATTTCACCCACATTGTCCTTTACTTTCCAAATCAAATCAAAATCCTTCACACAAATGACATGAGGGATGGGATTGTGGCTAGGATATGATCTTCTATTGCTGCGATCATTGTACACTTGAATCACTAGAGTGGACACCATAGTACATCCAACCTTGTGATCATCGTACTGTCGAAGTGCCTAAACCAACTCTATTAAATGTCTAACCAACTGAGGATTATTTCCTTTATCCCTCAAGTGCATGATGTGACATGTCAAGCCAAGAGATCGATTAATGCATGAAATCCACGTTTCCTCGAGGGCTTGGTTTACCCCTTTAGGATTTAGGTCAAGGGTTTTATGGGATTAAAAAATTTGTAAGAGCTCCATTCAACACAAGGGACCCTTTGCTCAAGGGGATTTTTTCATTTTCTTCCTTGTCAGCTTCCCCATTTAATCCATGAAGGATATGAACGAAATGGATTCATTGGAAAGAGGGGAGCAGAGTCTAAATTTTCCTCATGATTTGGATAAGCTTCATTTGTGTGGTAACCTTCCAAGTATTTAGCACTTGTATAATCAACCTTGAGTTCGCGAAGACATTGAGTTATGAAATTCCATGAGTTAAAGATTATTGAAGACCTTGCTAGAAAGCAAAAGATTCGACCAGATTGTTGGTGTCAACTCCTAATCCCGAAAAAAAATAAAATTCCAAGATTCTATCAGGATTAAACAGGACCCATGACCCTCCTACTGCCCCTGGATTACCTTTGGAATCTCCATCAAAGAATAGGGAGTGATGGTGTAGTGAATTTCTCCAGTTGATGAAGTCAAGGTTGTCTGGATTTGAATTTCCAAGGATTCCAATTTGGTGAAAGGGGGGGGCTACAAGAGTTGGGAAGGAAGGGGAGAGACTTAACAACCAAGAGTATTCAACAAGGGAGAGAGGGACCTGATTTATCAAAGTGGCATGGTTGCGAAGACATTCCACTAACAAGGTTTTTCTTTAAGAGCTACACGAGCTACGGAGAAGGTACGATATCAAAAGAGTCGAGAGTTTTGTTCCAACCAAAGACTCTAGAGGATAAATTTTTGAAGAGTCAACCACGAGAACTTAAGACGATCTAAGAAGACCAAAGGAAAAGGACATATAGAATGCCAAGAAGTAAGAAGGGAGGAAATATCAGGGTGAAATACAAAGGATTGGGACCAAGGAAAAAGGTCCTAAAACAAAACTTCTTTAGCAAAGGAACAAGTGAACAGAAGATGAGAAGAAGTCTCCTCATGAGAATTACAAAGAAGGCATCGAGAAGGACCTTCCCAGCTTTGTTTCCGGAAATTATCGTACGTAAGAATTTTATTATGATCTAAGGACTAACAAAAAAATCCACCTTTGGTAAGCTTTTAAAGTTCAATACCCCTTTCCAAATCATTAGATTGCTAGGAACATGGGGGAGAGATTTGATAGATTTGTAACACGAATATGTAGTGTAAACCCATGATTGAGATCCATGACATTGTTTATCCTTTTTTTTTCCTTTCCGTCTGCACTTTAACTTGCATAAGATTGAGAAGAGTTTGTTTTTCAGTGAGCAAGTGAGGAGGGAAATCAGGAATTTCCCAAGTTTTCGAAGTTTGAGCTCCATCTCGTTCTGAGATGGAAATGACCCACAAGGTAAGCCAATTGCAGGAGTTAAGGAATAACTTTATATTGATGGTACCTGTTATGAAATCTGCATGGGCTCCCCAAGAATGGAATCTTCCCAAATACTGACATGCTTCCCATTCCCGGGGATTCAACATAGCTCATAGGCAGAGAAGCTAATCATATTTAAATAGAGGGAGAACAATAGAGAGCCTCTAATGAATTTTGTAGGGGACTAGACACCTGAGTCCTACACCCATAAAATATTTTTTCCAAAAGGACTTTTTAGTCTAGGATAGTTTTCTTGAGACCATGTTCATGAGAAGCTTGGATCCTCAAGCCAAATTTTGAGTTATGAGATCCCTTATTTGGAGCGCTCATTCAAGGACAGGTTTTGATCTTTTCCCCAACTCACGAGCGGAATTATGTTCTCATTGTTTCACCCAACGCGCCCCCCCCCCCTTCAAGAGAAATATTTTGAGGAGGCCTTTAATTTTTTCTAGTATTCCTCTTGGAGAAAGAAGGATGGAGCTTAAAAAGATTGGAATGCTCCAGAGGACTTACTTGATGAGAACAATTTTCACTAGCGGATCTGTGCACCCAGTAGAGCTCATGGTGGGAACGAGAAACCCTAACAGAGCTGTTCTCACACGGTTTTGATGAGATCCGAAAATAAGAAAATAATATTATTAATTATATAAAATTATTACTATTACATGTATTTACTATTATTAAATATATAATTAAATTAAATATATTTAAAGGAATCAAGATATAAGAAACTCAATTTTTATCTATGAATTTAGAAAAGAATTCACAATGACACTTCAATTGAAAATAAATGCATTTTAATTGGATACAAAAAAAATATTTCTCCCATATCCATTATCTTATAAGATAGTATTTAATGCTATTAAAATACAGTTATTAGACAATTGATATTTAAAGATAGGAAAAAAAACAATTTTGCACTAACAACTTTCAATAAACCACAGCTTAAACCAAGATTGTTCCATATTAACTTTGGATCTATTAACTTGTTGAAATGTTTCCACCTCAATAAATTACTAAGTTATATTGGTTCAAGTCACCAATTATGATGAAGTAATATTAATCTTTAGTGATAATAGATGTGAAAGAATTCAATACAATTTAATAATGAATTACAAATATTTATATAGTGATCAATTTCAATATGTCTTCTTTCTGTTTTTTAAAGTCACTCGCACCCCCTTCATCATCTTCTCATGGGGATCATATGTAAGAGGAGGTTAAGTTTGAACACCATGCTTCCTTAATTCGAGCTATTGTTGTAAATATGAGACTATGTATTTGTTTATTTCCAATATTTATAGTTTCTTTCTTATCGTGATGACTTATGGAATGTCAAATCCCAAGCAAGCTTCAATGGAAATTTTCCTCATTTACACAATTGTAAAATTTTATTCTTTGAAACTTAATGATGAATTACATGCATATTTAATTGAACGATATCATACAAAATGTAATATCACTAAATTTAGTGCATCTTAAGAATACTATTACACCATATTGTATTTCCCAATGCACAAACCTCAAATTAGAGAAATGTAAGATCATAATGAAAATATCAATATAATTATATAAGTCAATAGACCATTCATGTCCCCATTATTTCCAATATATATTCAAATTAGGGTTTCCACAAATTAACTATGATGATTCTATGTACTAAGCTAACTATGATAACTGAATTAAATTAGAGTTTTGAATATTTAATAGAACACCAATGATATTTTTGTCTTCGACAATGAAACCATGAATATATCATACATGTCATTATATTCGGATAACTATGGTGGTTTTATCTACTCAACTCATTCTAAGTTGATGAAGGAATCCTCAATTCCATTGAAGGTACGCTATCTAAACGTAGTATTGCTTATCAAACTCAACAGATACTAAATAAATATTTTGATTCTAAATGTGATGGAGATAAATGTAGATTATTTTTATCATTGTTAAAATCTAGGGGCATGAATATTGTTAGGAAATCGTTAGGGATAAAGATGATAAAGGCTTTTGGACCAAGTTTTCATATAGTTAAAAGCTTAGTAGATACCTTTGGTAAAATTGGTAAGAACACACGGTCAAAGGACCGCAATGCGGCTCGTCGTGTGTTGTCACAAGCAATTGTGAATAAGAACACCAGGGTCCTTGGTTTTCTCAAGCCTACATCTAAACTAGTTAATTTGAATGTAAAAACCCTCCATAGGTATTCTATTAGAAGAGAACATCTCGACACAACTGCCCAGATAGATTTTTGGGCCTTTACTGGTCGATTGCCACGTCGTGACATGAAGCAAGTTGATGCAGTAAAGGGACTAGTGCAGAGTTTTTGGCATGATCACACAAGGCCTTCTTCAAACCTGAAGGATGTACTAAAACTGAGAAGGGGTTCAAAGGACCATGAACCACATATTAAGCATATTCTTGATATAACACAGACAGAACTATACAAGAAATTTAGGAATGAACATAGACAATTGAATTTGGGGCAAAGATCTTTTGAGAAATGTAAGCCCTGGTATTTTAGAATAAATACTCTTCATAACACTTGTTGTTGTAGATACCATGTAGAATATGAATATTACTATGAAACATTTTTGTACATTCGTCATGTGTTGCATACTAACCATGTGCAGGATTGCTCCTTGACAATACCACTGACATCATCAAGAGAATTCATTCATAGTATCATGTGCAATAGGCCTGAGGGGCAAAATTACTATGCATAATCCTGTTTGGATGGAACTTGCTCCAATTGTGTTGGAATGGCATTATTGAGCCGATGTATGCACGAGACTGGAGACAATGAATTTGGGAATATGGTTACAGACATGAAAAGTTTCAAATATATCAGCTATGAAATAGTCCTAGGGAAATAAAGCAAAAAAATACAATTGGTGACATCTCAGGTACATGCATTTATCTATAAAATTATGTTCAGAACAGTTGCATTTCATTCCTTACTTACAAAAAAACCTGATATTGAGATCATTTTGTGTCAACAGGTACAAGTTAGTGTCGTCGTCAAGGAATTTATTGAAAAGACACGTCAATATGTTCATCATGTCCACTTGGCATGATGGCAAGATGAGAAGTTTAGAATATGCAGAGATACATTTCCTCGTGGTACTATACTTTCAGTTGTTGATTTTTCCAAGAACTACACTCTGCAACCTCAAAATGAGATCCAAAGTCAGTATTATCACTCTGAGCAGGTTTCCTTGATGGTGCATATCACATATAGGCATGGCCCAAATAGTAGTGAAGAGCAAAGAGAAATTCTAAAGGAATATCACTTCTACATAAGTGATGATAAGTTCCATGACTTCCACTATGTACTTCATTGCTTCATCATGTTCTATGATCATTTGAAGGGTAGGAACATACAGATGGATCAACACTGGATTTGGTTTGATGGATGTGCTGGTCAGTTCAAAAATGCACGCATATTTCAATGGTTGTGTTCATTGCATAAAAACTACAAAGTTTCACATATGTGGAACTATTTTGAGACTGGGCATGGTAAAGGAGAGCATGATGGAGCCGGAGCATGTGTCAAAATAGCCCTACGAAGAGAGGAATTGAAATTATCTACAATATCTACTATTCGAAATGCTCAATCTATAGTCAGGTGGTGCACGTCAGTAATGGGAGAGGAATTAGCTATGCGAGAAGAATCCACAAGAAAGAGACATGTGGAGAGATTTTTTTGGGAGGTGGTAGACATAGATCATTCACATGCATGGGAATGCAAGACTGTTCCTGGTACTTGTGGCTTTCATTCAGTTCGAAGTTCTGATAACCCAGTATTTGAAATTTGGACCAGAAAACTCGCCTGTTTTTGCCCGCCTTGCTGTGATGGCGACTGGGATGCGTGTGAATCATTGGATTGGGTTGATGGATGGGATCGCATATCACTTCCACTTGATCAGCATGTAATTGTTGAGTTAACTCCATTGGAAGAAGACCAATCATATATTTCTATAGATTTTGATCATGTATCAGACCTTGTACAACCTGGTATGATGCATTTCCTTAACATTTTTTTGTTAAATTTACGTAGTCTTGAAACTCACATTAATGGCCTTGTATCACACGAAAAATATTTGATCATATACCTGCAATCATACTATGCAGGACACATATACGCAGTGGTTGCCTCAAAAGATAGTGAATGGGGTGGTGATTACTAGTTGGCACGCTGTATAGAGGGAAAGAAAACCCTCATTATGTCCATGACTGATGATGAAAACAACCACTTCCCCATTGGGTCTATGGTTGTTAAAGGTGAATACCTTACACATGACAACAATGCAAGAAAGAAGAGTGGATATGTTTACAGGGATTACAAACCAGGTGCAAGTGTGTATCACTTTACCAACTTAATCATTGGTACAAACCTCCAGGTATGAACAATGCCTAGCCAAAATTCATCAAAGGTACGCTACTTCTTACCGGATACAGAGCACGAGAGACTAATGGAGACCATTGTTATAAGAGATGATCCAGAGGGATTGGTTGTATGATAATAGGTGGTATCTAGCATGATGAGGTATGTATCATAATTTAAATTTCCCCATGTATGTTTCTTATGAATATGTCAATTTTGTGTTCTTGATATGCAAAATTTTCCATAATGTTGTTTATAAATATGCCAAAAGTTCTCTTGTATGTCAAGTTAATGAACATGCCAAATTTCGCATGCCTAAGTAAATATATGGTGCGTTACAGTCCATGCATGATTATTTAATTCCATTTCAGTATTATTATAATATATTATTTAAAAAAAAAATTATGTTAATACCATCAAACCCTACCGACACTAATACATGACCTTATGTTTTAACCTAAGTAACAAATAATGGAAACACCTTCATCACCTTCATCATCATCACCATCCTCACCTTCATCATCATCATCACCATCAACATCATCAACATCATCCTCATCATCATCATCATCATCATCCTCACCTTCATCATCATCATCATCACCATCAACATCATCAACATCATCCTCACCATCAACGTCATGAACATCATCATCATCACCATCAACATCATGAACATCATCATCATCATCATCCTCGCCATCACCATCAACATCATCAACATCAACATCATGAACATCATCATCATCCTCACCATCAACATCATGAACATCATCATCATTCATCCTCATCATCCTCATCATCATCATCCTCATCATCATCCTCACCATCAACATCATGAACATCATCATCATTCATCATCCTCATCCTCATCCTCATCATCACCATCAACATCATGAACATCATCATCATCATCCTCATACTCATCCTCATCCTCATCATCACCTTCATCATCATCATCATCCTCATCCTCATCATCACCATCAACATCATGAACACCATCATCATCATCCTCACCATCAACATCATGAACATCATCATCATTCATCATCATCATCCTCATCATCATCATGACCATCAACATCACGATCATCATCATCATCCTCATCCTCATCATCATCATCACCTTCATCATCATCATCATCCTCACCTTCATCATCATCATCACCATCAACATCATCAACATCATCCTCATCATCATCCTCACCATCAACATCATGAACATCATCATCATCACCATCACTATCGTGAACATCATCATCATCATCATCCTCACCATCACCATCAACATCATCACCATCAACATCATGAACATCATCATCATCATTCTCATCATCATTCTCACCATCAACATCATGAACATAATCATCATTCATCCTCATCATCCTCATCCTCATCATCATCCTCACCATCAACATCATGAACATCATCATCATTCATCCTCATCATCCTCATCATCATCATCCTCATCATCATCCTCACCATGAACCTCATCCTCATCATCATCATCACCATCACCATCAACATCATCTTCATCACCTTCATCATCATCATCCTCATCATCACCATCTCCAACAAATCATGAACATCCTCATCCTCATCCTCATCATCACCATCAACATCATCACCATCAACATCATGAACATCATCATCATCATCATCATCATCATCATCATCATCAACATCCTCATCATCATCACCGTCAACATCATGAACATCATCATCATTCATCATTATGAGTAATAGGGTTCTTTCATTCCTTCAACAATATAATATCTATTATGTGATAATTCCCTTTAGACAATGGCATTTTGTAGGGAAAAGCATGCAACATGTGTAAGTAAACACAAAGTATATGTGGGTGGAAGCAATATTTTTCCTTTTCCCAGTACCCTAAAGAAAAATCTCGAGAGTGTAACCCTTAACCTAATAAGTTCTATAATATGCATGGTGTAGGTTTATATCTATAAAAAAAGCTATATTAAAGCAAAACCAATGTTTTTAACCAAAAATTTAAATTATACTTTTGATGCAACATGTTAACACTAGTACATGTGTATATTAACACTAGTAAATTGCCGCTCCGTGAGGTTTTTTGCGCACCGGGCCCAAGTCCATGAGGTGTCCCTGAATGGTATCTGGAGGTGACCTGTAACTCACCATAGATCGATGCTCGGGCCTCCGATCGATGAACCGTTGATTCCGTTGGATTCGTGACGTGGGATTTTAGTTAGGGGGGGGCCTCTCCCTCCTGTCCATTGCCCGATGACCTTTGTCTATGGTGGTTTCTGAAGCTAGGGTTTTTCCCAGTAGGGGACAATGCAGTCACGCCAATGAGGGCCAAATATGGAAAGCCATGGATGGTGGGGATGCATTTGGCATTGCCATATTTCTCATGCCCAAACACACTAGCAAGAGTTGACAGAATTCAAAATTTCCGCTCCGTGAGGTTTTTTGCGCATCAGGCCCAAGTCCACTAGGTGTCCCTGAATGGTATCTGGAGGTGACCTGCAACTCACCATAGATCGGTGCTTGGGCCTCTGATCGATGAACCATCGATTCCGTTGGATTCGTGACATGGGATTTTAGCTAGGGGGGGGCCTCTCCCTCCTATTCATTTCCCGGTGACCTCCGTCTACGGTGGTTTCTGAAGCTAGGGTTTTGCTTAGTAGGGGACAATGCAGTCACGCCAACGAGGGCCAAAGCTGGAAAGCCACAGATGGTGGGGATGCAGTTGGAATTGCCATATTTCCCATGCCCAAACACACTAGTAGGAGTTGACAAAATTCAAAATTGCCGCTCCGTGAGGTTTTTTGCGCACCGGGCCCAAGTCCACCAGGTGTCCTTGAACGGTATCTGGAGGTGACCTGCAACTCACCATAGATCAATGCTCGAGCCTTCGATCGACGAACTGTCCATTCCGTTGGATTTGTGACGTGGGATTTTAGCTAGGGGGGGGGGGGCTCTCCCTCCTGTCCATTGCCTGGTGACCTCCGTCTATGGTGGTTTCTGAAGCTAGGGTTTCCCTCAGTAGAGGACAATGCAGTCACGCCAACGAGGGTCAAAGCTGGAAAGCCATGGATGGTGGGGATGCGGTTGGCATTGCCATATTTCCCATGCCTAAACACACTAGCAGGAGTTGACAAAATTCAAAATTGCTGCTCCGTGAGGTTTTTTGCGCACTGGGCCCAAGTCCACCACATGTCCCTGAACAGTATCTGGAGATGACCTGCAACTTGCCATATACACACTCGAGCCTCCGATCGACGAACTGTCACGTGGTCACGTGGTCAGCTTATGAGAGTGTTATGGTGAGATCTTCTCTTATGGGACACTTGTTTTGATGAGAGTAAAAATACACAGGGAAAATCTGAGTACAC
>LPNX011037143.1:1131784-1240660 GCA_001517045.1 Pseudotsuga menziesii | reverse complement strand
CTTGTGACTACTCTATTGGTAGTTAAGGATGTAACAAAACTCCCATATGATACTCATACCCCACCCAATGATTCAACTCTCAATTCATTCCTAAGGTCTGGCAAATTTAAGCAACTATGGAGAAACTTATGGTTGGGATATGGATTTTTTCTTATTGCAAGATATATGGAAACAAAATAGCTTCCTTCCCAAATAATACTTTCAGTATCCAACTTGATTTTTTATGAAGTTCATAAGATGATTCTCTCTGAATTGTACATTTATTAAGGAGAAGACATGTTCATACTCATAATTTTTTTTCCATAATTTAGTTAAGGTTTAATGGTTTTTCAAGGAAATAGTTCTATTCAAGACTTAAATAGGACATTAATTCAATAGACCCTAAATAATGATAAGTTTTATTTCCTTATGTTATATGAATCGCCTTAATTGATAAATTTGTGGCATACTTGTTCATGACTCAGTTGGAATTCAAATTGTTGACATCAAGTATGCAAATGAAAGCATCATTCTTGCTTGTAAGTGGGCTTACAAAGTTGATAAGGAAGAAAATGTTTTAAAAGGTTATATAATCATGAATTTTAGATCATGTTATTCTTAATTTCCTATATTTTGGGGATCCATAAACACTGAAATTCCTTCCTTTGCAAATGACTATTTTGTTCATTGTTTGTCACTCTTGAGAAGAAACTTTCAAAAGGAGGTGTAAAAAGTCAACAAAAGACGGTGTCGTCGCTATAGAGACGGTCAGACGTGGATACAATGACGTCCAAGAGTTTAGGCGTGGATAGAGCGACGTCTAAGAGTCCCGGCGTGGATACAACGACGCCTCGTTCTTGTTACATTGGATTTTACACCAAAAAGTAAGAAACGTGGAAAACCTCCGTGGAAAAATCCGCGCTTTTGTACTAGTGCCACTTTACACAATGATGTGACAGATTATGCGCGGACATGGGATGTCTGTTAACGCACTGGAAACCCATTGCGATGGGATGAGATGTCATTGGTACCCTAGGTAACTTTGCAACCTTTTGATAAATGGGTCGTGGATTTTGTGGGTCCAATCAACCCACCTGGGAAGAGAACTGGTGCGCAGTACATAATCACAGCAACCGACTACTTGAAGCGATGGGAAGAGGCTGCACCAATCATGGATTGCACTACTACAACAACAACAAGATTTATGTTTGACAACACCTTGACATGATTTGGATGTCCAAGGATATTTATAAGCGACCAAGGCAACCATTTTATCAATCGCATAGTAAGAGCATTGACGGAGGACTTGCATATACAACATAAGAAAAGTACACCATATCATCCGCAGGTGAACAAGGTTGTAGAAGAGTTCAACAAGATCTTGGAGCATGCACTTACAAAGGTATGTAACGCTAACCGAGATGACTGGGATTTGAAAATTCTGGTAGTACTATGGGCATATCACACCACCTGCAAAAGATTGATTGGGAAAACACTGTTCAAATTGGTATATCAGAAGAAGCAGTCATGCCTATGGAATACATTGTTGCCAGCCTATGCATTGCTATCGGGACAATCATGGATGATGAAGCAGCATTAGAAGAGCACGTGGCGCAGTTGATACAGCTTGAAGAAGATTGTCTTATCGCAGGGTTCCATCAGCACGTCGAGAAGGATCGACAGAAGGCTTGGCATGATCACCATATAAAAAAAAATCAGCAAGGATATTTGGTGTTGCTCTATGATAGCAAGTTCCTAAAGCATCCAGGTAAGTTACAGATGCATTGGCTCAGTCCATATCTTGTTAATTCAATTACTTCTGGGGGGTGTTCAATTACAGCAATTAGATGGAGCGATGCTGCCAAAATTAGTGAATTGTAGCCTCCTAAAGTCCTACATGACATGGCCAAAATTGCATAGTTCTTAAGGCACTGCGCAATGAAAAAAAGAGAGAGAGCAATAGATATACAGAGGAAGGACACACCAGGAGGAAGTGGATGCACAAGTAGGGGTTTCAGTATCGCAGTTAGGAAGCTCTATCACGATAGCTGTAGGGTTGTGACATAGTTAAATCAACAAATAAATGAAGCACAGTTAAGACAGTTAATTGACGGCGATTGCTGAAGCGACACGTATTGATGGCGGATCCGACCATTGGGTTGACAGAATTGACAGCAGATTCAGGCAGTTAAGGCAGGATTTAGTCATGATGACCGCAGTTGATTTTGTAATGATGAATAATGGATCGACTGGATGCTATAAGAAGGTGCTTGATGCAGTTTGAAAGCACCATTGGGCTAAGTTGAGTTGCAAAGAGTGTTGAAGAAGAATTGAGTTCCAGTGCTGTCGAGTGAATTGTGAGAGTTGTAGAGTGAAGGTGAGAGTGTCTCACAACTATGGGCAATTATTGCGGGATGCAGAGTAACCTCGACACGGTATAAATTTCTAGTGAAAGGGACTCACCTATTAGACCAGTTGCCATATTCTAAGAAGTTATCAGTATGCAGGTTGGATCATCTTCCATCCCAACGAAGAAGCAGCGGGGGCAGAAGCCTAGCTCCCCAGCGCCGACGAAGAGGCACACACGGAAATCAATGAGGGCACATGAAGACACAGCCACCCAAACGGGGCCATATAGCTCTAGCGCTGTAGAATCATAGGTTTGCACCAGGTTCTCTATAAAGGATATTCCAGGTTACATCGCTCCCACCCGACTTGGTGTGTCGCCTCAGCGGTTAACCAAGAATCAGAAGTATCAGCAAAAAATGCTACTGCTGCCACAAGGGATGGTGTGTAGCACCGATATTGTACCAGCATTGATGAAGATGAAGTACGAGGATCATGATTTGTTGATGTTACATGATGTAGAAAATCATCCCTATGAGTCCTTACATTTAGTCACAGGAGGTCCCATAGTGCGTATCCCGCAGCCATGGGCGCAGGGGTTGGATAAATCTGGGTTGTTGGGGTTCATTAAAATGTCGCATTTTGGGCGCTTAAATGAAGCAAACGTGTGTGTCAAGCAACTTTTGGATTTCTTTCATGGAGGAACACTATGGTTAGACACACCAATTGTGATTACGGTGGACTTGATCTCAGAGATCATGGGGTTTCCAAAGGATGGGCCAGACCCATTGCAATATTTCAAGGGTAGGGATAATGACAAGAGGCTTGCTGCAAAGTTGAAGTAGAGGTATGACTTGCAGCGCGATGGCATGGTGTATCGCATTGATAGCATTAATGATAGGATGGTACGTATCACTGCATGAATCCTAGCCAGTAAGATCGTCCCAAAGAATTACCCTGTCCAGTGCACTTCAGGGGTGATTGCATGTGCCCAACAATGTGCATAAGGGGTACAAATGAATTGGTCCCTTTTCTTGCTGAACCAATTGAACGAGGACGCGTTATCAATTCAGGCTGGAGAACGGTAGTTCACATACAGCTGGTTATTGATCCTAATTGCATTAGTGGCCTGGATGGAGCCATATGACTACCAAATCATGGAGGTTGAAGCTATTAAGGTATGCAAAGGTGCACACTATCAAAATTTGTGGTGGGTAGAGGAGCCCAGTCGACAAGAGGATTGCACGATCATTTTTTGGATATATTGGGAAGCAGTGCAGGCAACAGTTGTCAAAGTTCCCTGAATGACCAATGAGGCCGCAGCTAAATATCGTAGGATCGCTTGGTTCACCATAGGACTACACACCATTCATGTCCAATCTCGTCATGAACCAGATAGGCAATGGTTATCGATGTCTTATAAAGTGACAGATGAGGAATTAGAGGCTACGATTGATGATTGGCCTGCATCATGGCCGGAGCTAGTTAGTGCCATTGAAGTCTCAGTAGGACCACCAACAGATGCATCTGATGATTCAGTAAGAGGAGCTGACCAACAAAGTCACCATGACTTCGATGGTGAATCATTAATAGAAACCCATGTGGACCTTGAGGTGCAATGTATCCTTAAGGAGATAAGGATGAAGAAGCGAATGGAACAGGATGCGAGCAGTAGTACCAGATCCGTGTTGGAGGCACAATTACAGAGGCTTATTAAGGTCGTCACTGACTCATCTGATGTTGCAGCAAAAGAGATGCAAAAGTCCACCCAGGAAGGTTTCGCTGAGGTACGCACCAAGTTAGATTCTATATATAATGTTGTTTCACGAAGATGACCAGAAAGTGCAACTGTGCAATATTTTGCGTTGTTTAGCACTGATCCATGGGCCAGGAACGTTCAGGTTCCCCTGATTGCAATCGACGTTGGACGAGAAGATATGAACTCATCAATACAATAGCTACAAAGTATCATGGTGGATATCAATAATTTGTCCACCCAGACCATAGTACACATATAGTGGGTCACCAACCAAGAGTTGGCCGATCGACAGAAGGAAATCAGTGACCAGTATCTGTGGTCGCACGAAGAAGAGGAGACACTGTGGAAAGTAGTAGAGGACTTGCGCCACGAGAAGGAAACAATGACAACCGACAAAGTGAAGGAAATTGCGGCACTAAAGAAAGCACAAGAGGAGCTCAAGGCAAAGACCATAGAAGAGATAACAAAGCTGAAGAAAGAAACTAACCACCTCATTGTTGAGAAGGTGCATCTCTTCACTAGTCAAGGGCAGGTAGAAGAGGCCATTACGAATGCCTTCTAGTACATACATGAAAGCACGACAGAGTTGTATGCAGTCACCAAAGCCAAGCGACTTGGAGAAGTCATCGCACATCTCCATTTGGACAACAACCTGTTGAATTCTATGGTTTACCTAGACACACCACCAGAGCAGGTCGCAGAATGAAAGAGTGCCATCGAAGAGATAGTAGTATAGTTTGAAGAGATCAAGTAGGAGGCTAAAAAGATCATAGAAGCAATGACACAATTTTGAGGTAGTGTTGTTCAAGACGAACAGTTAGAGAAACTTACAAAGCAGTTGCGGGAAGAAGAGAAACAGTTGGCAACGTTGAAGATATCATTGAGGAAAATGCCACCACTTGTGTTAATTATGCGGTCTGCAGAGCTGAAGGAGATACATCACTGATTTGGAAAAGCGCATGAGCGACAGCAAAAACGCAGTGGCTAGCTCGACAAGTTCCAAGAAATTGGAGCCCAACTGTCAGTGAAAGCAGTCATTGCGCTACATGCTATGTAGGACAGCAAGAAGGAAGTAAATTCTAAGATGGTGGAGCATCAGTTAAAGTAGGATTTGCTTGCCTATCAAGACCTTGCTAAGAAAATCAAAACGTGGGTATTAGAAATTTCTCAGCAGTATGAAGACTTCAAGATCAAAATCAACCAGTACACCATGTCCACCTAACGTGGCTTGAGGGCGAGCCACAAGACTGTGTTGGGGACCTGTTGGAAAGGGGTTGAGGATCAGTTAGTCGCAACATCACGGATGTTGTGCAAGCCCAAAATACATCGTGCAAGACAAAGATAGCACGCAAAATGGAAGATAGACTAATTTTGAATATTTGTGTCACTTTTTGTACTTTTGGACCATATTTTACGGATATTGGTCATTAGTTGGTAGAATCAATTAGGAGTTAGTTAGAAGTCGACCATGAATGTAAAGGTGCAAGCCTATAAATAGATGAATAATTGTGAATGTAGGAATCAATCGATGCAAGAGAATTAATTAGTTATGTTCATCGATCTGAATATTTGACTAAGATTTAAAATTGATGTCTATTTGGATTTGTGATTTACTACACATAAGTAATATGAAGAGATGAGGTTGATCTAAAACACTGTTATCTTTTTCTGTATTTTTCTAATTCTACAATCCAATGGTGAGTATGTGTGACATGGATCTATGATGCAATGTTTACTGTTTATGAATGATGTTATCTTCGTAGATCTATTGTGCGACAAAATGGTTATTTCTATCATATGATGCTTCTTCTATGAATAAATGGTGTGATCTATCGACTAGTGATGATGAATGCTTATGTGAATGATTAAACAATTGGTTAGATCTGATAGATAGACAAATGAATTTTCGATTCCCATAGTCCTCTTCCTTTCTACGGAAACTTGGTTCCGTCAGCCCTCCCTTGAACATATTGGGTGATACTTCATCCGTTCTATGGGTGTTACTAGACAGGGTAAAACCTGTATGGGTCGATGCTCAGGGAGATCGTGGCGAGTTGAGTTTTGACAGAGTAGGACCCCTGTCGACTAGGTTTTGTTGGTTGAGATTTGAGCCAACAATAATACACTAGAGGAAGAAGACAATGTTGAAGAATAAGGTGATGCAGCTCAAGAGCAGTTAGTCGTCGACGTAGATGTGTCAGATGAATAATTTGATCAAGAAGTTGATCATCCAAATGATGTAGCAGACGATGAAATTTACACTGATGATATTGATGATGAATATCTAACTGAACATGACATTGAACATTATCCTGATATGAACGATATTTTCAATGATAGTGATTCAGAACCAGATGACGATACTGATGTTGAGTTAGATGAAGAAAAATCTGAATTGCATTGTAGCAATGTTGGAATCTAGGAGGTATATGAGAACATATTTATGCATAATGTATTATGTTTACGGCTATTTAGTTATGTTTAAACCATCATTATCATCGTCATCATCATCACCATCCTCACAATCTCCATCATCATCATCATCTTCATCATGATCATCATCTTCACCACCACCACCACCACCACCACCATCATCTTCTTCATCATCCTCATCCTCATCATCATCATCTTTGTCATCATCATCATCATCATAATCATCATCATCCTCATCATCCTCATCATCATCGTCATCTTCATCATCTTCATAATCATCAACATCTTCGTCGTGATCCCCATCATCAGCGTCGTCACCCTCTTCCCCATCATCATCATCATCATTGTCGTCGTCATCACCATCTTCATCATGATAATCGTCATCAACGTCATCACCAAATTTCTCATAAATATCATCATCATCATCATCGTCATCATCTTCTTCATCGTTATCATCATTGTTGTCATGACCATCTTCATCATCATCACCACCATCATCATGGCCACCATCGTCGTCATCATCATCATCATCAGCATCGTCATCATCATCATCTTCATCACCATCCTCATCATCATCCTCATCATCATCACCGCCATAATCATCATCATCATCATCATTATCATCCTCATCATTAACGACGATGATGATCCTAACTGATATCTACTCTATATATTTTTATTTAATATTGTGTTAGAATTAATGAATTTTATTGGTACGTATAAATTAATTGTTTCTTACTGTTATTTACATTTTCCTGTATGTTGTCATATGCTATAACACAATTTTATTTTTACATAGATTTTTTCGAGTTATGGGGAATTGAGAGTGATGTGAGGGGGGGGAGGGGCCATAAGAGCTTCTACCTACACATGGTTGGTCCCATTCAGTAAATAATATTAAATTATTCTCAAAACAAAGAGAAGCTTAGTAAGGCAATGCATAGTTATCATGCATAGGGTTTCTAGACTCAAACATGACTGACACTAACTATTTGAGCATAAAAAACCATACCTATGTTTTGTAAATCTACTATGTTTTGTGTAAATAATAATGTATGTCTTGTTTTTAAAAATTATATATTAAACCATCTTGTATGTTTTGTTTTTTAAAATTAAATATTGAATCATAAATTAATAACAATGACGTTGTAGCAATGTTGGAATCTATGAGGTATGTGATAACATATTTTTGCATAATGTATGTAGTTGGCCTAATGTCATCAATAATGTATGGATGGATCTTGTTTTTGCACCAATTAATGTCATCAATAATGTGCCATGCTTTGTACCACTAGAAAGTGCATGAAATCATAAATGCATTTTTGTGAAGTGAAATTGCAAGTGTAAGTAAGAACTTATCACATTTGTTAACTTTGAATTTCAAAAGAACACACTCACATTTAATAACAATGATCCCACCACGTGTCATGTATTATGTGTCATATCTCATATTTTGAGCCTTCTTAAAACCTAGGTTTGGAGTAACCAAGACAGTGGTTTCAAATACATAAACCATAGCAAATTCAACATCTTTTAACTTTCTATGGGAAATTATGTTTAATTTCTCCATGTATAGGTGAAGATATGGCCGATTCGTTGAATTTCAAAACAATGTGATTACATGTCCAAATTGTGCAATTGAAAATATTTTACATTCGTGACAACACAATATTGAACTTTGGAACCATGCATTGGATTACAATATCAAAACTATGTGATTACGTGTCTAAATTGTGCAATTGAAAATATTTTACATTTACAACAACACGGTATCGCCACTCTAATATATGTTGAAATTGTCCACTCCAATGTGCATCCACAATGATGGTTTTAGGCTATTATGTATCTGGAAAGCACCAACAAAATCTACAAGTCAACATGACAATGATGGGGATGAAGATGATGATGATGAGGATGAAGATGACGATGATGATGAGGATGATGATGAGGAGGAGGAGGAGGAGGAGGAGGAGGAGGAGGATTATGATGATGATGATGATGACGATGATGATGATGATGATGATGATGATGATGATGATTACGATGATGATGACGAGGATGAGGATGAAGAGGATGACGATGACGAGGATGAAGAATCTAAATGACATTATAGCAATGTTGGAATCTAGGAGGTATGTGAGAACATATTTTTGCATAATGTATTATGTTTATGACTATTTAGTTATGTTTAAATCGTCATTATCATCATCTTCATCACCATCATCACAATATCCATCATCATCTTCACCACCACCACCACCACCATCATCATCTTCATTATCCTCATCCTCATCATCATCATCATCATCTTCATTATCCTCATCCTCATCATCATCATCATCATCATCATCGACATCCTTGTCATCATGGCTGCCACCATCATGGCCACCATCATCGTCATCATCGTCATCATAGTCATCCTCGTCATCATTGTCATCATCATCATCATCATCATCATCATAGTCATCGTCATCATCATCATCATCATCATCATCATCTTCATTGTTATCATGAGTATCATCATCAACGTCATTATTAGCATCATCGTCATCACCATCCTCATCCTCATCATCATCATCATCATCATCATCATCTCCATCATCATAATCATCATCATCATCATCATCATCTCCATCATCATCATCACTGTCATCATCACCATCATCATCATCGCCATCATCTTCCTCCTCATCATCATCATCATCATCATCATCTCCATCATCATCATCACCGTCATCATCCCCATCATCATCATCACCATCATATTCCTCATCATCATTGACATATTCATCCTCATCCTCATCCTCATCATAATCATCGTCATCTTTATCCTCATCATCATCATGGGCAGCATCATCGTCATCACCATAATCATCATCATCATCATCATCACCATCATCACCATCACCATCGTCATCATCATCACCATCTCCATCATCATCGTCGTCATCATCATCATCATCATCATCGTCATCATCATCGCCATCATCATCACCATCATCTTCATCCTCATCCTCATCATAATCATCATCATCTTCATCCTTATTGTCACCATCATTAGCATCATCATCATCATCGTCGTCGTCGTCATCATCATCGCCGTCGTCGTCATCATCATCATCGTCTTCATCATATCATCGTCATCGTCATCATCATTGACCTGTAATCATCATCATCATCATTGTTATCATCATCATTAGCATCATCATCATCATCATTGCCATCATCATCATCATCATCATCATTGACATCATCATCATCGTCGTCATCATCATCATCATCATCGCCATCATCATCGTCATCATCCTCATCATCCTCATCATCATCATCATCGTGTCCATCATCATCACCATCATCATCATCATCATCATCATCACCACCATCATCCTCATCATCATCATCGACATCTTCATCCTCATCCTTAGCATAATCATTGTTATCATCATCCTCATCATCATCATTTCCATCATCCTCATTATCATCATCGACATCTTCATCCTCATCATAATCGACATCGTCATCTTCATCCTCATCCTCATAATAGATAGCATCATCATCATCATAATCATTGCCATCATCATCACCATCATCCTCATCATCATCATCGACATCGACATCATCCTCGTAATCATCATCATCATCATCATCATCATCATCTCCATCATCATCATCTCCATCATCATCACCGTCACCATCATAACCATCATCCTAATCATCGGCATCGACATCTTCATCCTCATCCTCAGCATAATCATTGTCATCTTCATCCTCATCGTCATCATGGCTAGCATCATCATCATCTCCATCATCATCACCATAATCATCACCATCATCATTGCTATCATCCTTGTCATCATGATCGACATTGCCATCATCCTCATCCTCATCATCATCATCATCATCACCATCATCATCGTCATGAACAACGCTATCATCATCACCATCATCATCATCATCATCATCATCATCATCATCATCATCATCATCATCATCATGTTCATCATCTTCGTGTTCGTCATCATATTCAATTATCATTTTATAAATCCTAGTCTCTCTACAATTTCTACAAGTGTTAAATAAATTGTAAAAACAGTGGAAGTGTCTTCACCTTTATTTTTTCCATCATCAAAGTGAAATATAGATAAGAAATCATATTAGGAAAAAAGGAAAACAAGTTTAAAATCATCAAAAGATTCCAAAATCCTTCCGATATGATTTGTCTCTTCTCTCCTTCAAGGGGTTGTCAAGAAAATATAAACATTTAATTTCCATTTTCATGGTCATCTTCATCTTCATCAAATAGGGTCATATCATGTTTTTTGGCAAGTATGGTTTTGCCCCTTCTCTTTTCCTTTTGACTAGCTATAAATCTTTTTCTTATTTAGTATGAGCTGCAATTCTGGTATGTTGAGTTTTACATCATTTTTACTTTGAGCATGGGGATCTTCAAGTCATGCAAAGTTTAATTTGCTTCATTTCCATCCTTTGTAAATAATAGGCCCAACTTGTCATATGGTAATCTATGACTAGTCCAATTTTCCACTTTTGCGTTACTGATAGTGCTTTCCATGAAGATGCAATGTATATCCACTAAATATGTTATCGTGGTCTCGTTATAATACATTTGATACAAGATCTCTAATCTAAATTCCTTTATCAATATAATTATGGTGGCCTATTTATACAATTTTAGAAAGTGTTTCTTATCATTTTGTAAAGTGTCAAATTCCCTTCATTATTCACTAAGTCAAGATTGATGATGACGATATGTGCCCTATCACCTTAGTTGTCTAATATGGGGTTTAGTATCATATATCCGGTTCATATTAGGGTCATATGTGTACATTAATACTAAATGTGTAGCAACTAACTTGGGATTGAGAGCATAACTTAGCTTAAATACAATGTAATATCGATCCCTAAGGATATATCACCTGATATAGTACTTTTATTGCAATGGTTTACTAACATGAATTGATATAGGATCCTCCATTTGAAGAAGAATGGGGTCCCAATTTAGAACTATAATGGTGAAAGTGATTTTTTTTAACTCAAGGGTTTTGGTGTTGTACGCATTAACTTAAGGTCTTTTCAAATTAATGTCAATGCATTAACATTATAATATTATAAAAACTTAGTATAAATATAACTTTGTACCATATATCATTTTTCCTAGCACTAAAATAAATATTATTTGGGCCTTAGGACCACCTCTATGTGAAATTCATTCTTCCTTCCCTCCCGTGCTCACACAGTTTGCAATTGTTGATCACCTGCATGCTCGAATCCCAAAGTTGGAGCAAGGGGTTGAAGCTCGCCTACACAGAGGAGAGGGGTTGTAGAGGAGAGGGGTTGCAGAGGAGAGGGGTCGTAGAGGAGACGATACAAAGGATAAGGGTCGTAGAGAGGAGAGGGGTCATAGAGAAGAGGGGTCGAAGAGGAGAGGGGCCATAGAGGAGACGATACAAAGGACAGGGGTCTCACAGAGGAGAGGGGTCATAGAGGAGAGGGGTCATAGTGGAGAGGGGTTGTAGAGGAGATGGTACAAAGGAAAGGGGACGCAAAGGAGAGGGATTAGAGGAGGGTTTGCAGAGGTCACGTAGAGGACACAATGCTCCCAAAATCGGTGAGTACCCTAACCCTAATATAAGAAATCCTATTTTGACTTGCATATTCCGAGCAACCAGATCTCTGGAACCAAGAAATCAAAACCACAGATCAGAAACACAACCTAATTACAACTTCCTTTTTTTTAAAATATTTCATTTGATTGTACCTGATTGATTCGATTTAGTTGGCGATATAATGTTCATTGGTTGGAAAGGATTCGATATAGAGGCGATTAATAAGAGATTAGAAATTCCCCAGTGAGTAATGCCCCAACACCTCACTGAGCAACGTCCCAAGTTCCTGGTAAAAATTTCCCAACTTCTTGGTAGAAAGTACTCAAAAAGGAACTTAACACAACACTTGACCCAATGCAAAATCCATATCATATCCAGAGTATTTCACAAAGCGTTTCCATGCATAAGATTTGAAGGACACTCAAACCCAATTTTTTTGCTATCATTTATTGGGTATAAGAAATTACACATGATGTTAAGGGATTATAGGAATATCCTATTTTGAAGAGTATTGTGGCTTAGGAGAGGCCCCATATCAGGATACTCATGGAAGCACCATAATTTTAATAAATAGAAACCATAGTACCCCTCTGACAATATTAGAGGCAAGGGAAATGCCCACATTTGAAGAGGATTTCATGGATATATTTGGAAAATGAATCACATTATAATTTAAACCAATTAAATTGGTGGGAGGATAGATCCATTTCCATGTATCTTCTACCATGTATGTTCCTCTATCCTTTAATGGTAAATGAACATTTCCATTTGCTAGTATGTCATGGTTAACTTGTAATCAGTCTTTGATAAATTATTTCTTTTAATATGTTATTCTTTAATATTTATAATAACTTTTCCATTTGTATTTTATAGAGATGCACATACACTAGTGCTAGATAGATAGAATAATGGAACCAAAAAAAGGTAGCAATTCACTCTATCTTTAAACAATTATGTACCACTCCATGTTGTGCGGTTGGGGTTATCCTATGTCAAGTACTTGTAATACATGTTTTTAATAATTATCACTCTTACAACAACTCAAAACTAACCATGTTAGTGAACTTTTATATTGTATTTGCTTGAAATCACATAGTAGATAAATAATTGATGTGTATAAGAGATGACAACAGTGATATGATCTCACAACAACATGAATGCAAGCATGCAAGAAGGATTGTAGCAACTATACACACTATACACTCTATGGTGCATTATGTATTTGTAAAAGTACATAATGTCCAAAATTGGCATCATCAAGTGCAAAATTGAGTGATTGATGGAGTGATTAGTTGGGTGACTTATTACAATATGGTTATTTAACATAAGAGTTACAAATAGAAATATACTTTATGTTCATTATACGCTTGTCACCTACTAATTTACTAAATATCTTTGCACTCCTCAACACAAAACAAGAAAATCCACTAAGAAATGATAGTTAATCTCTTCAACAAGTGAACCTTTCAATAGAAAGAGTCCACATGTGTGGATCCAACCAACTTATAATCAATTTTCTTGAGGAACATATGGTTCTAACAAGATCTATAAAGCCGAGTTTCCTTTATAGCAAATTCCTCATGTTTGAGAAAAACAATATTGTGGAAGGGTTCATTATTTCAGTACACTCCTCATGAATTTTCCACTAGTCCCAGAGTATGGATCAAGGTTTCACTACACACTATGGACACTTTGAACTGATACTATGGACCCTTCCTTATATAGTGATGATGAACTTTCAGGTAGTATGGAACATTTGTACATTTGAGGGAGAGATGATTGGTTGTACCCCACCTTATTGGTACAACCCATTGGTCCTTATGGTTATGTCTTGTGGGTAAAGGGGGTTGTTCTCCCTTTTTGTGTCTCACCCCTTTGATCCTTTGGTTAAAAGAGGGTTTTGGACCTTTCCTTAATTTATGGTTGGTCTTATGTTATCACCCTCCTTTGGCCTTATGTTATCACCCTACTATGGACCCTTCCTTATATAGTGATGATGAACTTTCAGGTAGTATGGAACATTTGTACATTTGAGGGAGAGATGATTGGTTGTACCCCACCTTATTGGTACAACCCTTTGGTACTTATCGTTATGTCTTGTGGGTAAAGGGGGTTGTTTTCCCTTTTTGTGTCTCACCCCTTTGATCCTTTGGTTAAAAGAGGGTTTGGGACCTTTCGTTAATTTATGGTTGGTCTTATGTTATCACCCTCCTTCTTTTTTGTGGTGTGGTACCTAAACTCCTTACTATTGACCCTTGACATCTACTTATTATTGTTATTGTATCTTTTGGTTAAGGATTTCCCTCCTTTTAGGAGGTGATGGTTTGTCCTTACCTTTGACCCTCATTTTGAGGAAAGACTCTAGAAACAAGAAACACCTTTCTCATTGATCAAGTATACGAGTATTCATTAAAAAGCTAGCATGCATTATAAAAAACAACGTTTACATTTTAGACCATAACTCACCATCCAAGATTCATAATAAAGTAAACAACGATAATAGATGAACACATGAACGATAATGGTCCACAACGCTATATGGTATAGGCAATTCCACTCTATATTAATGCTACTCTTTATCATTGGAGCGGGGATATGATATGTTTCACTCTCACATCATTGGAGGGTAGATGAGTAAAGGAGGAGAATTATTAGGAAAATACCATATTGTGGGAACATGATATTTTTCCTCATGTTGTGGAAAAGCTTCCTAAGAAACCCTTTTAAACTGCTTTTATTGGTTGGTTTGCTTCTCTATTTTGTAAAATCATAAGCGTATCCTCTATTTTAAGACAATGCTCATAATAAATATGTTATCCAACTATAGAGAGAGAGAGAGAGAGGGAGAATGATAAATGAAAATATATTTATATATTTCAAAATTTTGATATGTACACCTACTATAAAAACTACTATACAAAAAGATAAAAGAATATGTACATATTTGTAAAAAAAATATCATGACTTTTGTTTTTAAAACATTATAAAATGCCTATATTAAAAATTATGGGGAAATGGTCCTGCATGAAAACCATCTACTCCTACGAAATTCCTCTACACGAAGAGATATTATATTCATATCCAAACCTTTTTTGAGAGTTAAACAATGCCAATGCTGTGCTCTCGAAAAACATGATCAAAAGAGATATGTTGGAAAAGTCATTGGCCTCCTTCAGATGTCTCACCATATGTATAATATCGATATCTTGAATCTGTGAAGAACCTCTCATCTAGTTGATTATAAAGGAAAAATCCCAATATATCTTTAAATGGATACAATACCTTCACTATACACATCGCTAAAAGTATCATAGATATGGTCTTTACAACTTTACCGACAGTCCATGTCCCTACTATGATTCAAAATCAAACCCTTTTCTTGACAAAGAGAAAAAATGAAGTGGATGTTTGTGTGCTTTCATCAAAAAAATAGTATTCTATTGGAGATGCATTAGACATGTCTTCTTCATCCACTTCTTCTTCTATAGTTGAAATATGATGAAAAGGTGGTTCATTGGATGAAAAAAATTTCTCATCAAAGGAATATTCATAGTTAAGATCGCGTTCCTTTATAAATATCTAAATAAAACCTACAAATGAAGATTTTTCTCCTTTTCCCAAAAATAAATAATACCCAAAATAATCAATTTTGCACCCTAATAATGTTTGTGTGCAATAAATAATACCCAATTTTAATGATTGTAGGTACCACCATATAGATACTTGTTGGATCTATCTTCCTCAAGTGAGGAAGATATACTAGAAGAGGTTGAAAGTGAGACATCTAATACAAGATCTAATAGGTCGAAATCAACTAGAGGTGAAAAGATAAGGAGAAAATTTTGTAGACACATGGAACTTTTTGTTTATGAAGGAGGATCATGTGGTTATGATAACGAGTGCATAGGTGACATTGAGTTTCCCCCGAGGTATAGACATCTTGTCAAACGATGGCTACCCAAGGAGCTACCCCAAGTGGACACGGATTTCTTCCTCAATGGGAGGACTTATCACATTGCTCCATCCTCTTTACATTGACTGGGGCTATTTTCCGTGGATGGCATAAAGGTGCCATATGGCACTGAAACTGAATTGATGGAGTATGTCGGTCCATGCTATAAATACAATGACTAGTTGTTGTTGGTTCGATATACAAGAAGTATGCAGACATACGAAGTGGCATCAAATTATTTTCAACTACTGGAAAACAGTCTGAACAAAGGATAAACGGTGTGTATGGATGGAAGGCCAAAAGCTTCAGGAAATATCGCAAGGTTTATGAATAGCACACAACCAGGGTCAACACATAAGCTACCCAATTTCCTATTTGAGGGGCGTGAAGGAAATCGTGTATTCGTATGTGCAACAAAATCAATAGTTGCAGGTGAAGAGTTTTTGATCGATTATAGTTTGAATCGAACAAATTTGGGGGTTGCTATTATGGGGGTAAGTTTCTTATACAACATTTAACGCAACCTTTGATCGATGACTTGTTATTTTTCTCTTGCATCAAGTTTATGTATGGCGTGCTTTTTATAATATACCCATGGTTAATTATATGTCATGTTTTTCATTAATAGCGTTTAAGAGACATTGTTATATATGCAATTTTCATTTTTAATGTCTTAATTCTTATATTGTGGCAGGGTGATCGTGGCCATATGCCACAAGCTAGTCATGGAAAGTCACCAATGGTGACGAATGAGGTAAATGTTAGTTTAATAGTACCTAATAGCATCAATGTAATAGTAACCACCATTCATGATTATATTACATATGTTAACATTTGACATTTTTTTTGCTATTGAGCTCAATATTTCAATATGATATCATTCTTATTGTATTGTGGCAGGGGGTCGGTACTATGAGCACACCTAGAGCTTCTAGACAGGTAAAGTTGACTCTCATAGTAACAATAAAGTTTTTTTTATATTAATCAAGTTTATTATACATGGTTCAATTTTTAGTTATCAATATGAATATGTCTTGCTTATTGTATTGTGGAAGGGTGACTGTGGGAAGGAACCAATGCTATCGCATCAGGTAAATGATAGCGTAATAGTACCTAAACATGATTATAGTACTTTTTTTTGTTATTATATGCATTATATATTTTTTACGTGATTTTTTTATTGACGTTCATAGAGCACACCACATCAAGGTGATGATGTTGTCAATGACGTAGAGATATATTATTCAACCGACCCAATGGATACTGTGAAATTGGCTTTGAAAACGTGCAATCAAGACCTTCTTGATTTGATTTTAATCGATCCAATCGCTAAAGAAATATAAGCACAAATTGATGAATTGAGGAGAAAGATAAAAAAATATGGGGTAAGGGGCATATTTGAAATTTTTTACGAACTACATATATTCATTTATGATATTTTAGTTCTCTTTTTTGATATGTTCTAATCAATTGAAGTTTTATTCTTTAGATTTTTTTGGAGCCAAAACAGATGTATCAAGAACAAGCTGTAGAGGGCGGTATTGGTAGTAGCGATGGTTCAACACATCGTAAATCTACCATACCAACGAGGCTATTTTCATCTCCTACACAACAATGCACTTTAGATGCCACGCCCTCAATGGGTGTTGGAGGTGAAGATGGCCCTTCAAACACCACTACTCCACATGATGATAGAGAGGACAGTCGCATCGAATGTGATAGTTGCTATCCTAGCACAATACGTGTGGTTAGCAAGGGATCATTGACTGTTATATTCTTGGTGAAAGATGGATGTATTCCAAACAAGATACTGAATATTGCAGGTATTATTTAATTTATTATGTGTTTTTTTCATGCAATTCAAAGCCACATCACTCAAACTAGTTTTAATTAATGATCATATGTTTTTTGCGGGAACTAATGTGTTTTATAAGAACCTTCATGATAAGGCATTAGATATTTTTGGGCCCACCATTCGTACAAGGTGGAATGCCCAAAATGACAAATTGAAAGATGATTTGATGAACCACATGGTCAGCTTGTTTGGTGAAACCTTCAACAAAAAGGGTGTCACCGCGGCAGCTGGGTTAAATTTGAAATATGTCAAGGAAGATTATAGGGACAATCTGCAAATTAACCACAAGTATGAGCTTCCTCCGATGGTTCCAAAGAAGGAGTGGAAGGAGCTTATCGAGGATGCAAAGGAGAAGGCATTGAGAAAACAAGGAAAGACTAGGCCAATCGGTTCAAGAAGGTATGGCACATATCATATTTTCAATGAACAATGTTCATTTTTTTTTAAACTTTAAATATATTTAAATTGCAATATCTAACGTATTTGCAACATTTCATAGGCTCTCTGACACATCTAAAGAAAGAAAGGCAATATTGGAAAACATGGGAACCACAAACTGGGCCAGGGTGGATATCAGAAGCTAAGGGCACGAATTGTAAGAATCATTTGATCATTATTTGTAGCCAACAATTAATTGAATTTTCTAACTGTAGGGAACAATTAATTGATTTATCAAAATAACTTTACATCGTGTTATGCATTGCAAGGAAATGCTTTTCAAGAGGAAGCCAATGATAAAGACTTGAATCTTGGATTCAAGTACGGTTTTTCAGCATGTGTCGAAACATTGAAAAATCTTGGGGCAAGCCCTGTTTCCCCATTGATTCACGTAGAGGTAAATAAAATCAATAAGGACATCATTATAATGTACTTGCGTAATCTATCCATGAATTATTACATCGAAAAATGAATGTCTTTTTTTGTTTTCAGGGTGAGACCAACAAAAGCAACGAGGGTAGCGGTACCACACGATGGTAGGGAGTTGCCTAGCCATTTAGGTATGTATGCTATAAAACAGATGTATTCAATATGATTTTAAATACATAATTGATGACATTTACTAATTAATATTTTTCTATGAATGGCAGAGCATGTACCTTCTCATGCTCAGCTGGGAGAGGAACAAATGGCAGAGCCAATGAACACTCCAGTTGACTCATCTAGTCAGCCAGCAGGTAAATATCATTGTAATGAAATTGAAAATAATGAAATGCATCTCAATAATAACTTCACATTTATATCTATATAGCTGTCTTGGTTTTCGCAGATGATGCCCCTATCCATCCGCCTCCACCCCCTTCTAATCGACGTACCAAAAGTATGGTACGGGGGTGCATATCCACACAATCAATGGAAAAAGAGGGAACAACAACTACAACAGGGAAAGACACCAAAGATGAAGTCCCCCCCCTCTTTGAATTTTTGAGAAAAAAAAAACAAAACATAAAAAAATGTAGTTGTAAACATTTAAGATGTGTATTTGACTGAGTGAAGGCATGAACTATTTTCAGTTTTGTTACAAGTTTATTGGTCTAGTCATTGCATGGTGATATTTTAGAATTGAGGTTTCACATATGCATTTTATTGATTAGATCATATGTCTGAATATTTGTGTCATCTTTAGATGACTATGGTTATCCTCAAGGGACTAGCCACCCCTTCCTGAGTTAACCTGGGAATATGAGAAGACCATATCGTTTATAATTGGTTTACTGCTATTACTACTTTTGTTTTCAGTACTTTAATGATTTATGTAGCTCTATGTTTTATAGTAATGTTTTGATTAACACAATTAATATAACTATGTTTGTGCTTTTTAAAATTTATATGCGAAATGTTTGTTCACTTTGTTGCATGGCTTATTTTTTAATATGTGTGACATCTTCCGAGGATTATGGTTATCATGAAGGGGATGGCCACCCCTTGTTGAGTTAACCTAAGGAAGATGAGATGACCAAATGACCTTCCTTATCCTGAGATGATGATTATGAGCTTCCTCTCATTGCATGAGACACATGAGACGTATGACCACATACATTTGAGAAGGTCGGGTAACCTACCTTTGGCAATGACTTGATGTGCTTGAGCCTAGTATGACGTTGTGTTGCCTTATTATGATACATTGACTTGCACGTTTAATTGTATGTGATGTTTAGCCTTGTGGTGTCTCGTGATTGACACTTGCATGGTAGCATTGAGCTATACAACCCTTAATTGTTGATGCCTAGCTTGTCGATGACCAACGTGACCCTTTAGGATTGTTGTCCACCCTTGCATTGACCTTAATAGACCTCCTTAGGTGCCATCCACCATAGCGTTACCTTATATGACTTTTTTGGAGTACTTTGTTGTTGTTTTTTATTGTGTGTTGGTCGTATTATTGTGTTGCTAATGTTTTTTATTTGTGAGGGTTGGATGATCTATTTTAGGGTCTTTTCCAGTTTAGCGTTATCTCCTTTAACCTGTATGTTGGTCTATTTGAGTCTCATGCAGCTAACCTCATGCTAAGAGGTTGAAGTATGAGGATAAGGGAGGTCTGCCCCAACATCTGAATAAATTTTCTTTCTCCTTAGTCATTTCAGCATTGCAAATGATAATGTGACATGTCCACAATAATGAATTTGTTTGTCTTCTCGATGTCAATGGGCATGCTGTAGTTTCCATATTCAAATGCAACTCAAAATAGCAGTGCAATTATTGAACTTCTATAATTCCTTATATTGCTAATATGTTTATTTGTATATGATTAACTAACATCTTTGTACATTGCAAGCTATGCATGACTTTAGTGTATGTGCATTAGTAAAGGTTGGATATATTGTGACTTCATGCTTATTAAATCAGAATCATGACTTCTTACGATTGGTTATCAATACTGTCCACAATGATATTACTGGGCGGAATGAGACGTTTCAATGTTTGCACTTACTATGCTAAGATCTTGTCTTGGAACCTCTATTCTTAAATAAATTATGTTGCTTTCTAATTGTAGTAGTTTTCTTGTTTAACCTATGGTGTGCATCCATACCACTACATGATTGGGAGCTAAAGGGGTTATTACTTAAGTTAAATGTAGATTTCCCTATGCAATGTCAAAGATGTCAAGTGTCATTTTTCCAACAAGTGTTTGCAATATTGGGCTTTGGATTTCATAGAGATATAATCTATAGACTATAATGTTAGCTAGAAGAAATTTAGCAAAAAAAGAAATTTAAGCATTGTTCCTTTTATCAAAGCCAATTCTAAATAACAAATTTAAGTATTGTCCCTGTAACGGTTGCTTGTGATGACCTTCACGTCTCTCTAATTAACCAACCAAAGATTTTTCTTGATATGGAATGCATTTACCAAAGCTATCTCCAATACTTAGCAGTTGATAAGTAATTACTTCCAAAGCTAAGCACAGATTTTCAACAAAAGATTCTCAACTTCTTAAGTACTCTCTTGATGTTCACCAAGGGAATGACCCCATCTAGAAAGCTCAAGGTCGACACTAACTCATGAAGTAACCTCCAAGTAACAAGGGATGCCCACTTAGTAACCCCAAAGGATACTCCAAGGTATGTTCCCTAGCTAAAATGTGCAATTAATATCCCCAAAAGGTGGCTACTCCACCAACATGTGCCCACAATGCAACCAAACTTAGCTTCAAAGGGAAATGTCCTTCTCAAATGATGAAAAAAACAGAAAAGGAGGGCTTGATGATCCCCCAAACTTCTTCTAAACTCCAACCATCCATCTCAAGAGTGATGAAAGAACTTTCATTATGGAAATGTTACAATGTGAGAGTGTCCACATGACAATCAAACAACTCCAAATGCAAATAACTTCTACAAGCCATGCCCACAAAACACTCCATTTGACCCCCAAGAGGGACTGCTTCTATAAAGTGACATATAAGCATGTAATACCTCTCATCAATGGCATATAAAAGAGTGTTATCATTTCATAACAAAGTTGGACATCCCAAGGCTAGCTAGGGCATGGAAATACTACTCCAAAGTCCAACGATATGTTCTAGACATGAGGTGAGGACTGCAAGAAGGGTGTGGTCTGTTAGTGCTTCCTTTAGGGTTGAACATTGACTCGAAACTGCTGGTTTATTGCTTATTCCAGTCAAATGCATTCCCATAACCTCCTTAAAATTGTTGTACATGCTTCAAAAACCACCCAAAACTTGTCAAATCTTGGTTTTGTTGTTGTCTATCATTGTTTTAGGGTTTTTTTGACCCTTAGACATGCCCAGATTTGAACTTAATGATTTTTAAGAGGATCCAACATGCCCAAAATTGCCAATAAATGCTCAAAAGTGCTAGAAAATGTGTTTTTACTGTACCTATGACTCAAAATGCCACCCAGACTTGATATTAGAGTTTGTACGAGGACTGAGAGGTGCCCATAACTACTGCTCACTTGAAAAAAAAACCCAAATTCATCTAAGAAGTTACCAGGCCCCAAACTAATGAGGAATATGGTTTTATTGTTGTTTTCAGGTTGTTTAAGGGTTATTTGTGCCCAGGCCTGATTTTAGGGTTGTTTGTGCTCAAATGACTGCTCATAATTGCATTTCATGTTGATTTAAGGCCCTTTTATCACTAACCTACCTCCACCAACTTCCTGGATCTACGTTTTAGTTCTATTTACACCTTCTTCTATGGAAAAAAACACCTATAATTGATAATGTTGATGTCAATTATTGATTAGGATGTCAAAACAGCCATCATTTATTCCCAGAAAGGAGGTTTGAGGCTATTGGAATGCATAGGTTTCCTAATGATGTATGTTTACCACAGCTAAATGTGCTTCTCTTGATGTTATAGGGTCTAGAACTACCCAGAGATGAGGTACATAAAAAATGTAGACATAAATGAGGAACAAATTGGACACCTTCCATATGTCTTCATGTTGGAACGAAATGTTGTGAACAGGTATTATGAAACATATTACAATCCTATATATGCTTCTACAGTTATGCCACTATTGGCACAAATTATCCTTACTACTGGATTTCATTAGCATCTCTTGGGGATGTTTCCATGAATGTTTTCTTACTTTCTAGTAGGATGGCGTTGCTACAAGTCTCCTTTTATGCCTAGGTCATCCCTCTTTCATGATAGTTGTTCTTCATCCCAAACACTAACACATTATGCTGTTGGGGTTCCTTCACTACCTTTGGTCCCCATAACTTCTCTTTTAAGGCTGCAAAAAGGCCCAAAACTGCTCTAAATAACCATACCATTGTAAGGTACACCATTACCAAAATGGGGGTAAGAAAAATGAATACTAGAATTCCAGATTAGGGTGTTTGAGTTCTTAATGGGTGATAATATGAACAAAAGAATAATAAAAGAACCTTTCCAACTATGGATATATTTGTATGATATAGATGGTATTCTTGAGCAACCTTTGCAAACATATATGTAGATGCAATTTTGGTTGTAGCTATTAAAAAGGATTTTATTTCAACATGAGGACATTTAAAACTCCTCCAAGCAATTTGCATTCCATCGTAAGAAACATCAACCAATGAAATTGAACAAGCTTCAACAAATAGGATTTTATCATAAAACAACATGAATTCTTCCCTCAAATATGCTAAAGGAATGTGTATTGAATGGTAACCCAAAGAGACAAAGAACAATGTCATAAAAAGTCTCATATTAGACCCCCTGGGGCCTTTAACATCTTAGAATGATCTTGGAAAATGATTCTTTGAAGTGATGGTAATGTTACTTCTACAGGTTTGAAATAAACCTTGTCACCTATAGGTATTTGAATAATCTACTATAGGCATACTTTGTTTTTATTTCCTTGAGTGCTCACCTTTCAAATGTGGATTATATAGCCATCTTCCAGGTAGAAAAATATTTTTTCAACCTTGCGTGATGGAAAAACCACATTTTCCTTTCCAAATACAAATCCTCAAGCCACATGTTCCAATTTGTTGAACATCATTATGACAACAAGTCTACCTGTGTTGCTGGAAAGTCTACCTAAAAAACAACGCATTTTGAAGGGTAACAGGGCCCAATTACCTCCTCCGGGATATAAAATTATCCTCCTAATTAGGTCATTCTCCAATCAAGTAACTATCTCCATCTGTTCATCATGTAAAATGTCATGAAATATGTAAAGAGATCTCTAATTCCCTAGGGAAGACTATCATGTAAGAACTCAACTAGGATTAAGAAACTAATGGGTAAGTCATCTCCAATGTGCAAATCCATCACAAAACCATATATCATATGAAAATCCATGACGAACCATCTAGGCTTTTAAGTTTGAACATACACCACGTTTCCAAAATCTCATGAAACAATGCCAAACATGGTGTAAACACTTTCGAAGTAAACCTAAAAATTAACATGGTTGCACTTGAACAAATAGGGGTTGTAGGAACCTTGTAACAAGGTCAATTCTCTAAGATATGGTCTTTATTAAGTGTTGGAATAGGTAGGGGATAATACCTACACACTTAGTCTAAATCCATAAATGTGAATTGACTCTATAGTTAGTGTGAAAAATCTCAAACATGAGTCATCCATGCACAATGAGGAAAATGAAAAACAAGTCTTTCCTATAACATAATACTTCACACTATAAGCTCAATCAGAGTTAATAGAATATATAGGTTTATGAATGTCGCGTCCCCTCACCTCATCCCAACGATGGAGAGGGTGTAACCTACACTGTTGTTGCTTTCAAGACGGTAAATCTAGCCCCATGAACATGACAATTAAAAATGCATTGAACATAAAAAACATACACAGATGCATCATACATGTAAATACATAGCAAAAGAAAAACACATTCATTCAAGAATTCCACATGTTCATATTAATTCATAAAACAAATAGTTTGCGGAGATTAAGCACACAAGAATACTTATCTTGAGAAGAAGCTTCCTCGCAACTAGCTATGTTGCTGCAACGTTCCACCCAACCATAGGCCAGCATGCTCATCAATCTCTCAGGATCACTACCACCCCCAAACTGGTCATGGTTTCCACAAGGAACTAGGGAACAACATGCTTACACACAACAAGACCATACACACACAGTCAATCCAACACGCAGTTGGGTTTCACATACTATCTAGCCCAACCAATAAACAAATTGGGTTTCATGGGCTACTAAGGCAATAAGCCAATAGCACATGGGTTCCTTGAACTTACTCAGCCAAGCCAATCCTCACATCCAAACACAGTCATCCAATTAACAGATGGGTTCATTGGACTTTCTCAACCAAGCCAACCTTCACTCCAAAACACAGCCAAACCCACTAACAGATGGGTTCCTTGGACTTACGCGGCCAAGCCAACACAAGGGTGCACTCCACGGCCAAATACAAGTTTTGGGTATGGACAAAAACGTCCTGGGAGCCAAAACAAAAATGGGAACAAGGGGGGAAACAACTCTGGGAACCAAAATCGAATTCACAAAACGTTCAGGTACATTCAGGAGCAAAACAACCATCATTCATACCCAAATCATGAATCCCAAAATCTGAAAATGCCTATGGGAATTTTGAGAGAAAATCCGACCTCAGCAAACACCCAAAACGTGAATCTCAGCTTCTCATTCACTTAGCAACACAAAACGACTTCCTAGCCATGGAGAAAAATGGAAAAACTGCAGAAAAAGCATGAGGGAAATGCAGCTCAAACTCCACCTACATGAGGGAGGAAAAAATGACCTCTTAAAACCCCCAGAACTTGAATCTCTGCTGCACATTCACTCAACATAAATATGGGTTTTCCCAGCCATGGTAGAATGAGTAAATGCAGGAACCATGAGGGAAAAACGCCCAGGAGATCTAACTGCGTGAGAGAGAAAAAATGTATGGGTGAATAATGGGATGGGCATGCATTTCCAAGCATTTACTTGCCCAAGAAATCAAAAACACGTTTTCCCAAAAATGGGTGGCTTCCCAAATTTGAATTTGACTCCCATACTCTTCCCATCCCTATGCATTAAATTCCTCAACCAATTTCTAAATGAATGGGCACAAAAAAACAAAATGGGTAGTTGACAGTTTTATGGGTTCTCCCTTTGACATTGGTTTTTCCCCATTGGCTCAAGGGTTTGAATATTTCCCCCTCCCTATTCCTTGTGAAATCATTCCCCCATCTCTTTAATGTTGCAGCGCATAGCTAGTTGTGGTATTTTTATTAATTTGCATTTTTACATGATGTATCAAAACATATTGTTCATGCCTAGCGCATAAACCATCGGTATCAATTTTAATCGTCGATACATAAGACACTAAATCGATGGTGGGGATTTTGCCTTGAGCTCCACACCATGATCAAATAAAAATATTTACATCATGTGCAATTCAATACCATGGGATAGAAACATGGGAACACATTCCCCTCCCCCTTGGGGTCAAAACCGGGGTGTTATAGTGAAGAAGTCTAGAACAACTAGACAGGGGTAGTAGGAACTTTGTTATATGGTTGGGTTTGTTACACCCATATTGTGTAGGTGTCCAGATATGATTTTGATCACATTCTTGAAAGTGGTGACATCATTCATAATGATGATTATTTGGTTCCCTACTAATGATGATGGATTTCCATATGGAATGTTTGAGGCATGGTGATTCATCCTACAATAGTAAACCCTATTCAATCTCAATCTCAACTAGTTTTGGTCACTTCTAGGCACAAAATAGCCTTTCCTGACAATCAAGAAGGGATGAAACAACAATACTATGAAGTTGTGGGCACTTTGAAATCTATAAAATTCAAGCCACAATCTTATCTAAAGTTTGAGCACTTTTTAGACCTCAATAAGCAATAGGCATATTGAATTCTCTAATATAGACAATTATTATGGTCAAAATAACCCTATAACAACACCTACTCATAATTTTGGGTTGATTATTGGAAACGACAACATAAGAGAAGCAGATATGGCCAGTTTGAGGAATTTTAGAGGCTAAAACATCCCTAAATCAGGAAATCTTATCCATGAATTCAAAACAAAAACCAAATATAGGTTGATTTCATACTCTAAATTAAAATCAAATCTAGGTCCAATCTAGGCTTGCTCAAGTGAAGTTTGTGGACAAACATAAGCAAATCCATGTTCTGGTGTATTATAGGGATGAAGTGAAGATGTTCAAACCCTTGCACAATAGTTATGGAGAAAACCCGTACTTTTTGTGATCCTTTACAACAATAAAAAGTCATGAAAATAACCTTAAAATAAATTTTGGGTACTACTATGGGTGAAATCATCCCCAAACAACATGTTTGGGTCTCTTTGTCCTTCAAACAACAAGTCTGGGTCATAACAGCAATACTAAAACCTCATCAAACCTATAGTAGAAGCCTTGAAACCTGATTTTAGTTTAAAATTTGAGCCAAAATAGGGTGGTGTCTTGTAGTTTGAATTGGATCATTTCGGTCACCCATTTCTTCTCCCCCAATCTCTAGTTTTCCTTCTTCTTCTTCTTGCAAATATTCTTCTTCCTCTTATTCAATGAATCATTCCCTGTATTCTAATAGGAAAATGGATCTAGGTTTTCCTCTTCATCTTCTTCTATAAGTGAATGGCTCAATCTTTTTCGGATTCATAAAAAATCATAAGTCACAGGCTGGCAGAACCAATGGCTCTGAAACCACTATAATATCCCATGGCTAAATGGGCTGAAATTTTTTCAATGGCCAATGATTTGGTTATGGATTTTCTCAACACCATGCATAATGTTGACTTACTACTGAAATGTTTTGCTTGATAAGGGTATATGGAATTCTCCAATACTGTGGCTATATACTACTGTGGACAACCTAAAAAATCTGAACCATACATGAGAAAACAAATCAGTCCAACAAACTAAAATATTTATTTAACAAACATAAAGATTGCTTCTTATCCAATGAAAATCAACCAAACTCCGTCATAGAGTAAAGTATCACATTACATGGTCATACAATACTCAGAACTGATTAAAAACCTAAAGCACCAGATTTATAGATCAGCTTCATGTACGTTGCTTATGACACTAAACTCATGAAGAGTGACTTCTTTTAGGACATGTAAATCATACTAGAATGAAGTATTGAGCGTACCTCTTATTCATCCCAATAGAGAGTATTTGTAACTACCAAATTGGTGAATGGATGTTGTAGATGTCTGTCTTTAAATTCCAATTCAACCATGAATATTTGCAGTTGTGATAGACTGATATATGTACTTAGATGTATGCACTTTGTCCTTGGAGATGATATAATGGATAGAAGAGATGGCTAGGGAGAAGACTTTACGCAAACTTCAACACTAGCACAGTTTCCCAAAAAAGGCACCCTCCTAGAGCATACTCTTTTCAAAGGGATACTCGTACTTCAAAGAGCAATGGGTGTGTTTCCCAGATTTAATAAGGGATGAGTGTATAATCCTCAAATAGTGATGTTCCCTCTATATAGTGACCACAGAAATACAATTCACCCTCCTTTTATAACAAATACTTCATTGTATGGTGTGCCTCCCCTCTATATGCATCAAATACAATTACAAGTTCTCGCTTCTTGCTCACTGTCATTGAAGATGCACCCTCCCTGCTTGTTGAATGGTATAGTGACTGAGCTAACACTCTTCCCTCTGGGTGTGTCCTATTCCCTTGTCCAAGTAAACTATAAATGTTCCCTCTCTAGTAGAGAATACCATAGGTACAAGTGTGCCCTCTCCTTGGGTGACTCCACTGTTGTAACATACTCTTCCTCCACACACAAAAAACTAAAAAAACACTTCTCAAATCTGAAGCAAGGTAAAAATCTTGACCACGGAAATAAGCATGAATGAAAAAATTGAGATGATTCCTCCTCAATAGATGGCTAAGGAAGATTGTCTCACTACCATAATCATTTCTCCTCCAAGTTTTTCGTCTAAGAGAAGCTTTGCTCGAGAGATTTTTTTTTCTTCAAAAATTGCAAATAGACAAGAATGAGAGATACAAGCTTCATTTACCACTTTTATCATTTTTACTTTTTGGCTCCCAAGTGAATTTTCACCTCCCTTAGACCAAATCTCATTTTTTAATTAAATAAATAAATTTAGTGAGATTTTTTCCCTTTTCCCTTCTTTTAATTTAATGATGACCCCTTCTTGGCCTCCTTTAACCTTTCCCACTCAAATAATATTAAAGTGACTTTTTATAAGGCCACTTTGTTAATTAATCATTAATGTCACTTTATAATGTGATTTTAAGCTTAGGAAACACTAATAATTAATTAATTCCCTATCTCAACGACTATAGCCTACATGAATTAAATAGATTATTAAGTCGCTCATGGTGCTACCTGGAAAGTGACATGACAGTGGCATCCCTTTCCTTTCGGGTGTTTTCATCTGATAATATCATGCTTGATTGTATCAGTAATGAAAACATTTTTAAGTACAATACATGAGTGCCCCTAGCAAATTATGGAAGTAACTTGAAGGCTAAGGAGGAAAAACATGAATTCATCTTGACTCCATATGCCAAAACATGTAACCCACAAATCAGCTTTTCCATTAAGGTAAATATCATGATTACAAGAAGTTATGATTCTAGGTAGTTTTGTATACAGGATTTACAAGATCATATCAAGGGAAATGCTAGTATAGGTTGTTTGAACAAGATCAAACTTTAACCTACACTAACAGGTATATTCCCAAGCATAAATATTCATGGCCATAAGAAGGGTTGTTTTCATACATTTAGTGAGTTAGAGGCAGACTCTATGCCATATTATGCAAATATTAAAGGTGTGTTTCTTTCATCCATCGGGACTTCACTTACTAAACCTCTCACATAGCACGTACGATCGTGGGATATTAAAGAATACCCTTAATTTCCAGAGATATTGACCCAAACACTTTTTGTTGAAAACCCCTCCCAATACTTAAAACCTCCTCCCCACCCATTTTTATACCTCAATCCTTATAAACCACCCTACCCACCACCACCTTAAACCCCTCATCCCCCCAATACCTGCAATATATTGGTTCAATTTTTGATAATTTTAAAACCCACAATAAGAACTAACGTGATAGGATATTGGTCAACAAGTGAAGACCCTGTGCTTTCATCTTACCTTCATAGATCCTAAATGTTTGTTTCCTTCAGCATACCATAATTTAAGTTGGTTTCTTTCAATTTGTTGTAAGATCTATTGTTTATGATGGGTTTTCAAATATGGTTTATGCCTAAGAATTTTCCCAAGAAGTTTGAAGCATGATTTTACCTTATATTAGCTTCAAAATCACTTTTGGTCTTGTTTCTAATCTCAAAGCTCAACTATGAGTCAGTTTGTTTGGTAAACCCAATAATAAGAGGCCCTCATAGTCACGTATGGGTCAGTTCTGGTAGGTATGAAGTATTGTTAGGGATTATTGAATCAGGTTTGGGTTAATTCATGAGATTGTTTGGCATGAATATGGACAGAGAAAACAGTTTTGGACACAATTTAGGGGCTATCCCACCCTCTCAACAATAGAAAACAATTATAAACCAACAACAAATCATTGTAATTGTCAACTCTAGGAAAATGAATCAACAGTAACATCATTTTTGGGCACATTAAAGAGGTAAGGAAGCCTGATTTCACCTGAAGTCAGTAAAGAATCAACATTCTAGGCATGCTTGCAGCAGTAAGCAATGGTTAAGCCTCAATTGTTTGGAAACCTAGGCATTTTCATACCTTGAATCAGCAATAAATTGATATCAAAATAAAATATAGACATTAAAACAACCTCATATCTCCACAAAATGTAGTTCTGAGTAGTTAAATAGCACGTACAACAGTGAAAATAAGAGTTTTTGGCACATTGCAACCAAGTTATCGGAACATAGTAGATTGACATATTTCCATGATTATTTCTTTACCAACATTGCAGAAATATCTCTTTATATTATTATAAGGCAACTTTCTTTATGAGATATGGCATTTCGAGATTAACTCATCATTAGTATATTGCTTTATGAAGTAGTTGGCACTTATCTTGCATTAATGCATGCGCGATGAGTCTAGTGCATATGTGCAGATACCAAGTCTTTTGTCACAAAGTTGTTCCATGCACTTGAAGATAGTACAATTCTGGCATCTATAGATGACATAGAAGGCAGGAATCTTGTAGATGCCACTACTACTATTGTTCCTGGTGACTCTACAGATCTGAGCTCGTCTCTTCAGAATGAGAGACTTCCTAGTGCTATCGTTGGTGATTTTGCTGAACATTGTGAACAGGAGGGAAGTAATGATGAAGATTATGACCAGAACCCTAAACACACAAGATGAATTGTCACACTCTCCATCCTTTTCACAAGGTGAAGATGTAAGAAGTATTTGCAACAAGAGGGCCAGGCCTATTAGCAATGATCAGTCAGTTCCTAGCTTGAGAGAAGGGTTGCTACATGCTTGAAGGAATTATGTATGGTGTTACTTTGCATGGAGCCACACCTATAACATCATTTTTTTTAAATTAACATATTCGTCGCTAGAGCGACGAAAATGCCTTTAACGTTCCGACGGACTTGCTACTCTAGTAGGACTTGCCTTTTCAACAAATTATCTCTCCTTAGACTCAACCCAGTGGTTAAGTTCTTCTTTAGTAGGATGCCAACAAAACATTAGCTCTTCAATTTGTTCAAAACCGGCAACGGAACCATTTGTTGGTTTGCTCTGGGCAGACCCGAGTTTACTGTAATGTACCAACAAAACCCCTAGCTCACTGGCCCTTTCGGTGACAGACCGTAGAACGGCCTGAAGTCTCACCCGAAGTGATCCTAGATGGGGTGGCTGAAGACTCAGGTGTCCTCAACCAGGTTCTGGAGCATCCTACGTTCTCCTTACTCTACTTAACCAGTTGAGTCTCTCTATAAACGTTGTATCTCTCTTCCGAGCAGACTCTGCTATGAGACTGATTCTTATCGCATCGCAGCTTCTAGGACGATGTGCAAACTTTCTCTTCTACTTGACTCTTTACCTGCAATGTTCCACACCACGGATCCTCCTATAGTGCGATATCGCCTTTCTGTGTTGTGATAGCTTCTATAGTAAGACTCAATAGGACTCTCCAACTCTCAAGGTCCAACGGCTTTCCTTTTGCTTATAGTAGCTTAGTTAACCTTCATCAAGGTGTTAAACGACTTCACTTAACCTCTACAGTCTAACATGCTTAACATCTATTGCACTCAACTTGCTGAACTAAATATACAGAAGTCACTTAACACTGTAACTGTTACGGTCTGAATCAAGCACCGATAAACTCATATGCATAATACTGAACACATCCAACTCGCATTTAACCTTCTACGTTACTGTAAACTGAAGGATAGCATACATACATTCATTAATTGTTAGCTAAGCTCATGTAATAGATAGCAGATAACAAGTAAGTAAAGCACAATCACATGAACAGTCGCACCACACACGGATTTTACGTGGTTCACTTCCAGGGAGGAAGCTACGTCCACAGGAACTGTGTTTATATTATATCTGGAGAGAGTACACACAGTTCCGCTACAACCTATTATGCAGCTCGAGATCTTCTGGGAAACTTTGCATTCTCAGCTAGGAGCCCTTCTCTCTTAGATCTCTTCTCTTTCTATTATGCTTTCTTCTTACAATATATTCTTTCTCTCTCTCTCTCTCAATCCCTGCGGATTGTTACATTCATGCTCAAGGAGTCGGATACTGGTTACAGTAAGATAACTACAGACTGAATACAGAACCAGAGCTCGACTCTTTCTCAATATCTTACAATACAGATGACTAAACAACTAGCTACTGACTAACTGGCTAACCAAGTGACCAACCTTTCACAATACAAAATACATTCTTAAATAGGTGGCCTAAAGGTCTCACCCTGATACAAAACTGTGGGCCTATCCCAACAGTAACCCAAAAACCCTAACTGTGACAGTCGGCCTATCTATACTTTGAACTGTCGCTTCCCGTCACACTACAGCTTTCTACAATCTTCCACGATTTCGGTGCTGAACGCGGGTATGGGTGTCGCTTCCTCGGTCGCTCCCCTTCTGTCCTTTGTCTTCAATACCTCGGCTCGTTGTTCCTTTTCCTTTATGAGGGTAGTTGAGCCCTCTTGTCTTCGTCGTTGCCTTAAGTGCAGTGGTTGAGCTCTCTCTTCTCGGTCGCTTCAGGTACTGTTTCCTTTGACTTTCTTGTCCCGATATAGCAGCTTTTCCTGTAGCTGCGAGGCACTGCTCCAACAGTCCCCTAACACTTACTTGTGGCTCATCCCCGAGCCACTAACAGCTGGCTTCTCTTGCTATAGCTTCTCCTTGGCTTGCTGCGAAGTCCTTGCAAATCTTTCTCGGAGTCCTGCGACTTCTTTATCCAAAGCTTCGACACAGTCTTGTGCCACTTTCTCTAAAATAGTATCAACGCTTTCCTTAAGTGAGCTCCAGAATAAATGGCGGACCATTTATAGGCTGCAAAATTTGTTGCAACGATCGCACCTCCTGCTACCTCGGTCAGGTTTGTACCATTCACCTCAAATTCTACTGGAGCACTTGTCCAAACAGATTCATCAAAGCCATCATCATTCTGAATATATGGAAAGTAGATGTCTTTCAGCATACATCTAAGTTGATCTTCATTTCGATAATTTGACTTTACTTGGATATATGCACATTGGTAAAACTTCCATGAGGAGACATGTCATTTTCCAGCTTTAATGTAACTATCTTCTTTGACATTTTCTATATCTCTCTCATTTTCAACATCTCTGCTTCGTTCCTTTCCCATTTCCTTTTGTTTTTCTGAGTCTCAGATGCATGTTTCTTGGTCCTTTTTTCTTTCCGTGAGATCTTCTGGGAAACTCCACGCACACAGCCGGGAGCCCTTCTCTTTCTTATTCTCACTTTTCTTCTTCTATGTTTTGGGCTGGACTCTTCTACTATCTGAACTTGACTCCTCATCCTTGGTGTCTATTTGACCTGTGGTGCACCTAATTTCACAACCCTGGGCGGCGTCGTCATAGCAGACTCGAGGCCACCACGCTGGAATCGTCGCACAACGTCTTCTAAAGGTTCCTTCTCAGACATACACCACCTGGTGCAATAGTCTGGACTAGCAATGGCTGCGAAATTGGGGAAACTCTTACAAATTGCTCAGGAAAAACTCTTACAAATTGCTCTATAACTCTCAGAAATCGCAAAAGTAACCCTTCTGTGTGAATGATCTATGTACTTATAACGAAGGCGATAATATCTGAAGCAACAGTCACTTAGGTTGGACCTGTCGGCGGAATTTATTTAATGGACCAGACAACACCCGTCGTTTCGATCCTCATTAATTGCTGAAAATCCGATCAAATTTTCTTTGAAAATTGTGCAGAGGCGCCGGTCTCAACCAAGATTTACCAAATCTGGGAAAATCATTGTACTGTTTCCAAATATAAGGCAACGGATAGCTGTCGTATCTAGATTAACTGCTTGGCAGAAGGCGACGTGACTGGCCTTCTGTCCCTTTCCAAAATCATCTACGTGGCACGGGGAACATCGCATCGCTGCGATGTCACATCGCATCGTCTTGAACCAAAAATTTTCATGCCAAGTTGTTGAAACTCCGCAACGTTCAAAACTTGCGCAAAATAAACTTTCCTGCTGCGATTCTTCATACTTAAAAAAAATTATTATTATTATTATTATTATTATTTTTTTTTATTTTTTGGTGTAGACTAGTTATAGGTGCGATGTCTCCTTTCAACTACACTGGACATCTGCACAGGTAGTTCACTGCGTTAGGATTGGGAGGTGGAGTGGCTATCACTATAAAGCTTAAGCCTACTGCCATTAATCAAAGTAGGAACAAGCTCCCCATTCAGTTTACTGAGCTGAACGACACCTCCTTCTGTAACTTGTTGAATCTGATATGGCCCCAACCAATGTGTCTTGAACTTCCCTGGAAACTTAACAAACTTGCTATCATAAAGGAGCACTAGGTCTCCTGTCTGAAAAATCTTACTCTTGATGTGCCTGTCATGCCAAGCTTTTTCTCGTGCCTTCTGCAGTTTTTGATGATTTCCTACGATGAATCTGTCTTCTTCTAAGGCAAGCAGCTGCACTAATCTGTCATTCATCGTATCTGCATCAGCCATCTCGGTAATTTGAGCAATTCTTAAACTGGGAATAATATATTCCATAGGCATCATAGCCTCTTGTCCATACACCAAGCTGAAAGGTCTGTGTCCTGTAAGTTTCTTGCATGTAGTTCTATAAGCCCATAATACAGCATTAACCCTGAGGTCCCAATCATTTCTTTGGATGTTACAGATCTTAGTAAGAGCATTTTCTAGAACCTTGTTAAAAGCCTCCACCGTACCATTAGCTTGTGGGTGGTAGGGACTGCTCTTATGGTGTTGTATCTTAAATTCCTCCGTCAAGGCCTCAATAGTGTGATTCAGAAAATGTGTGCCTTGATCACTCATCAAAATTGTTGGACATCCAAATCTACTAATGATGTTTTCAAAAATGAACTGTCTAGCTGTAGCAGCATCACAATTCCTTATTGCTTTGGCCTCTGCCCATCTGGTGAGGTATTATGTTCCTGTGATGATGTATCTCGCACCAGATCATTTTCCTGGTGGGTTGATAGGACCCACAAAATCTATAGCCCACTTGTCAAATTCCCGCCGCGTAATCTGTGGTCGCAGCGGCATTTCATCTCTCCACGAAGGTTTTCCTACCCTCTGGCAGATATCGCAGCGTCTGCAAAACTCCTTAGTGTCTTTGTGCAAGGTAGGCCACCATAATCCTGCAACTAGAATTTTCTACGCAGTCGGCTTTCCTGCGAAATGACCTCCTGCGGTACCTGAATGTGCTTCTCTGATAATGGCCTCTTTCTCATGCGGCATCACGCATCTGCGCAGGACTTCATCTGGACCTAACTTGTATAATTGTCCTGCGATCAAAGTGAAATCTGCTGCTTTCACAACTAACTGTTTCTTCTGCTGCGTAGTAAACTCAACTGGTGCCCACCCTGTAGTGAGAAAGTGGATAATATCTTCGTAATACTCATCTGCGATCTGGATAGAAAACAATTGCGCATCTAGCAAATTATCCTCTAAATTACTTGGTTCTTCTCCTTAGTCTATTCGCGATAGATGATCAGGTCCAGCATTTAATTTTCCTGGTTTTACAATAATTTCAAAATCATACTCCTGAAATAAGAGTAACCATCTGCAGATCCTTCCCCCTAACACTGGTTTATTGACCAAATACTTTAAAGCGGAATGGTCAGTGAACATCTTGAATGGGGCACCAAGCAGGTAGTGTTTGAACTTCTGTAGAGCATACACCATAGCTAATCTTTCTCTTTCTGTAGTGGTGTAGTTCTTTTCTACGGTAGATAACTTTCTGCTGGAGTACGCGATAGGGTGATCAATACCCCCTTCTCCTGGCTGTGTTAAGACAATCCCCAGTGCGATGCCAGATGCATCCACATGTACATGAAATGGATTGTTCCAATCTGGGAATACTAAGGTAGGTGTTGTAACCATATTCTCTTTAAGAGTGTCTAAACTTTGCCGGCATTCCTCATTCCATAGGAATTTCACGTCTTTCGTTAACAGCTTTTCCATAGGTGTTGTGATCTTTGCATAGCCTTTGATGAATTTTCTATAGTATCCAGTATGACCAAGCACTGTCCTCAATTGCTTGACTGAGTTGGGTGCTGGAAGATTTACAATGATGGCAATCTTTGCAGGATCTACCATCAAGCCTTGTCTACAAACAATATGACCCAACAAAATACCAAATGGCGCACATAATATACATTTGTTCAAGTTAAGAGAAATCTGATATTGCCTACATTTCTCTAACATGAGCCTTAAATCTCCTATATGCTTTTCGATTAATCCAAATACAGTCCAATCATCAAAATAGACTTCTAATAATTTATGGATGTATTCCTTAAATACAGCAACTACTACTCTAGAAAAAATAGCTGGTGCATTTTTAAGACCAAAGGGCATTACCATATACTGGAATGAGCCCCATTCTGTCGCAAAGGTGGTCTTATGTCGATCCTCTGGATGGATTCTTATCTGGTGATATCCTGAAAAGCCATCAGTGAATGAGTAGATCTCCTGTCTGCCCACATTGTCTAAAACTTCATCAGTGAAAGGTGTCAAAAATGGGTCATGAAGTGATGCGTCGTTGAGTTTGTGCAAATCGACACAAATCCTGATTTCTCCTTTAGTTTTATTTTCCTGCACAACCATGGGACTAACCCATTCGCTCTCTTCTACCGGTTCAATAATGCCTGCTGCTAGCATCTTATCAATCTCATCTTTAACTTTTTCTTTATAACGAGGATTTAATCTGTATGGACGCTGCTTAACCGGCCTAACATCCTCTTTCAAAGGTATCCGCATGACTCCCAAATCTCCTACTATTCCCTTCATCTCTGTGAACTTAGTGGGAAATAAGTCCTGATAGTCATGTAACAGATCTGCGATGTGTCCTACTGTTTCATCATCCCAATAGTCTCCAATAGAGGCAAACTTTGGTTCTGTTTCTGTGCCAATATTGATCTTTTTAATCTTAATAGGCTCTGTGATAGCTGGAATCTCTAGCTTTGGTCCATCAACTTCACGAGTCCCTTCAAACTCTGGAATGTTGATACAATGAGGATTCTCATCCTCATCACCTGGCTCTTCTGCGAAGTTGTAACACTCTAGCGCATGTTCTAACTGGATGGCCCAATCAGGCTGAGTATACACTGGTAGGGTACAATCTTCAAATATCTTAGTCTTTATAATATCTAGAGCCTGATCAATGCTTGGATACTCAGATTCAAAAGTGAAAGTGAGTAGAAAGCTATCTATCATAACTGGCCATGTAATCCTTCCTCTACGCAACTCTGTCTCAGTGTACCAGTTCCTTGGGACTGTGTCTAAAGTGTGAATGAATAGGTGAACCCATTCATCCTCTGGAATTTCCAACCAAATCTGTTCACAAATTTTAATATGTGACTTGGGGTCACTTTCTCCTGTATATTTCTGTTGTAAAGGCTCCTTGTTATTAGAGAATCTGATCGCCATCAGTCTCTTAAAATCATCCCATGATGCGATATGTTCTTTATGTCCATGCCACCATCTTGCAGGTGTGGCTTTGACTGCAAGGTCAATAGCTGCCATCCTCTGCTCATGAGGAATTTCTTGCTCAAACTGTTGTAAAAAGTCATTGACATCCGCTAAGCCATGAAACGACGGAATATCCTTAACCTCTGCGCTAATCCATCGCAGTGACTTATTCATAAACGCACATCTGTGAGCTGAGACTTCATAAAGTCTATTCTGCCAATTTTCTAAGCCAACATCTGAATCTAATGCGCATGAGCTGTCGCATCGCCAACTAATATTTCCTTCTGCGGTGGGGTTGATATAATCACTCTGGTTAGCAGTCATCTGATAGAGGCTTTCCATATTATGCACCTCTTCCTCTGCTCTGATAGGTTCAATATAATGAGGACCCTGGAAAGGATCCAATGGTGCGATGACTCGAATCTAATTATCCTCAAAGGTCATTTGTATTTTCTTTAAATCGATAACAGCCATGTTATCAATTGCCCAATCAATACCTAGTAAAGCTGGATACGGTCTGCTATCGCCAATGATTTCTATGACTTCAAAGTCTGCAAGGCTGCGAACTCCATCAATATCAACTGGTACTTGTGGTAATTGACCCAGTGGCGATACCCTCTGTTGATTGGCTAGTCACAGATGGATAGGTGATCTGGCTAACTTAGGGCTACCCATCTGTTCCCATGTCTGCTTAGTCAGAACATTTACCTCTAATCCTAAATCTAGGATTACCTCATCCATTTCAAATTCTCCAATTTGCGATGTGAGTCTCATTTCTCTTCTTGTTCTTGTATGGCCCATAATATTATGAATAGCACACTGCGTACTACTTATGGAAAAAGGCTGCTAATACTGGTCTATGATGCGTTGAAGCTCTCCGATAGCTTTCTCATTTCTTACGAGTTTCAAGCAGCTCCGCGGGAAGGATTGGACACTTCCTGTCAACTCATCTTCTTCACACCTTCCCGATGTGGTAGCCTATGATGTGTGCACAGGACTAACACCACAATGTTGCTGCTGCGGTACGCCCCTACATGGCAATACCTGCGATCCTGATGGTGTAGGTTCAGTAAAGAAATTTTTAGCTTGCTGAAACATTTCTTTGTTCTTCTGCAGGTCAAGTGGTGTTGATTTATCAGTGGCTTTACGCACCCACTCCGAACCTGTATTCTTTTCGGCATCCTGCGATGTCCTACTAGTAGAAGCACCGCTGCGAGTCACAATATTGACTCTTGGTTCTGGTTCTTTCTGCTCAGCAGCAATACCCTGAATATTCTGGTTTACTACTGGCTTTGGGTCCCTAATATTGGCTATCAAGATAGGACATTCTTCTATAGTATGATCATAGGACTTGAAATATTTACATGTCATAGTAGGGTTCTGACATTCCCTAGCATAATTTCCTATGGCTCCACAGTTGTAACAAATAATCGGTCCACGGCCACAGCCAAAGCCTCCACCACAGCTAAAGCCTCCACCATAGCCTCGTCCTCTGAATCCTCCACCACAGTCATCATGAGCCGGTTCATGTTGTAGTCCTGCTGCTGGACCTGATGTCTCTGACTGGACTCTGTAGAAGTCGTGTTTTCTCTCTATCATGAGATCATAAGCTCTGTAATTATTTTCATCATGTCCTACTAACTTACAGAAGTTACAGTATAAGTTCTTAGGAGTTTGTACATACTTCTGAAGTAAAGGGCATTCCTGTGGTCTATGTCCTCTTGTTCTACAGATTTCACACCATGGCCCTTGATTCTGTACTAAGGGGTTAGGAGCCCCACTTGCTAGATACTCAACAAATACTGGATAGTTATCTTTAGTATGGCCATGTCCTTTACACTTTCTACACCATAATTCTTATGCAACCTCTTTTCCTTTCTTAATCTCGTGTAGCTGTAAAGTGAGATTGGCTAACTGATTCTGTAAGTTTGTCATACCTGTACTAGTCTCAGCTAGAGGTGAAGCCTCTAGTTTCATTGCCATCTCCAATGCTTCATCCTACGTACGGAGTTTATGCTGCATTAGTGGAAGTCTGATATGAGGGAGCAGTGCTATGATGAACCATTCCTTATGCTGCTCCGGCGCAAACTCAAAGCTAACTTGGTCTATAAGAGCTTTAAATTTCTGATCAAAATCCCATACTGACTCTGTGGGTAATTGTTTGATGTCTTTAAGTTCTATAATACATTGTGACTCAGACTTAGGTTTCTTAAATTCCTTAATCATGGCGGTCCTGACCTGTACGAGCATTCTGGGTTGTGATGATGTATACTTCATATACCATGTTAAAGCTCTTTCTCTAAGTGTAGTGTCCAACTAGACAAGTTTAGTATTATCATCTTGGATCTATTTAATGGTCCATACAGCTTCACATAGGAACCAATGTTGTTCTGGGTCTTCTGCCCCTGTACCCTTAAAGGTAGGTAATTTCATATCATCCCCCATTCTGTTTCTACGTGGTGGATTCTGATTTGCTGTGTTACTACCACCTAGCGGTGTAAATATAGGTGGTGTAGAGGTAGTATATACTGTGTGTGAACTACTAGATGGAGTTCCTGCGGGATTATTCTGAGTCCCGGTTGCTTTCTGTGGGGTATAAGGGTGGTAAGGGATACCCCCTACTGTTCTTTCTCTATTATTTTGACTATGTTCTCTAGTACTGTCTGAACTGTCTTCAAAGAAGGAAGATCTAAAATCTACTTTATATTTCTTACTGCTATGTGTACATCCAATTTCTTCAAAATCACTCTCAAACTCTTGTGACATTACACTTACTTAATTTATTCATCTGAGAATATATCCAATACTCATTTTTCATGTAATAACATCTTAAGGGACAAATTTAAAGAGTTCAAGTACTTACCGCGATATCCTTTGAAGAAGTACCTCTCCGCTTCGTTGAAACTCTTTCTTTGATCAACTGCAAACTCTGTAATGAAACCTTCCAGCAAACTCGCAAGCCAAAAGTCTACTACCCACGAAATGGGCTTATCAACGCTCTTCACGGTGTGAATCAGCTCCGGTGTCCAGACAATGTTCCTTTTCTTTTTGAATACGTGCTTATCAATCAACTTTGATAGCCAATCGTACAACTCATTTGCATAGGTCGCAAAAAATATCTCGTGCAGGTTTGTGAAGATATATTTTTGTAACCAGTCCTTTGTACTCAGTCTAGGACTCTTGTTTTCTTTTTCAGCAAATTCTCTCTCCTTAGACTCAACCCAGTGGTTAATTTCTTCTTTAGTAGGATGCCAACAGAACATTAGCTCTTCAATTTGTTCAAAACCGGCAACGGAACCATTTGTTGGTTTGCTCTGGGCAGACCCGGGTTTACTGTAATGTACCAACAAAACCCCTAGCTCACTGGCCCTTTCGGCGACAGACCGCAGAACGGCCTGAAGTCTCACCCGAAGTCATCCTAGATGGGGTGGCTGAAGACTCAGGTGTCCTCAACCAGGTTCTGGAGCATCCTACGTTCTCCTTACTCTACTTAACCAGTTGAGTCTCTCTATAAACGTTGTATCTCTCTTCCCAGCAGACTCTGCTATGAGACTGACTCTTATCGCATCGCGGCTTCTAGGACGATGCGCAAACTTTCTCTTCTACTTGACTCTTTACCTGCGATGTCCCACACTGCGGCTCCTCCGACAGTGCGATATCGCCTTTCTGTGCTGCAATAGCTTCTATAGTAAGACTCAATAGGACTCTCCAACTCTCAAGGTCCAACGGCTTTCCTTCTGCTTATAGTAGCTCAGTTAACCTTCATCAAGGTGTTAAATGACTTCACTTAACCTCTACAGTCTAACATGCTTAACATCTATTGCACTCAACTTGTTGAACTAAATATACAGAAGTCACTTAACATTGTAACTGTTACAGTATGAATCAAGCACTGATAAACTCATATACAGAATACTTAACACATCCAACTCGCATTTAACCTGCTACGTTACTGTAAACTGAAGGATAGCATACATACATTCATTAACTGTTAACTAAGCTCATGTAATAGATAGCAGATAACAAGTAAGTAAAGCACAATCACATCAACAGTCGCACCACACATGGATTTTACGTGGTTCACTTCCAGGGAGGAAGCTACGTCCACAAGAACTGTGTTTATATTATATCTGGAGAGAGTACACATAGTTCTGCTGCAACCTATTATGCAGTTCGAGATCTTCTAGGAAACTCTGCGTTCTCAGCTGGGAGCCCTTCTCTCTTAGATCTCTTCTCTTTCTATTATGCTTTCTTCTTTAATATATTCTTTCTCTCTCTCTCTCAATCCCTGCGAATTGTTACATTCATGCTCAAGGAGTCGGCTACTGGTTACAGTAAGATAACTACAGACTGAATACAGAACCAGAGCTCGACTCTTTCTCAATATCTTACAATACAGATGACTAAACAACTAGCTACTGACTAACTGGCTAACCAACTGACCAACCTTTCACAATACAAAATACATGCTTAAATAGGTGGCCCGAAGGTCTCACCCTGATACAAAACTGTGGGCCTATCCCAACAGTAACCCAAAAACCCTAACTGTGACAGTCGGCCTATCTGTACTTTGAACTGCCGCTTCCCGTCACACCACAGCTTTCTGCAGTCTTCCGCGATTTCGGCGCTGAACGCGGGTATGGGCACCGCTTCCTCGGTCGCTCCCCTTCTGTCCTTTGTCTTCAATACCTCTGCCCATTTCTCCTTTTCCTTTATGAGGGTAGCTGAGCCCTCCTGTCTTCGCCGCTGCCTTAAGTGTAGTGGTTGAGCTCTCTCTTCTCGGCCGCTTCAGGTACTGTTTCCTTTGACTTTCTTGTCCCGATATAGTAGCTTTTCCTTTTTGTGAAGTAGCCCCAAAAATCCATGGGCTTATGTGGTGTAATCTAGAAAAAAATGACAAAGGAAGTTGGCTTCGCCTTGGATGCTTTGCAAATGGCATTGCATTCGTTGGGGTTGTAAGTCCATGATGGGTTGAAGTTTCGAGGGGTCTGCGGTAATTCTTGCTTGTGACACAATGAACCCTAATAGGTGACATGAGGTGACACAGAAAACACACATCAAGGGGTTCAGTAGGATATTGTATTTACGACATCATGTAAAGATGGTGCGTAGGTCATGAAGGTGATCAGCCCATTTATTTGACTTGGTTGTGAGGTCATCTATGAAGCCTAAAATGATCTCCATGAGGTCAATAAACACATATGCCATTGCTCATTGGAAGGTATATCTCATGGTCTTTAATCCAAAGGGAATGACTTTGTAGGAAAATGTCCCCCATGGGGTGCTGAACGCGATCTTGTATTGGTCATGGGGGAAATTTCATATATTATTGTAATCAGAAAGACCGTTCATAAAGGATAGCATCTCACTGCCAGCACAATAGTCTATAATCTAGTTGATGAACAGGGTAGGGAAATTTCCTTTGGGACAAGCTAAGTTGAGATCATGAAAGTCAATGCATACGCGAATGGTGCCTTTCTTTTTATTTACTAGGAGTAGATTTGAAACCCATGATGTATAAACAATAGGATAAATGGATATTGCATGTAATATTTTCTCGATCTCTGCTTCGAGGGGTGAACTAGTCGTTGTTTTTTTCGAACAAGAATGACATCAGGAAATGTGTCAATGCGGTGTTCAACATTTTTTGGATCTAAGTTGAGCATTTCAGCGTATGACCATGCAAATACATCTCATAATTTTTTAAAGAGGGCAGTGAATTTGCTGATCTCTTGTGGGGAATAGGATACTCCAATGGAAATTATTTCGACCACCCCAGGAGTGGTAGAGATGTTGATTTGAATGGTTGGAGAAACGTTACACAAATTTCCTTCTTCAAAAGGATCGAGACCAAGGATAGGAATTTTGAACCAATCGACATGCTTTGGTGGTAAGAAGTCTTTTGATTCAGTAATGTATTATTGGACTATCATTGGGGATGAAAAGAGTGACCTGTGATGGAGGTTATGCCATGGTCGAGTGTCTAGGTTCGTGGCCTCTACTATAGCCTCATCCATGGGAAAAATAAATTCCTCAAGCATGTCCTCATTGGAAGAAAAAGAGTCTTCTAAGACTATATCAGTACTTGTGGTGGTAAGGGTATGAGAGGGGGTAGGTACCTTCACTACAGAGCCAATAGTTTGTGTTATAGGGACACTATATAGGAAGAGAATGACATCGTGGTGACTAAATGGATGAGGAATAATTTGTTCCTGAGAAGATGTCAGCAGCTTAGGGAGCCTTGATGGTTTTTGTTTCCCATATGAAAGCAATACCATAGGTAAGTTGTCCTCGTTTCTACTCTCAGTCGAAGTATTTCCCACTTCCACTACTGTTGAGAGGACAACGTCTGTAGGGATGAGGTTTTCCACAAGACAGCTTTGTTTTGTTCGAAGGGTGTGGTACGTAGTTGTTAGTGAACATTGAAAATTATGGTGGGACGTTATCTTACACTCTCGACATGGGTGAGTAGCATGATATTGGATCAAGACATGAGGATGACTTCTAACTGGTTGTGGAGAGGTTCTCCTGGTACTACTAGGGGTGGAAGTTTTAATTGGGGGTCTTGGTATATCCTCTTCCAAGGGTTGAGTAATACGAATAGTTAGCAATGCATTCTGAAATCAAGGGAGATTGGGGAAATGGTGTGTATAGTGCCCATATTGAGAACAAATCGAACCTGCCTTATTGGTGTGTAAGGATTTGGACTTAGGGGTCGAGAATTTTCATGTGCCCCCAGACTCATCTTGAGAGGCATGTGTGACTCAATATTTCCATTTGTTGTGAAGGGTAAGATTGGAGTACTTCCAATGTTGACATGGCAGGTAGTGATTGCGATAAGTCATCAACAATGTTGTAATTGTGGGCAACCTTCATGTAGGGATTATGAGGGGTACGCCTAAGTGGTGCTTTGGGTAACTTCAGAATTTGCTTCGTACTAAGACACAAAATCTGCAAAGGGACCAAGGTCTCTTCAATGACAGGTGAGGTGTCGGCACTGGTGTTCCCTTTGGCGTGAGTATGAAGGTTGACTGAGGTTGAATTCATATAAAAATTTTGGAAAAAAACATCATGTGGGGGGAGAGGATCTGGTGTTATGGTAACCATACTTCATTAGAAAAGGGTTGTTGCAAAACAACTTGTTAGGGTTGTGGTGCGGGAGGCATCTATGGAGGGTTTACGGGTGTCTTCGTCTTGGATCCCACCATCTGTTGGTAGTCAAGGATGAGTGGACAGTGGTGAGTGTAATGACCATTCTCACCACAAATTGAGCAAGGCTAATTTGTATACGAGTCATAATTCTTGCCTTGATTGGGGGGGTTGCCCCCTTGTGTTGGTTCGTTCCCCTGGTTTAGGATCTGTTGGGGAACTTGGTTTCCTTATTGTCCTTATTGTTTGGGTTGTTTGTTCTTACCCTTGTTTTTCCCTTGGTTCTGAGGATTGGTGGGATTAGTGATGTTCAATTGTTCAAATTGTTGAGCTTGTTGTTGCATAGAAGGTTGGAAAAAATTGACTCCCATATGAGGCATGGGTGTGGTACTAGGAGGACATGGGTATGGATAGTAAGAACTATACCCTAGATTTGGGATATAGGTTGGTTGTGTTGCATATGATGTGGATGTAGGTGCAAATGGTGTCAATTGTAGTTGATAAACTATTTGTACTTGGCTTGTACTAGAATAGACAGGGCTGTATGGTCTGTACGAGGGTTGTCCAAATGAAGGATTTGGAACAATAGTAGTGTAATGAATATAAAATAAATTATTAAAATAGATTAGTTAATTATATGAAAGGGTGTAACCCTTCACGCTCAAGCCTATAAAAGGCGAGCTTATTGTACAATTTACCCATCATCTAATATATTATTTACTATTCATATTCATTATTACAATGATAGTTGGATTCGACTAACGGACAACCGGATTTGGTTGCTCCATTTGGTATCAGAGCTTCGATTTGGCTCCTTTGACCTGAGCTCGGATTTGGCTCCTTCAACCCTTACTTAAGCTCGAACTTGGCTCATCATATTTTCTTATTTTTTCGCTGCTCAATTTCTTCACCTGTCACTCATCCCAAACCCTATCCAAAAAAAAACAACTTCTTCTCTCTGTTGCCATTCTCCAACCCCCCACTTCTCCAATCGCCTACTCCTCTGCACATCCACCTGCTTCCACGCGTCGCTTGCTCACCAGCTATCTTCCAACACCCGCCGCGTTCATCTCTTCCTGGCCGCCTCATTCCCCCGCCAACCACCCTGCTCCATGCTCCTGGGCATCCTCCCACTGCTCTTCTCTCCCTCCACACACACCAGTGCTCTCCCCATCTCCAACTCTCCGCCTTTTCCCTACACCTCGCATTTGCGTTGCTCCCCATCTCCACGCACTACTCCCATAGCACCCCAACCACGCACTGCTCTCCAGTGTGTCCACGACTCTGTTGCTGCTCCTTGGCAAGCATTCCCAAGCCCTGCACACTACGTCGCTGCACTCTTCTCTCCTCCGACAGATCCTTTGCGTCTTCAAACCCCTCACCTCATCCTCCTGCCCTCGTGCTTTTGTGCCCTCCACCACCATCCACCCTTCCATCCGACCTCCCCTCCTGTGCCTTCTCTCCAACATTATCGCTCCCTCTCGCAACCTTCTCACATTAGTCACAACGCCGTCGCCCCCATCCACCTCTACGCTAATCTACAAAAAAATACTATATTATAATATAATATATATTATATTATTATATTATTTTATTTCAAACATTTTATAATATAATATATTTTAAAAAAAACAAATATTATATTGATTATTATAATATTTGTTTTAAAAAAATAAAAATAAAAAAACAATTATATACAATAATTTGTATAGTTTAATAATAATAATAATAATAATAATATTAATTAATTAATTAATATATTATTAGGCAAAATAGAGTGGAAATACACACCTCCGCATACAAGGTCCAAGACCATGGCGGAGCTAAAAGAGCAAATCGAAAAAATGGAGAAAGACATAAAGTCCCTTGCCGCTGACCTAAAATGCGTGAAGGAAAAGATGCAAAATAACAATACATTACTCAAACATGAGCTTGTCGTGGTACTAGAAAGGAGGCTCGACGACAAACTTGACATCCTGAATGAAAAACAAAAAGACTTTGATGAAAAAATGAATACAGTGATGCAAAACATAAACACCATAACACACAACATGAGCACCATGACGCAGAACCATAATACATTATTCGAGATGTTACAAAGGTTCATACCCAGTTCGGGCCATGTCAACAGTCCAGACATGCTAGATGCCTCATTTCATGTTGTCACCCAGGAAACTCTCACAAATAATCAAGAAGAATTGCAAAAATAAATAAGGATTAACAATGCGACGCTTAAGCAAGAGATAGAAACACAAGTACTGCCAGATATGGAGGCACGATTAAACAACAAAATAGACGCTATAAGTAAGATAGTAGAGAAAAGAAAAACTAAAAATCACCGCCAACAATGAAGCAATTCAGATATGTCACTTTCATCGTCCAACAGTTTCGAGCCACCATCAAACCATAAGGAAAAAGGAAATCAACGTCGCCCTTACAAAGTGCACCCACCTAAGGCAAAAATAGAGTTGTCGAAATACAATGGGAGTGAAGACCAATGCATTGCTTGGCTAAACAAAGCAAAAGAATACTTTGACATTTACAACATTCAATCTGACGAGGAGAAGGTGAAATATGCGGCAATGCATATGGAAGGCTACGCCTATAATTGGTACTTATGGTGGAAGAGAGATAATTTTACCTACACCTGGAACTTGTTCAAAAATGATTTTTTTAATAGGTTTCAAGGAATCAAAGAAGATGAATTTTTCAGTAAACTTACCAGACTACAGCAAATCGGAAACGTTGAGGAATTCACTCATCAATGGGAATCCTTATCAACACGAGTATTTGGGTTGTCTAACAAGCAAAGACTCGAAACCTATTTAGGAGGTCTTAAACCACACCTCCAAAAAGAGTTAAAGTTACATGACATACCTAATGTAGAAGTAGCAAGACATAAAGCAAAAGCCGCAGAACGCAAATTGGAAGGAATAATAACAAAAGATGATAGCCATTATCGACAAGAAAAAGAGACACAATGTAGGTACTGTGCAGATTCTTGGTCTCCTGGCCATCAATGCCACAAACCTCAATCATACACCTACGAAATGGAAAATAGATCAAAGTCATCTAATGGTTACTCTAATAATAAAAAGAAAAAGAAGAAAAACATATGTCGTCGATGCGGTGATGATTGGACCCCTGGTCACAAATGTAGGAACAATGAGACAATACAGTGCAAAATCATCAATGGAAAGGAAGTGCAAGTCTCTGCACACGAGACCTCGTCCAATTCTAATACCGACACCGAGTCAGAATGAAGAACGGCACAATGAAAATACTTAAGCTTTGAGGACAAAGCTTCCTTAAAGGGAGTGGCAATGTAATGAATATAAAATAAATTATTAAAATAGATTAGTTGATTATATAAAAGGGTGTAACCCTTCACGCTCAAGCCTATAAAAGGCGAGCTTATTGTACAATTTACCCATCATCTAATATATTATTTACTATTCATATTCATTATTACAATGATAGTCAGATTCAACTAACGAACAACCGGATTCGGTTGCTCCAAGTAGTGGGAGCTGACACAACAAGGACAGGTGGATATTGTGCCAGCATGGGTGGTGATGCAAGAGTTGTTTGCGAGGGAAATTTACCATGAGAGGAAATGGACCCAATAATCCCATCTGCGGAATGTGGCATCCTTGCAATGAGAGTATCTAATGATCGATGTCAAGGGGAATCTGGTAGTACGGTGTACAGATATCATGATTTAGCATAGATGAGGTCAAAGTGTTAGGCTTTGAGAACCGCTTCTTCCTCATTTTGCAGAATTAAGGTAGCCACATCCTTTTCTATAGCTGGTAGGAGTGATTTGAGGAACCAATACAAAAGGAAGGGAGGTTGAATGACGATTTTGCACAAGGTGTGGCAATGACTCCATTCATGGATATGATTCATTATGTGTGTTGCAGTGTTTTGTCAAAACTTTGTGACAATTTTGAGGCCAAGATCATTCCTTATTGGAAACTGAAAGTAGGATAGAAATGAGGTGGCGATGGTCTCAAATGTGATATGAGATGCTCGTGTCAATTTTACGTACCACTTCACAACTGTACCAATTAGGGTTCTTTGGAAGAGATGGAGACGTATCGAAACTTATATTGTGTTGTTAGAGGAACACCATAAATGGAAAGACATGATACGGTTGGCAAGATCATCCCCCTATTTCCCCTCGAATTTAGGGATGTCCAAGGGTATATTTTCAAGCATATATTTCTAGGTGGTGTCATGAGCTATGAGGTCATTAACCAATTTGGCTAGATCATGGAGGTTCAAGCTTTCCATGAATGGTCAGTTTAGGATGGGGGAGCCATGTTATTATATGTATTATTTGCACGAGGAGGAGACTTTGGAATATGTGGCGATGAACTTTATCTTATAGGGGAATATGAAGATGTAGTATGGCTTCCTCCCAATGACGGAGAAGAAGGTGGGGTATTCCTTATTGGGGGAGTAAACAAAGGTGAGCCTCTTCCCCAAGAAGAGGAGGAAAAAGGATCCACACTCCCTCTGAGGGTAGAGAATGAGTCAAGTGAGGTATGTCCTTGCCTTAAAAATTCAATCAATGTGGCCTTAGAGTGGCCCTAACCAAGTCTTGAGGGTTAAGTCCTTGTAGTCTGCAGGATTGCCTTACGGGGGGTTTTTTTCCTCTATGGTGGATGTCTTGTATCCAAGGGAGAGTATGTGGTGATGAACTTTATCTTATAGGGGAAGATGAAGTTGTAGTATGGGTTCCTCCCAATGGGGGAGAAGAAGGTGGGGTATTCCCTATTGGGGGAGTAAACAAAGGTGAGCCTCTTCCCTAAGAAGAGGAGGAAAAAGGATCCACACTCCCTCTAAGGGCAGAGAATGAGTCAAGTGAGGTATGTCCTTGCCTTAAAAATTCAATCAATGTGCCCTTAGAGTGGCCCTGACCTGGTCTCAAGGGGAAAGGCCTTGTAGTCTGTGGGACTTCCTTACGGGGGGTTTTGTTCCTCTACGGTGGACGTCTTGTATCCAAGTGAGAGTGATGGGTGATGAAAAAACACAATATAGAAAAATGCAAAAATATTCCAAACGCAACATATGAAAAATGGTGTAAGTGAGTTATATGTGCAAATATGGCTTAGTGCAAAGGTGTCCATATGTAAGCTCTTTTTAAATTATGAGTTTAAGGAACTTGTATTTAGAAAAGAACAATCAAGTGTAAATTCATTAAAAGACATGATGTCCTTCTTCTAAAATGTAATTGGGCCTCCCAAAATCACAATTGATGGTGATAGTGGAATCCACGCAACAATCGATTAGTAGAGGTAAGAAAGAGCTATCTCTACTGATGATGGGTCCAATGTTCCAATCAAGACGACTTGGAAACACCTCCCAACGGAAATAGCTGACTTCGGGAGTCACTTGCACTCACAAATGCTCCTTGGAGGTGCCCTAAATGTTGGCCACTAAGGTTACCTTGTGTCAAGTGTGGATCAACAGTTCGGCTTGGGTGGTATATTGTCATCTCCTTAATAACAAGGTGAGTGCCTCATCGGGGAGAGCAGGGAAGCTATACCTCGCTTTTACCTCCTTGGTCTCAGTACACTTCTAATCAAGGCTCTCTTTGATCACTTTCTTGTAACAGGATTTGAAAGCACCCTAAAAGACAATAATGTTATGTTTCAAAAATATGCCTAATGAAACTAGATTGGTGGGCATTATTTGGATGTCTAGCCCAATCAATCCTAACAAACTAAAATATTGTTTTGTAAACCTACTATGGATTATTTTAGTTGGTTAATATTTATAATGGTTGCTTGTTCAGGATTTTGTTGTGAATTTTAATGAGTGTAAGGGAGGTATTTCACAATTGTCTTCCTTTTTTATTCACTTAAATCATGAAGAGAAAACTTGAGGAGAGGAGAGTCTTTAGGTCCTTCTTGTGTGCAAAGAAAGAACCATAATATTTCCTAAATATTATTGAAAACTATGAGGTCCTTGGGGATACTCAAGGTTGGTTACCTAAGTAGATTTTGAGGGATGACATCTTCACTTCCTAATATTAGCCTAGGTGGGATAATTACTATAGAAACAAGTAACCATTTTAAGTTTATTAATTCATAGTTCATTAGTGAGAAGTTATTGGGCTGCAAATTGTTGAATGAATGGATAAAAAGCAAAGAAATAGCATACAACGCGGAAATAAAATTTACAGTCGCGCTGCAGAAACACTCACTGGACCATTGTAGCATGGGAACAGTGAGAGAAAAATTGCACTGGTGTGGAGCAGATGAACTGTGTGGGAGTAAGTCTGTCAAAATGCATTGTTAGCTCATCTATCGAAACCGTATGCATGTTGTCAATTGTTAGATCAATAATCCACCTTAGTACCATGATCGTACACCTAGGTGAAATTTTCATTTGTCTTGCACTTATTTCATATGGTCTAACTTAGGTTATACTGATCAATCTTGGTATATTAAGTGATTTCTAGCTCATTTACTCACAGTAGAGGCACTCCACTTTGATCACCCTGACAGTTGAGGTGCTCTAGTTTGATCATTTTGTTAACCCAGGTTCCCTCATTGATGACATGTCTTCCATGGTGCGCTCCCCATCCCTTAAAACATGGAAGTTGTTTTACTAAGGGTGCTAGTGCTAGTATCTAGTGGTTTTGGACTCCCTTTGGGCATTTATTACTTCCTATAGACTCTCCCACTCACCCATGTGCTCTCCTATGCCTTCATTTATGATCCAGCATGCTCCAACCATGTTCACACTAGTATTTGTGACTGTTTGGTATGGTTATAGAGCTTATTGGTCCACCTAGGGGGGTTTAGGGGTCAAATCCTAGCCTGACACTTGTATGCATTCATATAGCATCCTAGGGCTCACGAATTTTCCCCATTGTATTATAAGCGTGTATCATACATATCTACAAGTTGTATATTATTAGAAATATCAGTTATAGACACCATCTATGTGTATTATTTTGTTCTCTTTTACTGTTTTCTTGCATATTTTGTGAATAACTTTGATTGTGAAGATTGCCTTAGCTCCTAGATCTCATTGTGAAGTAATTCTCACATGGTATCAGAGCTTTATGGAGCTGCAAATCAAATCCAAAGTGTTTGAGTTGTTGTTTAGGGCATTTTCCAGAAAATTTGAGTGTTTGCATTGCAGGCACAACATTGTTTCTGTCACACAGTGCGCAAGTAGAATGGAGCAGACTCATGCATTGATCAGTCCATTCAACTATTTCAAAAGGAAGGTTGAAATGGTGGTCCAATTGAGGTCTAAATTACTGTACAGAGTCACCATGGGGACTGAGACCGAGCCCAAATATGTTGTGGAGAAATCGAATTACTTCAACAGACTTGATGAGGCATTTGGTATGCTTTGTCTCAGCATTTTGAAAGACCTTCTCTTCCATGTAGACATTCTTGGCACACCCAATGAATTTTGGCTCAATATTGAGTCACTATTTGGGAAGACTGATGAGATGAGAGGCCACCATCTCGAAAATGAGCTAATCTCATTGAGTCCAACTCACTATGAGACAATCCAATATTTCTTCACCAAGTTCAAAGCATTGGTGCTTCAACTAAAACATTGTGGCATAGAGAAGAAATATGATCACCTTATCTTGTTTATCATTTCTAAGCTAGGGCATGAGTTTTCTGTGTTTGTTTCGACATTCCACTCAAGCAAGCTCACAACTAGAAATTGGAGGATGCCTACACTAGCATAATTCATGGAGTCATTGACTCAGAAGCAAGACAAGTTAGTGCAAATGGGTACCATCAAATCCACCAAGGATCAATCCCTTGCTTCTGGTGTGTCAAATCAAGCCAAAGGAAAGAAGAAACTCAAGGATTTGAAGCAACAAAGAGAGAAAGAGAAGAAGCATTCGGATACATAAAGCTCCAGTTCAAATGATGAGGATTCCAAATCCAGGAGGATGAAGAGTAAGAGAGAGAGACCCACATGTGGTCATTGCAAAGGTTTAAATCATGAAATATCTTGCTTCAAAAAGAATATGGGCATCATGACCCAACTCCTCATAGATAACAATATTGATGTTCCAGATTTTGCAAGAAGAGGGGAGCGCAAGCAAGAAGATAGTAAGCATGTGCATGCTTTGTGTGCTTGGGAGAAACCCTTTCTCGTATCTTTGTTTCAGATGTCTCTATTTCTGATTTACATTTTGATATATCAGAATTTGAAACCTCCATGGTCATACACCTAGGTGACATTTTCATTTGTCTTGTACTTATTCCATATGGTCTAACTTAGGTTATATTGATCAATCTTTGTTTATTAGGTGATTTCTGGCTCATTCACTCACAGTTGAGGCGCTCCACTTTGATCACCCTGACATTTGAGGCTCTCTAGTTTGATCATTATGTCAACCCAGGCGCCCTCATTGTTGACATGTCTTCCTTGGTGTGCTCCCCATCACTTAAAACATGGAAGTCGTTTGACTAAGGGTGCTAGTGCATGTATCTAGTGGTTTTGGACTCCCTTTGGGAATTTATTGCTTCCTAGAGACTCTCCTACTCACCCATGTGCTCTACTATGCCTTCATTTATGATCCAGCATGCTCCAGCCATGTTCACACTAGCATTTGTGACTGTTTGGTATGGTTAGGGAGCTTATTGGTCCACCTAGGGGGGTTTAGGGTTCAAATCCTAGCCTGACACTTGTATGCATCCATATGGCCTCCAAGGGCTCACGAATTTTCCCCATTATATTATAAGTATGTACCATACATATCTACAGGTTGTACACTAATAGAAAGTTTAGTTATTGGCACCATATATGTGTCATTTTGTTCTCTTTTACTGTTTTCTTGCATATTTTGTGAATAAATTAGATTGTGAAGATTGCCTTAGCTCCTAGATCTCACTGTGAAGCAATTCTCACATAGTATCAGATATTTTTGGAGCTTCAAATCATATCTAGAGTGTTTGAGTTGTTTTATAGGGCATTTTCCAGAAAATTTGAGTGTTTGCATGCAGGTACAACAGTGTTTCTGTCACATAGTGCGCAAGCATAATGGAGCAGACTCATGCATATCTCATCCATTCAACTATTTCAAATGGAAGGCTGAAATGTTGATCGATCTAAGGTCTAAATGACTATACAGAGTCACCATGGGGACTGAGACAGAGCCCAACTCTGATGTGGAAAATCAAAGTACTTCAACAGGCTTGATGTGGAATTTGGTATGCTTTGTCTCAGCATTTCAAGAGACCTTCTCTTCCATGTGTATAGTACTGGAACATCCAATGAAGTTTGGCTCAATATTGAGTCACTATTTGGTAAGACTGATGAGATGCGAGGCCATAAGCTCGAAAATGAGCTAATCTCACTGAGTCCAGTTCACTATGAGACAATCCAAGACTTCTTCACCAAGTTCAAAGTGTTGGTGCTTCAGCTAAAACAATGTGGCATAGAGAAGAAAGATGATCATCTTACCTTGATTATCCTTTCTAAGCTAGGGCCCGAGTATTCTGTGTTTGTTTCAACATTCCACTCAAGCAAGCTCACAACTAGAAATTGGAGGATGTCTGCACTAGCATACTTCATGGAGTCATTGACTCAAGAGCAAGACAAGTTAGTGCATTTTGCCAATTTCGCCAATTCTCAAATCAACGCGCACAAGACACTAAGAACCACGCTACTAATAAAATGTCTTAACCAGTCGAATGGGGGTCAAATGCATGGGATGAGAGGGATGGTCCTCTTCATATGCAAAGCACAAGACACCAAAAATCAACCTCTCTACAAACAACAACCTAAATAAAGAGAAATGAACAAAAAATGAAGTGGAGGCACCATTAATACTATTGTGGGAAATATTGTACAAGACTGCTTTCCCACTTTGGGATGGGGCTAGGCCTTGTAGGCTGCAGCAAGGCCTTAATATTTGGCCCCTTTGATGGATTTGGTGAGGTTAGATTGTGACCCAAGTGACTCTGCAAGAGATTGTTAGAGAGAAATAAAACAAACACAAAGAAAATGATAACAAAGCTAAATAAAATGACAAAGGGAGTAGAGGATGTAGACTCCAACAATCAATGTGAGCCAAACCACTTGTAAAGTGCCCAATGGTCAATCTAGTACAACACCTTGGAGATGTGAGCTCCAAAAGGAGGAAAACGGTCTTCCTAAGGGGAGTCTTTCTTGTCCAAACTTGTTTGCAAAATGGTTAAGGAACCAAATGAGAAGAATGCTTTCCCCTTGAGGGAAGAAGGCAAGAGAGCTTTGGTAAGTGCTTGACAAGAGGGAAGAGGTGAGATAAGAGGAAGCTCAAACACAATTCCAACAACATAATGTTGCTCAAATTTTCTTCTTCCTATAAGCATGCCCATGGATTTCTTCTATAGGCCAAGAGGTGGCAAAGAAATGACAATATCATAGTGTCAACCCAATGACCCATGTTTTTGCTCCAGATTACACCAAGAGTTCATTTAAGGCAACCAAGTGTGTCGAGAACCAAAATTTGAACTATTTGGGTAGGTGGAGTTTTCATGAGCCTTCAATGCGCCATTGGTGGGTGATATCCCGTCGTTTGTGTCAATTGTGAGGATCTCAAAGGAAAATCCACGTTTTTGTGTGGGTTTTGTTTAGCCAATACATGTTGTAGCACGTATAAACATAATTTAACCCTTGCGGTTGTGGCTTTTGATTGCTTTGGGGCCATTTTGGACTCAATATGCTCTTTTGATCTTGTGAAGGTGTTTTTGGTTGGATGCATGATGTATGTTGATGACACTTTACTATGTGAATTGTGAAATTATCGCAGGTGTGTGAGTTTTGTATGTTAACATCTTGCAATTTGTGGGTTCAAATAAGTTTGGTCAATGGATCACTCGATATCGTCATGCACATCGCATACATACATGGATCATGACCTCCAAAATTGGCATTTGATATGTATGTTGACCCTCCTTGGGACCAAACCACTACATATTATGAACTATTTCTCCCCATTATGAGGGGTGAAAAGAAACAAATCCCCCTCAAAATGGCATGGGGATTGACTATAGTTAAAATATAAGCTTTGACAATAAAAAACACAAAGCATCAAGGCCTAACCTTTAAAACAATTTCCTACACCACATCTTTAGTGGGAATGAAGATCTTATTATCATTCTCATTCAATTGTTATGCAAAAATAAAATAAAAAGTGCATATGTCTGGCATGCCTATAATCTCTACTGCTTTCACTAAAAAATTACTCTCCCAACTTGTAATTTTCATATTCAATGAGGATTGAATATAATTGTTAACTATTAGACTTACAATACATTATTTTGACAACAAAACCTATTTTTGAAATTAAATATTATTGAATTTCATTTTGTAAATCCAAATTATTCTCATTATATTAAAACAACAATACCACTCATGCTCACTTCAACATTTTATTTCTGGTGTTCAAGGGTATGCTAGTTATAATCCACGTTAAGTTTGAAAATTATAAAACTCTCAAAATAAATCCTACAAACTAAGTCCTTTTTTTCACATGGAAGTGCGGAGCCTTGAACTTATTTGTGTGTCAAAGCCCGCCGAGAAACGAACTACGTCGAGAATTGAACTGTTGTCTATTGCGAGTCATCCGAGCGAACTAACCATTACACTATCCCCTTGGGCCTAAGTCCTTTTGCAAGATAGGATATAGCTAACTAGAAATTTAACATTGACTTTTGGAATAAATGTCACGTAAAGTTAATAAAGTGTGTTAGTCTAACTTTTATACAATTTAGACTATAAATAATATTAAATTAAAATGATGTAAATATTTTTAAATATTACCTTTCAATTATTATTTTATTTATTCTTTTTTAGATATTTGTTTTCACGGATAAAAAAATTCTTGCTATGCATAATTGAATCAAAGAAACCACAATATTACCTATCCCAAGGATAAGGATCAATTGTTCCTTTACATTCACAAAGATTTATATCTCGATTTTGGAGTATATGAACCACTCACTGAGATATTTCCATATGAGCTCATCCTCCTCTTCCTTTATCCTTACATCACTAACTCTTAAAGCGTGACAATATATATCCCATTCCATAGCCTCTCTTTCACTCAAATGTAACGAACACAATAATTAAATATTTTTTCACAAGGAAAAAATCTCTATATTCAAAAAAGGAATATACATTTTGTTGTCACAAGGATTGTTCTATAACAGAGAAGCAGAAAGAGAATCATTTTTAAGGACTCTATCTTGAACCTACTCTATGATTTGACATATGATGAAAAAACAAATGCTTATGAAATCACCTTCAATCTTCATGCTAACATTATCGAACAAAAAGAATGTCCAAGAGACTGATCCAGAATTATCAAAAATGTGCATTGATTCCACAAACTGGACAACTTCTTTAGAATTTTTTTGAGATCGATTTAAAGATGAAAATTCATGGCTTGAATCTCGTGTCTCTCATGGAATTCCTTCATAACCTAGGTACCCAGACAAAGAGTGAGAGCCTCCTATGAAAGCTCATTAACTTTAGTATTCAACTCTTAGAGAAAATGAGCAAACAACATCCACTGGAAACCAATTAGCTCTGCCCATATGCTTTGTACCAAGTGATTGACTCTCATGTTTTCAATAGAATCTTTCTTATTATCCCAATCTATGACAATCTTGGAGTCAGCAAACACTTTAGTTTTTGAGACTCCACGCATCTAAGTTGTACGCAAGAGAGACCCTAAAGCAACGAGCTCAACCTTAGTATTGGAACCTTTACCAAAAGCATATATGACTTGAAAAGAGTGACTACCTGTAATAAAAATAATTACCCTAACCCCACATAAGGGGGGATCACCTTATCTTGATCCATTGAATAATCCCAAGGGGATTGACTCATCAAAAGGGGGAATGATCAAGATCCTTAGTGTTTTTTTATTGGGCTCCACGTTATATTCCTTATCTAGCTTTAAAACCAAACCTATCGATACTTCTGGAGGAATCAAATAATATCAAAATATGGTTGAATTCCTAGCCCACCACACAAAATACACAAAGATGCATGGAAAGGTCTCAAATCCTTTTGCCAAACCATCTCGTAACCAGGACTACATACATTCTTCTAGACTAGGGGAATTCTGAAAGGATGATGGGTTGAACGTTTGTGAAACTTTCCACTAGACCTGCACTACATATGGATAGGTCATGTAAAGATGTAAGACATTTTCATTAGAAGAGTTGCATAAAACAAAAATACCAGGGCCTATTTTGCCTCACTTAACCATGATTTCCCACGCGGGAATTTTTATTGTTCAAGTCGAGACACATAGCTAATTTACATTTTAAAGGGCCCAATAGATTCCAAATGATCTTCCACCACCATAACTTGGTACCATTAAATTGCAGTTCCAAAAGGTGATTATATCCTATAGCTTAACAGTGAAAACTCCATTTGAGGGGTTTTTGGACCATACCAATTTGTTTGGAACTCCATTGCTCATACAGACATAATTTAAACGCAAAATGTTTACATAAGCTTGCCATTAAGAGGCCTTTGCACCATCTAAACCAAGAGACTCAATATATTTCCATCCATTCTGGCCCCATTCCTAAGGAATAAAAGACGTTGCATCAACGACAGTGAACAAGTTGTTGTCATTTAACGATCTTATTAAAGGATCAAAGAGCCAGAATAAGTCATATTCCCCCAACTAGGGATCCATTCCCAGCCTAATGCTTCTCCCATTTCCAATCTTCCATGTGGTTGATGTCCCAATCAAAGGGGAAGCATCGATGAGGGACTACCAAACTATATATTCATTTTTGGATGATTTTCTGTAAGAATGGAACCAATCCATTATGGAGGAACTGCCCATATATTTTTCTCTAAGAACATGACCCTAGAGCATATTGTTGTGTACCAGACGCCATAGGCTTAGAGATGCTAAATACTAACTGAAAGAGAATATGTTTTTAAGGCCACATCCCCCATAAGCTTAGGCATAACAGTATTTTTCGAGTTAACGAATGGAATTATATCCACCTAATAACCTCCTAACCAAATGAATTTAACGCTAGCTTTTTGGATCTTTGTTAGAATTCCTTTGTGATTTTTAGATAATCAATACCAATAAACTAATATACTTTCTATGATTCATTTGAGAAGGAATAGTCAGCCACCCCAAGATAAGAATCTATTTTCCCAATGCAAGATTCAAGGTTCAAATTTCGAGTACAAACAGAGCCAATTGACAAATTTATAAGAATCAGGCTTCATTATGAACCCACGGTATTTAAGCCCTTCATCAAAACATTTTCTTTCATAAGGAAAAAGGTCATTGGCTTGCACTCTTAGATCTTCTAAGAATAGATTCATTTGCAGACTGAAATTGGAAAGATTAGTCGCCATCTTGGTTACCGCGCAATATAGAGTGAGGGTCTACTTCAAAGCCTAAAGATCAGAGAGAGTGCAATCATTGAACAACAATACATCATCAATGAATGACATATATGTCAGGAATTCATTTTAAGGAACCCTAACACCTTTCAAATTCCATGCTCTGACCTCTTCCTATAACAAGTGACTAACATGAAAAGAAATAAATATAATTGACACCCTTTTCTTAATCTATGATAATCTTGGAAGAAACCGAAAGGAGAGTCATTAATGAGCACAACGAATGAGTCTGATTGGATACAACCCATAATCAAATTGACCACATTGAAACTAATTCGAACCTAGAGTAGAATTATCCTAAGGAAAGTCCAATTGACACAGTCATAGGCCTTTGAAAGGTCTAGCTTCAAAATGACCGCCTTAAGCTTTGAGGTCTTATTTGAGTGTAAATCCTCCTAGGATAGAGATACCAAATTTTTCATGCATTATGATGTTGTTGAGGATGGGTTGAGTCTTTGTGCAATCAGTTTGGAGATCCTCGTATAGATAACATTACAACATCGTATTATATGGAAATCATCTAGCAAAGAGGCATCCTACATTTTTGGAATGACAGCAATAAACATCGAATTCAAGGCTCCCAACACCTTACCAAAATCTTGAGATTCCCTTATCACTTAAATAAATCATACTTAAGGATATCATAGAATATGACGTAAAACTCATCGGTAAGACCATTCAGGCCCAAACTCTTGCCCTTTTTGAGTGAGCCCAAAGTTTGGAGAACCTCTTCTTCAATGACCTCTGCCTCTCAATCCCCATTTTACTCCTCTGCGACTAAGCGCAAGGAATTTTATTTATAACTTGAACAATGCCTTCGATTGGGCATCCCAACAGTTCTTTTAATAAAGAAATAGAGAATCTAACTCCCTCTTTTGTCTCATCAACATAGAGAAAATATGTCGTATGCTCGGTCTGTAAGTTTCCATATGGTGTTGACATTTTTTTGGTGGCTAGCAAAATGATGAAATGTTTATATGTTATTATCCTCTTCATGGATATAGACCGCACAAATTTTAAGACGCCATGTCATTTCTTCTTTGGCTATTAAATCTTGGAACTCTGCTTTTAAGGATATTAAGGCCTGAATCTCTTCCTCTTTAAAAATCCCCATGCTATTTTTGTCATACAACTTTCTAATGGCAAACTCTGTGTTGTGGAGAGACTTTTGGGGTTTTTCTTTGAAGGATTTAAACCACACCTTCGAAATATCCTTAACCCTTTGTACATTCTTGGAGAATTACATCATGAAATAACATTATGGGTTGGCCTGTAACAGGACCCAAGTATTCTGGATCGAGTATTTATAATCATCCTCCACTAACAAGGTGTGGTTAAATTTTAATGGAGACGGCAACTTCCTATCTTCCACCTCAACCTTTAAGATGATTGGTTCATGGTATGAAGTTCCTCCTGATTCCACTTAGGAATTTAAGAGAAATTGTTGTTAAAGAAAGGTGTGGAAATCAAGAAATGTGTCCAAATGCTTAGCCACTGCTTCATAAATTCCTCCATTTGGGCACCAACATTACAAGTTCAAAGTCAATTAAGTAGTTCCTCTCAAGTAATATATGAAAGTAATCCCTTAGTTGTCCAGGATGTGGATGAGCACTCCATAATTCACGCAAGCATAGATTGAGGTTGAGATCACCTCCCAGAATAAAAACTCGATCGTCGAGCATACCAAAATTTTCCATGGAATCTCAAAACCTATTCCTTTTTATATAAGTGTCATAAATATTCAATATTTTCACATAGATCCCATAGATGTGGATTCTAACTCCATTGAGATGGAATATTGCATGAACAACACCAAAATAACTATTAATGTTGGACTCCATATGGTTACCAAACCACCGAAAATCCCATCGGTGTCTACTGTTGCAAAGGACCAATCTTTTGACACAAGCAGAAGAGCCTCCCTAACTTTGGAACTCGAAACCATTATTTCCTGAATTAGAACTACATCCAAATTACACACTCAAATGAGATTTCTAAGGGCTATTTTTTAGGGGACCCCATACCCCTCTCACATTAAAGGATAGTCAAATCATTTAGAATCCCTCCTAAGGGATTTTCTTGCTCTAAGGGGCCCCTTTAAGGATGATTGATTGCCTTTTGGATATCATCTAAGGCCCTTTGTTGGTCTATTTGGAGATAGGAATTCCTACCCACTGAATGGGGGGGAGCATAATTCAACACAAGGAATACCAAAGAAAAAATGCCCTATGTTTCTTTGTATAGAGACCTCAAGTTATAACCATCCTCTAGTTAGAGATAAGAGATTTATAATCATCCTCCATTAACCAGACGTGGTTAAATTTTAATGGAGATGGTGACTTCCTATCTTCCACCTCGACCATTAAGATGATTGGAAGGCGGTCTCTAATTCCTCTTGATTCCACCCATATTTTCAGAAGAAAATTGTTGTTAAACAAAGGCATAGAAAGTAAGAAATGGTTCAAATGCTTAGCCACTGCTTCATTTCCCCTTCGGAAATTCCTCCAAGTGGGCATTGACTTTACAAGTTCAACATCAATTAAGAAGTTCCTCTCAAATAAGTTATGAAAGTAATCCCTTAGTTGTCATGATGTGTATGAGCACTCCATACTTCACATAAGGAGAGGGTGAGTTTGAGATCACCTCCAAGAATCAGAAAGCGATTTCCCAACATACTAGAGTCTGCCACGGAATCCCAGAACCTCTTCCTATTGATATAGGGGCCATAAACATTCAATATGTTTACTAAGATGCCCATATATTTGGATTCTAACTCCACTGAGATGGAAGAATGCACAGACGATGTCGAAAGATATATGAATGTTGGAATCCAACCAGTTATCATACCACCAGAAATCCCATCTATATCTATCGTTTCAAAGGACTAATCTTTTAACACATGAGCAAGAGCCTTCCTCAATTTGGAACCTAAAACCATTGTTTCTTGAATTATAACTATATTTGGATTACACACTCGAATGAGCCTTTTGAGGGATTTTTTTTTTTTTTCTGGGGACCTCTACCCATATCACATTAAAGGAGAGGCAGATCATTTAGAAGCCCTCCTAGGGGCCTTGTTTACTCCATGGAACTCCTTTAAGGTTGATTGCTTGCCTTTTTTTATATCATTTAAGGACCTTTATTGGGATATTTTGAGATAGGATTTCCTACCACTGAAGGGGAGGGGGAGTGGAATTTAGTGCAAGACCTCCCTTTGAAGAAACCTCTTCTATTTATTTAGCTAGATACCTCAATTTATAACCTAAGGAGGATGACAACGCTCAACTCACAAGCTCCTTTAAAGGACAATGCATGGACACTCCTTTTTTATTATTTTTTAGGATTGAGATGCTAGGTGCATGGTCAGGGATTACTTCCCTTTGATTTAAAGACTAAATAGGGGCTAGATTGTTTACAAAAGGTCATGAATTTATAGAAGTCAGAGAGGAATACTTTTCTACCAAATATTCATAACTTATCACACAATGTGATTATACATAATCAACTGTTACCAAAGAATTAAGTGTAGAAGCATCGATTTTCTCACCCAATGAAGGCTCACCCAAGGCGCATTTAGGATCCTATGGTATGCCCAATCGTGCCATTTCTTCCATGGAGGGAGAATATTCTTCTGAAATAGAGACCATTGTCTTCTTAGAATTTGACTTTTGAACCCATACCTTCTTTTGACTAGGCTAAGTAAAAGACTTTCGTGGAAAATCTGCGAGTATATGTCCCACTCCATTCAAAACAATGAAATTGCATTTTCCAATAATCCACTTTTTGAATCTAGGTGTGCAAGCATACTACTAGGTCTATTTCACCCAATATACTATCCTACATGTCAACGCTTAACTAGATCCAGGCACACCTTCAATCAGTTTTATCCTCCTAGTCCAATTCAAGACCACAAAAAGCACCAAGCTTATTACCAATGGCTTGAAGGAAATCTTCCTTCCAGAAACACAATGACATACTAGGGAGAATAGCCCACAAATTATATGCATTGTGGGGCTCCTTGAGCACATCAAAATCCACCCTTCATCTTTGCAAAATCAACCCCTACGGACCCCAAGTCCACTCTTTGTCCAAGAGAGACTGTGCCTCTGACTCCAACAAGAGTTTGAAGATATGCTACCCTCATGCAAGAATATAAAAGGAAGGCATGTAGCATATAATAGGCATCCAATTTTCTGTTATCCATCCTCATAACGAGATAACATGAACTAGTTTCCCACGAAAACATCCAACCAGAGTAAAGCGAATAAAATCAAGGATGTTAGCCATGGTTATGTCCTTGTCAACATCCATTCTAGCCTTCTCTTTTCTTACTTGAATGCACTTATTTTTGTCATGAGAAACCTCATTCAATAACTTTGATTATGAGGGAAGAGAAGAAACAATTGTCGAAGCATGGAAAGACGGATTAATTGAATTCACATTAAGAGTTTCAACCTCCCTTAACATGCTCTCATCACCTTGCATGGGGGTTATGTCCATAATGTTCTTATGCTAAACACATATATCGTGTTTATCTATCCAAGCATCTTCCATAGATGGGAATCATCCTTTCATGTACTCCTCAATACAAAGTATCTTGCCAAGGTGCAAGCTAAACTCCTCTCAATCCAAGGTCTCTTCCATCACATTAAAGTCGAGTGTTAGGAATTGAAATGTGCCTCCGATCCTCAAGCTTCTTCACTGAAAAACCCCCCAACTTACCTACAAAGACCCTCCCCCGAAAAACCTCAAAACACCCTATCTGAAGAAAAAAAAATTAAATATATAAGTAAATAACAAATAATAAATAAATAATAATAATAATTAACAATAAATAATGAAAAGACACATTTAATGAAGTGACACTACCTAATGAAAAGATATGTTTATTAGCCCATGGTGACTAATTAATGCTCATTTAAAGCACACCATCTCATGAGATTATATAATCTCATATATTGTACATTTATTATATACTTGTCCTTTATGGATTATAACATGTTGTCCTACTTAAGCTAGATATTCGACAATTGAATTATTATCTCCCTTGAGAAATAAATAATGTTCGTTTCATTTGGTATCAGAGCTTCGATTATGGTCCAATCTTTGGCTAATTTTCCTATTAAACCTTGTCTGATTCGACCCTTTGTCACTCTGATCTTAGTTGATTACAAGAACTAGCCCTTGGCCATTCACAACCATAAATATAGGAAATCCATCGCAAGTTTTGAAGAAACCTAGAACTAAATAAAATTACTACATGATTGTCCTCAATCTGAAGTCATTGTTAATCAAACCAAACCAGTGCAAAAAAAAATTGTGAAAGGGTTACGATCTGTCGAGTGTAGACTAACGATAACGATTGGGGTATTTGTTGTGGAATAGGAGACATACAAAATTCATGTAAGATCTACCCAAATATTTGTGACTTCAATAGAGTCTCCATTATGCGGCTAAACTGAAAATTAAGCCGCCAAGACACCAACCCACAAGAACAAGGTACATCAGTGACGACGAGCTATAAGCACCCTGTAACGCAATATTGAATGTTGCGGCGGGTGCTTTGGTGGCCATTGGATCTCAAGATACTTGAGATCCAATGGCCACTAAAGCACCCACCACATCATTCAATGTTGCACTGCGGGGTGCTTATTGCTTCCCATCGGTGGTTGTTGCATTTTTTAGTAGTTAGAGCCACCTACACCTTGTGTTATAAACTATCACAACCTCATTGCACATAGTTCGATCAATAATTAAAAGAATAAAATCGTCGTTTGGAAAAAAACCACTCCAGAATTCGATGGAAATATGTAGAAAAAAAATCAAGTATAGGTCAAACTCAACATATCTCAACGTCAAATTGTAGTATGAGACTCTCGCTAGTAGGGATATCTGAAGCTGACAAGGTATTGTTGACCGTTGCCACTAATCTCAATCATTCATGTGACGATTGAATAAGGTAAAAAATTAAAAGGAAACTAAAACAGTATGTTGAAACCATCATTAAACAACAACCGTTATTTTTGGTAGAAGGCAATCTACCTCTTGGGAACTATTGGCACGCGTAATATCATTGTTTGTTGTGATCAACCAAGAAGTAACGGGCAATGAACTCATTAGTTACAGATATATCTAGAAATTACGCCTTGGGGTGCAAAAAATTGTTGTATTGCAGGGGAAGGTGAGAGATGAAAAGGCAAAGGCAAAGAAGACAAGTGGAAGGAGAACTAGAACTGAAAAGAAAAATGAGTTGTGTAGAACGAGTGGGTACATTAGATTATTCACATTATTGAACATTACGTTACTGTCATTTTACATTATTACAAAATTTCTAATGAATCTCCATAATAACTTATAAGTTCTAAGAAGCCCCTTAAATTTAGTGGCACTGTTGGAAAATTAACAATTGCTTCAACTTACATATGATCAAATTTTACTCCCTATATGATGTGATCTATATATTTATTCTTTTTACTTTGTAAATTGTGAAATTTTACTCCCCATATGGTGTGGTCTAGAATTTCTTTTTCTTCCAAATTAGGTTGAGCCTATGCCGAGGTCATGGTGTGATCTATATATTTATTATTTTTACTTTTTAAATTGTGTCTGAGTATTTTTGGTCCAAAAACTTATAATTCAAATTCAATTTATATACATATATTCAAATTCAATATGTTTTAAATATTATTTAAAACAAAAACAAAAAAATTAACAAATATATTACTTTAAATTCATTTTGTGATTATTTATGTGCAATTTTTTGAGAGTAAGTTAGAAAATTTTACACTATAAAAATTTTGATTTTTATTATATAAATCAAATAAATAATATAAACAAATTAATTGAAATTTTATTATATTTTGATATTATTTTATTTATTTACCAACTTATATTACATTAGCTCCTTGTTACATTCCACTCTCCCTCGTCTCCGCTATAGAATACATGTCCAAACACAATTATCTAAAAATTAAAATAAATACTTGAAAATGAAATCGAATAAGTTAGTAGTCATGGTTTAGATGGTAAAAAGAGCATTCCATAAACGAACATGCATGACACCAAAGTCATACAATCACTCGTGTGTGAAAAGTTGGATGTGTTTTTTTTTAATTCTTATGGGGAGTATTTATAACTTTGACCTGTATAATTAAAGTAATAGTTGATCTATTAATGGAATCACAAGTATATCGTTTCTGAATCTATCGGAGTGATTTAAGTTTGTTTGTTTTTGTTGTTGTTGTTGTTGAATAAGTGATTTTATCTTATTGTTTATGTTCTATGGATGCATTGATTCAAGTTCTTTTTTTAGGGGGAGAGAAATCATTTTATTCATATCGGAATAAACATTGACAGTGCGAAGGACTTTATATTACATGTTTCATGTGCTCTTTAACAACACAAAGCACATAATTTTTTTACTTTTTTTAGATATTTACATCATAGACAAAAACCCTTAAGTTGTCTTAGCATGTATAATTCCTCATACATCTGTCATCCTAAGCTCACATTGCTATGTTTTTTAAATGAACTAGTAATTTGAGATGTTTCTCCCATCCCTGAATTCTTCTATTTCCAACATTCCAGGCTCTAACATCAACGTGTTTTTAGAGAGTTGATCAGCTTCTGAATTGAGCTCACGATATACATGGGAAAAAGGAGGTTGTCTCAAAGGAATCCACAAACCTTTGGATTGTCGCAATTAGATGTTGAAGATGAGGAGCACTTATTTGGTTTTATTGTTTGCCCAGTCAATGGCCATCTTCAAATCTCCAAATAGCTGCAGACGGGAAATACCTTTGGATAAAGCCACCTTTAAGACTACCCACGATGCTACTAGTTTAGCCTTGCTATTGGAGCAATGTCATAGCGCGAACCTAATACTTAGCTTGAAATATTCTGCTAAAAACAAAACCGCACCTGAACCTCCCAAAAGAGGAGCACCTTAACTCGTTCCATCAAAGAAAGCCCATGGATATGATTTGTCAATTCTCAGAGGAATTAGTAGGCATTGTTTACCAGGCTTCGGTTCGGTTTTATGCTCCCTAGTCCATTGTACAACCATGGCGACTGTCACTTCCTGAGGCACTAAACTATTTTGAAAAACTATAGAGTTTTGTGCCCACCATATCCCATATATAAAATAGGAGGGAAATGCATCAAAGCAATGTACCGTTGAGTCCTTCCACCATAGTTGATAATTTTAATCCAACGTCGTACCTTTGTGGTCACTTTGAGGACTTTGGCCGATGCATTCCATACAGACTCTACATAAGAGGAAGATATAAACAGGTGAGAGGAAGATTCCTCATCTGAGCAACACAAAGAACACCAACTTGGACCATGCCATCCTCGCTTAATGAGGTTGTCCCAAGTTAAGAATTCATTGCTCAATGCTAACCACAAAACAATTTTTGCCTTAAAGGAACCTAAGGCTTTCCAAACTCCAAACCACCACCATTATTTGCTTCCTTTGAAGGACTCAGATACAACAATCCCATATCCTAATTTGGTTTAAGTATTCTCCCGAGGAACTATTCTTGGTCCAAACTAAAGCATCATGTGTATCTTCTTCTAGATGGATAAAACAAGCCATCAACTTGTTGACATAGCATGCCCATTTCCTTGCTACATGGGCACAATGATTCAAGTTACTTGTATATAACCATTAGTTTCCTTAATTATTTAGTGATCTCATCTTCTACGTTATGGCAGTGAGCAATATAGGCAAGACATATTTTTCTTAACTTTTTAAGAAATCATTTTTTTTAAATCTATATTTTCCTATAAGCTTTCTTTCTTCTTTTGTAAACAATATAAATCCTTCTATTATATTGATAAATAACAATACAACAAACTACTTAGTCTACAAAAAAGAACAACTCTTAGATACCCCTCCCTTGGGAAAACAGGACAACTTGAGAGCTCTAGGCTCCAAGTCTGTGTAAGGGTCTTCATGTCTGAATGTAGTGTTTGTGTATGACATAAATAAAACCATTTCTAACTAGGCTTAAACATCATTACAGTATCAAACTATGAACTGAAATCTCAAGAGATTAAAGACAAAATAATCACCCTCACTAAGGAAAGCATGTTGAAATAAAAAAGATCTACCCAAAATTGATCCTTAGAGAGTTTGGGTGTGGGTAGTAAATTTTCCTCTAGTGTGACTCGCAGGAATATCATTGAGGTCATAGACTTCATCAACCAGATTAATAACATGGGTTTGGTAGGAGCTGGTGCATGACGATGAGCTGGGAACGGAGTAGGAGGATCCTCATCAATCTTGGTGACTTTAAACTTGAAATTGAGTGACTAAGCGATGAAGTTCATCTTGGCTTCCAAAATCTTCAAATTGTATGGGACTTCACTAACCGAGTTGTAGTGTCCCGAACTCCAAAACCAAGGCCAGAGTCACCAGGTAACCCAGGGGAAAGGCTAGGTTAAGGTAATGTACATCAGAATAAGTGTAACTAAGGATAGGAAATCATGCCAAAAAAGCAACAAAATAAAACATTCAACCTTTTAAAATCAAATGCAATAATTTACAATGCATCATATCCCCCACTATACATGTGATGCAAGGAAAGATGAAAGCATGTGTGCAACCATATTTAAGCATGTATTTCTATATGAATTTTGACATTATTAAACACATATACGGGCTGCTTTCTATAGCCATATATCTCATTTTAAAATCAGAGTTAGAGTTGTCGTGTGAATAATAACAATTTCAAGTTTAAAGATTGTTGTTTCAGCCATTTAAGCAATGGAAATTTCATATTTGGAGGTTGCCATCTACAGCCATATAAGTGTTGTCAAATTCATGTTGTGGCCTTCTATCTACAACCATATATTCATTCTTGAAATCAGGTTTGAATGTTGTCATATAAACAGTAATAAAAATCAAATTCAACACTTAAGAAATGAATGCAAGATCCCAAGCAGAGAACCATTCAACCTACATCCGATAGTTAGCTAAAAACCATAAGCACACAAGAGATTATATTAGCTTCCAAGGGCGCCATAGCAACATGAAATACAATAGATAATCATGTGATAAGAATAAGAATTCATGGTTGCCATCTACAACCATCTAACTGCTAACAAAAATCGGATTTCAAGTTGTCATCTACAACCATTAAAACCATAAAATAAACAAAAGAGAAGGTTGCCATCTATAGCCATAGAAACTATGAGAGAAGTAGAAGAGATGCCTTCCACCTACAACCATAGAAACTATGAGAGAAATAGAAGAAATGGCTACCATCTACAACTATCGAAACCATGAGAGAAAGAGAAGAGAAGGGATGGCATAAAGACTATATCAAATTCAGATTTCAAGTAGACCACCCATCATGCATTCAACTATTAACATAATAATCCATATAACATATATAAGCATTAGGCCCATCCATCCTGCATTCATAAACATAAACATAGATCAAGTCAGCCTCCATGGCACATATGCATAATAAAATACAATGAATGGTCATATAACCAACTACTTATATCAAGAAATGCAACTGGCTGCAACAGGACAATGTTCCACCCAACCATAGACATGCCATGCTCATGCGTCTCTCGGCATGATAGTCACCCTGAGATGAGGCCATGGATCCACAGGAAGAGGTACTTTCAAGCTCAACTCAAGCAATAGAGTAACTCAGGATATATCAATATGAGAAGACATAACTCAATCCGTCACCATCTACTTTCCCTTTTGTCTACACTACCCGGTGAGTTGTGACCACCAGCACTCAACACATCCCTTCGAATATCACCACCCTCATCCAATGGATTTATGTGCTAGACCAAGGGAAAACAATGGCCCATGAGGAACACTAGATGAGTTAACAAAGGCTTACATCAAACCAAAATACCCTCTGGCATCACATCATAATCACAATGTTCATACGATGGAATGAGACAAGCTCTCACATCATAAGTCTAGACAAGACTCTCACGTGACTTTCTCTTCTTCACAAGCTAGTCCACAATGAGGTAGCACATGGATTTATAGCACAAAGAGGCCAATTCAAACCCAAGGAGACCAACTCGAATTGTATTGAGGTGTGGTTGGGCTTCATAATAGAGACTAACTTGAATTCATGAACTGTAGGCTAAAAGGAGGATATTCCTTTGCCCAGAATAGAACCATAATGAGGGGTTACCACAAATAAAGGAGTAGAGTCAAATAATGTTTAAAGGATGACACACAAGTCATGTGAGGTGAGAGAGTGGGTCCAATAGGATCATACATAACCTATAAGCACAAAAATAGGGAGCATCTCTATGAATAGAGGAGTGGGGCACACTTGTGGAAGTGGAGGCTAAATTCTAGCTTGTGGAGCTAAAATATTTCTTACAACTCCTAGTAAGTAGGAATATGTCGGTCCAGTGCAAGTGGGGCCCATAAAAGAGCATCTTTCATTCAAGGAGGGCACATTCACCAAGTGGGACCCACCAAATCTCCAAGAGGGGCACATTTCTCGAGTGGGGCCATCTAACCCTAAATAAGGTGCATTAGCGAATCCAAGGTCTAAATAATCAAGAATAGGGTCCAACAACTAATTGTTGGTGGTCAACATCATCATAGACCACCTAGTCCTGATCCCCCTTCAACTAGTGGAATCCATGTCCCCCCATTCCCATTTGTTGTCCATGTTGAGCCAGTCATTTTATTAATTACAAAATTGGCTCCCGGTCCTTAAATACCATTGTCCCAACACCTAGTGCCACACAAATAATTATTACATATATCTTGGGATTAACAAAAATAGTGTCTCGATTCTTAAAGACCAGTATACCAACACATAGTGCCACACAAATAAATATTACATATGTCCAAGGCTTAATACATCAGGGTATTACACAGGCTAACCAAAGAGTGGAGCTCATCCATCTGAACCAAGAGATACATGTAAGCTTCAGCTCGTTCATAAATGTTTTTTCATACGAGGGATTTGATAGAGCAATATAGGTGTAGAGTCCTATTGAAGAGTGTCATCCTACCACGGGTACTCTCAGGGTCCATAATATAGCCTTCAAAACCTTCGAACCTCTGAGCATTTGGTATGAATTCCTTCTCCAGTCTTATATATTCTTTCATGATTTCAATCTCCCTCTTAGCTTTCTCATAAATCTTCTCTCGGTAGAATTCAGTAGTGTGACAACCTCTTTTAATAACCTGATATTTATCTTGCCCATAGGACTTTCCCTCCTCCCTTCGAACTCTTCTAGTTCGCAACCCTTCTTTTCTCTGCATAGGTTGGTCTTTGTTGTTATGTAGCTCAGACCTCTTGGGAAAATTCCCCTTACTACCCTCGCTTTTCACCATCTTTAAGAAACACATAATGTTTGAATTACAACTGACTATGGCATACACTAACTGCATAGAAATGGGTCTCTTAGAATTCTTCTTCTGCATTTTGAAAACTTTGTTTTTGCAAGTTGGGTGGCTTGTTTGGGTAATTATTGTGATGTCCTTTCGTGCGTATTTCACCTAAGACGCTATCTTATAAACCATCTAGAGACACGAGCCACCTAAATGATGCATCAAGAATGTCAATCACACGAGAGGATTTTCTATATTTGCATTCATTGCGGGTGCTGTCAAGTCGAGCCAAAGACTCCTTTTCGCTTGCTTTGTGTACCATGTTCTGATCTTATATTAAACCAATGTGCCTTCCACTTAACTCGTGGGATGCCATCTGTCCTCCCACATTCTCCACCTGACCCATAGTATGATGAACATCCATCATCTCCAGTCGTGCATTAAGGTCCTAGTTCATACGTGGGATAAGAAACCTACTTTGGCCATATTTTAAGTTTTATTTCCATGAGAGGCCTCTTTCTTTTTTAAATACAAACATGTTCCATGTGTATTTGTTTCTCAGTCTTAATAAAGATACATGGGCGAAAAAAGTACCGTTACTTTTAAATTAATAAGATTGCATATTTGGAAGAGCAAAATTGAAAGTTTAGATTCCAAACAACAAAATATGACCCATGCTTATTTCTCATTGTTTCATGCTGATGATGTGATCCATAACTAATTGAGCTGGTAGACGTCTCGCATACACATTATGTCATGGTTAATTGAAATGAAAATGTCATAGCATGTGTTTGTCCGGTGTGTACATAAAATATTACATCCCCGAAAAATCAAGCCGAGATTGAAATCTCATCAACCCAACCATCACCATGGCTGGCAACTAACAGTTGCTAGGATAACTTGATGGGTATGATAATACAACCCACATTTTTCAGTAGAAACAAAAAAACACAATTTTACAACATCGAGGCCACAATTGCTACATGTTCACAAAGATAAACAAACAACGTTTTTGTATTACTAATAAACAAACAAAGATTTAAGAATATGTGGAACAATAGACACATAATAACATAACATCCTAAAATCAAATCGAGTGTATTGGACCGTATAAAGAATAAGTCACTTGTAAAAATAGATTAAATCCAAAGACTTGCAAACATTTCCAATGGGAGATAGTATTCTAATCTCTACCATTATGGCAAATTGAATGAATCCTTGAACTTTTGGGTTTGTCAACTGCAATGCATTTCCCAGTTGAGGCCTTAAACAAATAGAAAATTAAATGACCATCATTAGGAGCACAACTGCTCGCAAAAAATACAGTCATGTCACTCTACAACACATGTAACAACATCAATGGATTATGGAACAATAGCGACAACAATACAAACATTTTTCCCAACGTCGTATTTCATTAGTTGTTGCTTTTGAAAAAAGTAAAAGTGCTTGAAATAAGTTACACGTGACATGAGACATCTCGGCCCGATACTCCACATATCTTCCAATGTGATCTTCTTGTTGTGCCTAAACATAACCTACTCGCTATTCCTAGTTATCTTTCTATGGGCATAGAAGCGATGGCTATTTAATGTGGCCTCCTAGTTTTTGCACACAACTTTGAGCTTCTCATATGATTTGTAAGGAAATGCTAGACACCAATCACTAGTCCTAATGCACGCAAAATAATACAATGCCAGACACCAATCCTAATGCACCGAGATAAAAGAGCTCAGTCTTGAGTGCTCCTATCTTACAAATAAGGAATAAATTGGAGGTCAATGTCTCAGATATGGCTCTTGATTTTCCTTTCAAAATGGACGAGTTTCAAAAGGGGCAATTGGTCATGTTGAAGGAGGCGAATCAATTCTTTCTCATGCATTTGCTTGGAAAATAGTGGTCACTGAGTATTCATATGCATTGCTTGTCAAATATTATACATGCATTGTATATGCATCTCACAAAGTGGTGAAGTGAGTTTGAAACCAAAAGTATCGTCACCTTATTGATAAATTTGATAAGGTCCTCTCCTCGTGAGGTGAGTTTGTGAACATGAGTCTCTCGCTTTATGAAGGAGATATATTCTTTGAAATAAATGATGTTGACTGAGGAGTTGTTTGGTAAACATTCTACCAAGTAAACCCAAAGGTCAGTTTTTCTTGTTCCAGAACGTTTCAACGTATAGAGAATGGCATGCCCACAAAGAGCCCGATTAAAAATGAAGATAAATAACACAATCACAACTGAGTTGAAATATTTAATTAATGATGATTTATTCTTCCGTTGACAAATGTAATGCCATTGCATTGGCATATTGAATTTAAAGGGAGCTTCAATCACGTGGCGAGATACATAAAATTATCAAGTGTACTCATCCACTTGGGTAGGGATAGCTTTGATAAGACTTTACAGATGATAATTCTTAGAAAGCTAAGAAGAAGGACCAAGGGGCATGGCGAAGCAAAATGACAATTATGATAGGAGCCTAATGTACCAAGCATGAGAATTATTTCACTGGAATTCCGTGGAAAGAGAGGCCCTCCATGCACTTCACACACGCCTAATGCGAGGAGAAATAAAACAATATCGACATGGCAATTCTACTATCAAGTTTGTACTAAAACAATATCGACATGCCAATTCATCTTTTAAGTTTGCACTGGGATGGAATTGTCTTGATCGTAGCAACGAGGGGAGAGTTCGTTATATCCGTCCACGTGGATCCTTACATTACTTATATGTGTAAGAGACAAAATTTAAGCCGTTTTTCCAGTGGGATTGGGGTTAAGATTAATTAATAAAAGGAAAATGGAACCCATGCAAGTTTACATGCAGAGGTACCAATCTGCAACTTAGAATCAGTAATAGAAAATGCAACATGGTCGAAGTATCACATGATCATTTCAATCAATCTCCACATACCTTGTAGCGGTAGGAATTAGTGCTTGCAACGTCCACTTTGTTATCACNACTTTGTTATCACAGTGTGGAATGCTCGTTCACACATTATATATATATATATATATATATATATATATATATATATATATACAACCACTTCATACAGTTAGAAACATTGAGAGAGTGATCGGGTTTTTAACCATTTGCATAGTAGGCTAAAGGCAAGTTGCATGTGGAATAATGAAGAACATATAACAAACATTTTCCACCACGGATCACAGCATATAATGTTGTGGTTGTGTGGAGCTGCATCGTTGGATCTGATTATGAGTAAGATACAATGACGCACCTCCACGCAACCACATCATTAAATGTTGTGCTGTGTGGTGGATAATGCTCGCTAGGACATATAGGGGATAATGTAAGAAGTCTGACAACATATGGAAAGCAATGACAAATCATAGGGAATTAGTCGTCCCATCCACACGTTTTCCCTCGAATAAACAGACTAAGCTATCTCAATCGTTGGCTAAAGGATATGACAACTGATAATGATTTTTTTCATTACATTACAGTATCACAAGATTGCAACAGTTTCCTAAATAGTTGTAGTCGTTTCCTGAACAGAAAGCATCTACACATTGAGTCTCCAGTCCACTAGTCCACCTATGTTATCGAGTGTCAAACACAAATTGTCGACTTATTCATCCATCGTGACATATAACCTTGAGAGTTGTCGTACAAAAGAAAACAAGCTAAATCACAATAACTAAAAATGGTATGAAAAAATAAACGTGACGATGATTCATAAATTACAAGTTAGAGGTTGGGGGTTAAAAACATATATTGACAAGCATTAGAAAAAAGCTAAGCTCGAAAGATTATGTAATGATATTTCTTACAGCTAAGTACTAAGTATTGGACTTAATTTTATTATGTCACCAATAGGGGACAATATAGTTTTTGCGGCGGTGGTATTAGTTCATGTCGATGGGGTAAATTTGTTGCATTTCCAAAGGCAAGGCTATAGTATGTAATTTTCTTATTATTTTATCAATGATTTTTCTTAAATTACATTGGTTCGTACATATGATCTCATACTCATAGAATGGTGTCGAGGACGTGACGACACGCTGCGATCATCCTCCATTTATTATTTTAACTATCCATCCTATTAAGGCTCACAAGAAACACAATTCAATGCAGCTCTAAATTGACTTTTCACAGGTTTACATTGAACAGAGACTTTAATGCATAGATTAAACCAACGCAATAATCTGCATGCTTCAAATAAATTGAGAGGCAACAATAATTTTAAAATTAAAATGATACCAACTCGAAATGCTCAAAACATAACACTAGACACCAGACAATCTTCAAATCGCACCACCAATGAACAGAATAAGCACCAACTTGTGAACTCAACGATAGCTCCAAAGTCTTCCACGATAGCTCTACAGTGGTCTCTTCATAGACAAAGGATAGAGATCCCATGCAACACGTAGAGAGTATCCACATCGTGAAACGACGAGGAGGAGCTAGACAAGCTAGGGTTAAAGATCCACAAAGTTTGATAAGCAATGACGAAACAATAGTCACGAAATTAGGGTTTATGTGGCTAGGATCCATTATGGGAAGAGAGATACTTCAACGCAAGCACTCCATTAATTCGCAGCCTTTAGGCACTCACACGATGGACATAATGGACATAAAGTTCAACCAGAACGCAACAATAGTCTCAACATTCCGGCTCCATGATAACAAAATTTGTACGATCGTCTCTTCATGGTGATATGATTTCAATGTAGCACTTTGAGTAGCAAAACTCAACCAAAGAATTAGGTACCAGACACACAATTGAAACTCATATCTAATGTGGGTGTAAGAAAGGCACTCTAAGAGAAAGTGATTTTCATCATCAATGCTCATAGATTCACAGAGATGGCAAACCCTTTCCGCCCATGGATTTCTAGGAATAGACCAACGCCATGTTTCGCTATGGAGTTCATGAAAGTTCGTTCTAATCTTGGCTATATTAATTTTCTTCCGTGAGCTAGTTACTACCGAGATATTCTTCTGATCCTCCAATTTAGGATTAATGACCTCCTTATAGTATCTTAATTTTCTCTTAACCACTAAATTTTCTTCACACCATAATTTCTCTTTAAACTTAAAAGTAATAATATTTTTGACATTGTCAATGTTCTGCAAAATGTCATTTTCATTAATGCCCCAATGGTTTAACCAAGCCATGGTATCTTTACACCAACACTGCTTGAGACGTAGTTGGTTTTGACTTGAGTTTAAACCAATTTTAGGAAGTCTCTTGTTTCTCATGTTATTTATCTTATGCTTGTACATTCATAGCAATGCTCTCGATGGGGGGAATACCCACTTCTACGAGGAGAATAAGATAAGGCGTATTGCTTTTAATTTTGAGGTTATAAGTCATAAACTGCTTCTAGATTTGCTCAATCTTCCTCCAAGATCCTCTATAAATGTTGCACCCCCATACTTCACAACCATACAAGATAACATGGATGACAATAGTTTCAAATAGGAACTTCTTTTTATCCCACGTGACTAGATTGGTTGATTTACAATTATTTTCAAGACCAAAATAAGCTTTCCACCCTCCATAAATCTTTTTCTCAATGTTATAGTTCCAATTGAGCTTGTGATGAATATCAATTTCAAGATACTTATAAGATGTTGCTTCCTTTATATTTCTATTATCATAAATCAAATTTGCATTGGTATCTTTCTTAGATTTTATAATCATGATTTTTGTCTTGTTAGCGTTAACAATCATACCCATGTTAGAGAAAAAATATTTAAGAATTCTTAATTGCTTATCGAGATCAGAAGGACACCTTTCTATTAGGATTTATAATCCTCCCTTGTCCAAACTGGTCTATTAGATTATATTTGCCTAACTTTGGAGTCATTTAGTTATTATTGGGTCCATTAGTACCATTGGGTCCACTTGAACTGATGCGGCCACATGTACCAGTCATTAGAGTGTGGGGAACACAGATAGAGTCTAACTGCAACTGATTTCACATTCATTCATCAGTTTATGCACCTCCTAGACCAATCCCTATAATTTAGGAGCCACTGGGAGTGTCGGTACCCACCTCCTTCAATTGTTGGCAGTTGGTGAATATTCAAGCTTAGTTATGCTTTAGTTACATTCAGTCAGATGTCCTCCACTTCAATTAGCGCCAGTCTTGCATGGTTGCATGTGGGAAGGATCCTATTATCACCTATGTCTCACCTACCACATCAGTTAGACTAGTTTAATTGATTATAACATATTGAGAGACTGAATTAGACAACTAGAGCTCGGTTAGTCAGCTCCAATAGTGATTTAGACACTTCTAGTTAGCCATGTAGTGAGATTTAGTTGGTGATTCAAATCCTATCCACATGATTCGAATTCTCCTTTATGTAACATTGTTGTATACTATTGGGATTAATGAAGTTTATACTGTAATTATACTAAGCAATACTTGTTTGTTTCCTGTGAGATTTGTTTTGTTCAGCAGGTATTATTCATTCCTTTTACACTGCATAATAATTAAAATCTAATGGCACTCATTGCTTTAAGATCAATGTCACATTAATGATAATATGGTATCAGAGCCTCCTCAGGCAAGCTTCAAGTCTGACTACTCTCCATTATACATTAGAAGTAGTTGGGTTTCCACATAAGTCTCGCAAAGTGTGCATTGCTAACTCTAGATTCGTACAGAGAAGTCTCTGTGGGCATGACAGACCCTGAGAAAGTGTACATGTTGAGATGCAAGGCTTGATTCTGACATAGTGCGAATTGGTTTTGTTTTTGTAGCGTTTTCTTACATGTGCTACGTAGCTTGATTGAAGAAATTGATAGATCAGAAGGAGAATTGATGGAGAATCAATCTTTCTTACCCAGATCCTAACACCCTTAAACTATATTGATTGGAGGACAGATATGCAGGTCTCCTTGCGCAAGCTTGGCCTGTACAGGATGAAAATGGGCCAAGAGACTGAACCTCATCATCCTGCTGAGAATAACAAGTTCTTGAACTGGTTGGATGAATAATTTGGCTTCCTTTGTGCTAACATCTCTAGAGACCTCCTCTTTCATCTTGAGGGATTGAAGACTCCCATAGAAGCTTGAGAGAAGCTCGAATTCTTGTTTTGAAATCAATATGAGCTTATGGGACACATTCTAGAGAACGAGCTAATATCATTGCAGCCGAACAGTTTCGAGAGCATACAACATTTTTTTACCAAAATCAATTCTCTTGCACTACAATGTAAGTAGTGTGGAATAGAGAGAAAGGATGAGTAGCTTGTGCTCTCCGTACTTAGCAAACTCGGTTCTTAGTATTCTATATATGTCTCTACCTTCCATTCCCAATTGGAAGATGGCTTCACTTGATGGCTTTGTCGAGCCCTTAATACATGAACAAGAAAAGTTGGTCCAGATGGGAGTCCTCCAAACTTCCAAGAACTAAGCTCTATTAATGACAGACTCTACCAATGCGCAAGATAAAGGGAGGCACAATGGGAAGGAGCCTACAAAATCTGATTCGAAGCCTAAGGAGAGTCAAAAGTCTTCCAAAGGAGCTTCAAGCTCCAAGAGAAATAATTTTTTTGAAAAGACAAAGTGTCCCTATTGTATGAGGGGTTTGCATCATGAAAACCAGTGCATGAAGAAGTAGATGGACCAGTTGTCCGCTCTCTTGAAGCAGAACCATATTGATCTTCCACAAAGAGCAAAGAAGTCTGATGGTGGAAAATCGACAGATGATCATGAAAGGTGCCATGCCTTAAAATTTGGCCTCTCTCGGTCAACAGCCTACTTGATTGATTCTGGAGCATCCAACCACATGGTTGCCTCTAAGTATTCCTTCACCACTCTCAACCTCACAGGAGGTCCTACTATTCATATGGGTGATGACTCCCAAATTTCAGTAGCAAGAAGAGATTCCATTAAAATCCAGCATGGTGAGTTCAAAAATGTCCTTTATGTGCCCTCTCTTGCAGCTAGTTTGTTGTCTGTATACCAGATGACTCACAATGGCTCACCAAAGCAAGTGGTATTTGGGCCTGACTTAGTGGAGATCACAGAAATCTCAACTGGGAAGACTATAGCGAAAGGAATTACATATCATGCCTCCAAGGCATATGCTTTCTCTCATTTCATGCCATACTTAGATCCAGTGCAACCACAACTTCTATTCGAAGCAGATAAAGGTATCAAAACTCCTTTACTTCCTATTGCATATACAAATTTATTGTCTAACATTTCAGATTCAGAAGAAGAGGAAGACCAGCATTTTAGATATTGAGTTTACACCTCAAAGATATCTAGATCTAAATCCAACATCCACCTCATCTCAGCAGCCTAAATGCGCTCAACAGCTTATTGAAGCAATTGGGGATGGTGTTGGGAATCCAGATGATAAGAGAAGAACGGGGTCCCAGTATCAGAAAGAGAATGTTGCACTGTCCCACACAGATCCACTTCTCCCTGAGATGTGCTTCATGATGTTAGGTTCAGTATTAATCTGACATAGTAATCTAGGGACTAAAACACAGTCTCATAAGAGATTTCAAAGAATTAAGCATGAAAATGGCATAATGGTGTTGCAATAGAATGTTGCAACTATGTATAATCAATAAAATAATGATAGTACAATACAATGGTCATGCAAGGTGCATGAATGCCAAGACAATTCGAATTCCCAAGGAGGTCATTCGAATTGAATGAATGTGTCACATGCCCCAATTTGCAAAACATTTTATGTTTTAAGAAACATTATGATATATTTTATTATAAAGTTTGTAATTAATGACCAAGTGGGGTCAAGGATAATTGAATGTAATTGCTGAATATTTTATTAATAAATAAATGAAAGATGAGACAACAGCTTAGGGAAGCTGTTAAATGAGTGTTTTATTGGTCACTTGGTGGAGAAGGATGGGTTGAGAGCAGATTGACACTTGGCAGCATCCTCAAACTACTTCTAGTTGTTGCAGGAGGCAACTTACCTATTTTTGTGGTCATGTTCCCCAAGAAAGTGGAACAAGAGCAGGTGGCTCATTAAGTGAAAACTGACCCAAAATACCTAGGCATGCTAATAAAACTTCCTATTGAAGACAGTTGAGGTTGCTCATTCTTCACTTGTGAACATTTTGAGTGAATGAAGTGCACAAGAAAATTCGATGGAGGGGACTAGCTGAAGTATGTTTTGAGTGGAAAAGTGATGAAGCCCTGAACTAGTGCAACTATTCTAAGCTGAGTTCATACTGTTGCATGCAGAACTGATTTACTGTTGAACACTCAGTAGAGTTGCAGAGGATTACTAAACTACATCTCTCACCCAGTACTTCTACCAGGTGGACCAGGAGACAAGCTCGGGGGTCCTGAGATTTGCAGTCCAGCTTTTCTGTAGGAGTTGGTTGGGAGGAACAGGTTCCTTAAGCTGTTGTCACCTCATCTATATTTCCAGGTTCTACTTGATATATCTAGTTTATTTTTTTAATGTTATTGTTATCTGGAAAGTTTAAGTTTAAGCAATTATAGGTTATGATACTAATCTGGTGCTGCTAGGGTTAGTTAAAAGAAATACTTATACTGAGAAAAGATAGTTAAATGCTAGAATAGATAGGTTAGGGTAATTGATTAAAAGAATTACTAGTTTTACTGATAGATAAACAAATACCTAACTATATTTTTCCACACCTTTTCTAAAGGTAGTACTCTAGTACAGTAGGTTAGATTAATTTCAGAGAAAGAATTGAATGAAGTATGCATGAATGTGATTTATTATCTTTTACAGGTTCATAAGAATGATTCGTATGTATGTATTTCTTTTTATTTCAGATGTCTCTATTTAGACAGAATATTTGAATAACATAAACATATCTGTTTAGGAAAGATCTAAAAGTATAGGTTTACTTAGTCTGTGTAATCGCTTACACAGTAGATAGATAAGTATTATAAGTCCATTATTATAATAATTAACAGTTATTGTAAAAACAGAAATTAAATAACTAATATTAACTTTAAGAAACAGTAAACAAGGCTAGATATTTACTGTAATAAATTCATCTAAGTAAAATGCACACTAGGATAACCTTAAAATCAAATACTAAGTTTGTACTTAAGCTAAGCGAAATTAGGGTTTTATAAATAAAACCTAATTACAAGAAACTGTAAAATTAAAATAACATTACCACCTCCTCTTTCACTAACAGAGGTTAACCTTTAATCCATAGAACAAATTAAAGCTTACTTACTGTGTTTATATAACCATAAGCATCAATTAAAAGAATATAGAAAAATTAATACATCCTCCCCAAGGAAACAATATTAAAAACTGCTTGGAAAATTATAAACAACATGTAAATAAAAACCCCAGGAGGTGTTATTCACTTCTTGTGCTTTTAACCATTACTGACAGTGATAAACAAGGTATGATCTAAAAACCTACTGTATGAACCCTTAGTTACAATTTTACACATAAACAAAATAAATATTAATTTACTTAACAACAGCCTTTGTTAGCTTAATTTAAACAAGAATAAACCAAAATAACGAAACATTACAAGCCTGCCTTCTTCGTTTTAAAATCATAGAATATATATATATATTATCAAAACATAAGTACAATCAATAAGCTTCGAGCTTATTAAAAGAAAATCTAAATAGCATATAAAACCCAGTATTACTGAGACATATCAGTTACGACCCTATGGCCTTTTACAACCAGAGTCATGGCTTAAAAGCCTGTGTAAAATAACATAACTACAAATAAAACCACGACTAAGAAAGCCAAAACTTCTTATAGTTTCGGCCATGAAAGCTTGAAGTTTTCCCATCACGAATTTAGCCGCAAAGGGCTTAAAATAAACTAAACAACTTAATAAGTTAACTGCCACACGACCTCTCAAAACTTGTTACAACACAGTGTAACCACGGTCGTGCCGTAATCCAAACAAATAGAGCATCATATAGTCATGGTCAAACAAGTAAACCTACAACCACGTGGGTAGTGATAACATTTACACCATACAACCATTGTAGGAGAGAACCCCAGGCCAAACCGAGGCTTACCGAAGGGTCATGAAGCCTAAAATTTCTTGCGTGGCGTTCTTTGTTTTGTTTTTCTTCCAGCTTGGAGTATCCTTATGAAACCTGCACAATTTGTAAACAAAACACAGAGTGATAAAATTATAAATAACAAAGTAAACAGCTTATGAATAAGGGTATGATAATTATATTCTTTTCAAACACTTTTCCTCGCCTAAAGAAACTATTCTCGGCCTCAATTTGGGTATTAAGAACATACACCATTTACCATAGATTTAATACCCAGCAACGAAGGAGGCACTGACGAGAACCCTAGCAAGAAAACCCCAACTAACATCGAAGTAAACCCCAACATTGAACCTACCAGACAGAGTGAACCTACCATACAGATTTTTGTCACTACACAGTGTCGAAGGGTAGCTCATACAAAGGCTTGGTATCAGCGACAGAGACCACACACTTATAGAGAGAAAGAATGACAGTAAAAGACATAGAGGTAGAGAATGACGAGGAAATGAAAGATTTTCACATGTAAAGGCAAACTAAAGAATCCAGTATGTTCATTTGCAGTAGGAGCGAAGCAGGCAGACCATGCGGCCATGAGCCTGTGGCTCCTCACACCACAGCTTGGAAAATGAAGATAGGTAAAATGCAATTTTAGGGTTTAGGACAGTCTTATATTGTTTCGAAGGTCAACCCAAAAACCCTAATCAATGAACATCAACCAGGTGTTCTTGGATTTATTTGCAAAGAGTGGGTTTTTATGCGATAGTAGAGATTTCCTTGGAGCAACCTACACACATTGCACTTTTTTTTTACAAAACAAAACTATGGTTAATAACCTTGGCTTAAATTCACAATTTCGTGACTTTATGATTATGCATTTCATAACACTAACGGGTATAGTAGAGAAGAAGAAATTACACTAAGGTCTATATCCTTATGTTTGCAAACATTGGAATGATAAAAGGTTATACAAGAATTTACTTAACCTTAATTGCATAATGAAGAACAAATGATGAGAACCCATAGCATGGTAAGACCTAGTAGAAGATTTAGACTATTATGTTTATGAGGTTGAAAACTTAGGAGGTGTATAGCTTAGCTTTGTCTAATCTAGGTATTAAGCTTATATATATATATATATATCGCTTGGTGGGATAAAGGCCATATAAAAATTGTACCATTATTTCTTCATTTGATAATTACTAGAACAGTTAGAAGAACTATCTTATACACTAGGATTAATTTCCATATGTGAATAACAGTCTTCGTACTTATGATTACACTTAGAACATAGGATTCCTAAGTTTATTTAACTCATTAATTGTGAAAAACAAATACTCTTGAGTCTAACTTGGCATCGAGTAAGTAAACAAAGAAATCTGTTATACAACTTCAGCAGAGTTATACATAAGAATTAAACTGAAAATAGATTGATGGAAGTTAAACGATCAAGTTTCAGCTATAGCGAGTTGGAAGGGTAACTAAACTAAGTTCAGTTTACAATAATTTACTTATATTACTAATAGCTATGAAGAACATAAATAATAAGATCAATGATACCTCTTTTACTGCTCAAAACTGTAAAACAAATAAATATACTAGCATTTAATTCTATGCTAGTTGAGATAATCTCAATCTGGGAACTGGTAACAAACTTCTTACCTATAAAGGACCTGTAAAAGAAGCATCACATCAGTGCATTAGCTATAAGCTAAGCAAGCCTCGATCTCAACTCAAGTTCTTTCCTACTTGTCTTAAGACAATAAAAAAACTTAGTACTAGAATTTAAACACGTATTTCAATTCCTGTTATTTCAAATCAGAACCTGCTAAATCAAATCCTTAACATGGAATTATGAAAACAAACTAATATGTATATAGAACTAGAGCTTAACAAAATAATCAGATCTAATTTAATACTGTTTAAAGTAACCGTTAGCAGTTAATTGTTCCTAGGCAATGACGACTACGAACATTATATGTTACATGAAAATTTTTAACTTTTTACGAATTTTTGGAGTATTACAGAATGGGTGTAGCTTAACTGGATTTAAACCACAATCGACACACATAGTTAACCACTGAGCTAATCAACAACTGACTCTCACACTAAGTCCTAACTGAATCGGAGTGCAATAGATGACTGAGTCTAACTGAAAGTGACTCATCACATGTAACTTCATGTCCAATTGAAGGAGGTAGCGCATCCATAACTCCAAGTAGCTCTGATGGAGTTAACTAAAGTGACACATGTCATCAGAAGTGGTTGTAGGCACCAGTGTTAGCACCAGCTCATAAATAATGGCAAAAACCTTCACAACTCAACTTAACTGAATGTTAGGTGAAACAACAATCAATTAGCAATTAGGTGCATTTATGACACTCAGATCACCCCATAATTGCTCCCTGTTTGAAGGAGGAAGCCCAGTTAGCCTCCCCGAATGAAGGAGAAGGCTTAGTTGGCCTCCTTTACTAAAGGAGGGCGTGGGTGTGCTCATGTTGATGTCATAGTGTGCTCATCTTATGCCAAGTCAACTAAACTTGGGATAGTGGGTAAATAGGCCAAAATTGACCAAATAAGTGTGCATGTTGGGCAAATGACTCCAACAACCCCCCTTAAGCTATACTCAGGAGGAGTAAAAAAATAAAATGTTAGGGCCCCGGCAGCAAAGGCCATAGGTCACCCTGTACAATAATGTAACTCAAACAATGCTCAAAGGAAAGAGGGAAAACTTGGTGGGAAAAACCCCCCCTCAAGTTGAACACTGGAAAGTAATCTGATCACCCTGATGAACTCAACCCCAATAGTGAACGGAGGTAAGTGAACTTCTTCTCTGAAAAGCTCTTGGTGAAGATCTATGCAATGTGCTCATCAGTAGGGCAGTATTGCAGAATGATGGTCCTGTCATGCACCAATTCCCTGATATAGTGCATGTGTATCTCTACATGCTTGGTTCTCTGCCTGGTAACTGGATCTGTGGAGATATTAATAGCACTTTGATTGTCACAAAAGAGGATAGTGGACAAATTACTACCAAAATCAAACTCTGAAAGAATGCCTTGCAACCAAACAGCTTGGATGCAAGCATTCACCTCTCCTCAGTACTCGGCCTCTGCTAAAGACAATGCAATGGTAGCCTGCTTTTTGCTAGACCAGCAAATGGGGCCACCACCAAACATGAATACATATCTAGAAGTAGACTTCCGATCAATAGAATCTCCCGCCCAATCTGAATCTGTGTAACCAACCAACTCTAGCTCAGAGTCTGCGGCATAGTGAATGCCGTAGGTCTTGGTGCCCTGAATATACTAGAGGATCCTCTTGGTTTCCTTCCAATGAATATCATGAGGTTGTTGCATGTATATTGATACAACATTCATGGCATAACATATATCAGGCTGAGAATGAGTCAAGTAAAGCAAGCTACCAATCAACTGGCGGTAGATTGTGCAATCCATGGGTGGAGTGCTTTTTCCTTCTTTAAGGCTAATCCCTGAAAGGAAAGGGAATGAAGCAGCCTTACATTCAGCCATGTTAAACTTAAATAACAAGTCTGATATGTATTGATACTGAGTGACCATTATCCCATCATAATTTTGTGCAATTTCAAGCCCCATAAATTGCTTCAAGAGCCCCAAATCGCTCATCTCAAATGCATCATGGAGGGCACTTTTTATGACTAAAATGGAAGCAACAGTGCTACCAGTAATCAAAATATCATCAACATATAAAACAATGATAAGAAAATGACCATCATACTGCTATAGATACACATTCGGATCTGATTTACACCTTTGGAAGTTTTACGAGAGAAGGAAGGCATCCATCTTGGAATACCACTCTCTTGGGGCATGTTTTAACCCGTATAGTGACTTCTTTAATTTGCAAACCAAAGATGAATCTGAAATGTATCCCTTGGGATGCTTCATGTATATCTCCTCATGAATATCTCCATGTAGAAATGCATACTTAACATCCATATGATGCACCTCCCGGTGTTTGGATGCCGCAATTGCCAAAACTAGGCGGATGGAGTCCATTTTTGCAACCGGTTCAAAGGTCTCATGGTAGTCCACTCCTTGGACCTGGGAGAACCCTTTTGCTACCAGAATTGCCTTATATTTTCAGGTGTTTCCATCAGTAGCAACCTTTTTCTAGAACACCCACTTACATTGAACTAATTTCCTCCCCGGAGGAAGAGAAACTAGCTCCCAAGTAGCATTCTTTTGAAAAGAATTCATCTCTTCGTCCATGGTAGCTTGCCATCTCGAATCTTTCCGAGCATGGTAGTAAGACTTAGGATCTGAAATTATCATTAAATAACAAGTTTTAGACAACAAAGAGTCATGACAAGAGAGTGCAATACCTGCTCTTTGGAAGTCAGACCGGGTTCTTCTTGGATCATCAGGATTTCCAATGTTGTCACCAGCGGAAAAAAGTGTCTGTCTGGCCCAAGTTGGGAGATGTGTTTGCACTTTAGGTTCTGAAATTGAACACTATGCTTGCTGGTCACTGATATTAGATATCATAGGTTCCAAATCATGGTAATTACCCCCAATTTCATCATCCATATATTCAGTAGAATAGGAAGGAAATTCATCAGTTTTCTCCTTCACTAGTTCTACCTCTTGAAGAGGCTCATCGAACTAGACACTTCTTTCAATGATGATTTGTTTTGTTCTTATATCCAGCAGCTTGAAACATTTATATTCATCAGGATATCCAATAAATAAGCATTCAACACTTTGCGGTTGCAAATCTTTCCTCTTATCATGCGAAATTCGGGCCCATGCAATGGACCCAAATACCCTGAGATTCGACACATCCGGCTTGTGTCCAAAGTAGGATTCAAAAGGGGTCTTCCCTTTAATGGATGAGTGAGGCACTTTGTTCTAAATTTATATAGCAACATTCATGGCCTCAGCCCATAAATTTGCAGCCAACTTCTTGGATTCCAGCATGTAAGTGGTCATCTCCTTGAGAGGCCGATTATTTCTCTCCACTACATCGTTCTACTGGGGAGTGTAGGGGACTGAATGTTGGATCTGAATGCCACTGTCAAAACATAGTTGTAGCAACTCATTACTAACATATTCCCCACCATTATCAGATCTCAAAGTTTTGATCTTTTCCCCGGATGTATTCTCAATCAGTGTTTTTAATTCAATGAATTTTTCTAAGACATCTGACTTTTTCTTGATGAAGAAGGCCCATGTATATCTAGAAAAATCATCTATAAAAGTAATAACATACCGAGATCCATTCAAGGATGTGATGGGCATTGGTCCGCTGATATCAGAATGAATCATCTCCAAAATTTCTAATGCTCGGCTTGCCTTCCCCCGATCAAACTTATGCTTAGGATGCTTGCCCAAAATATAGCCTTTACAAATTCCGGTGGTAGCTTTGATGACCGGGAGGCCTTCAACCATGGAATTTTTCTGTAATTGATGCAAGTATTTGAATTTTAGATGGCCAAACCTCTCATTTTAGAGCCTACTAAAGCAGTGGGCTTTGCATCATCCACAAAGTGGGAGAACTCATAGGATTTTGCATGATGATTTGCAAAGCCTTTAGCCACAAGTTTCCCAGAGGCAAGTTTAGTAATTTCTACATCATCTGGGTTAAAGGATAATCTCTTGGGCACTCCAGTATGGGTCATTTGATAGACACTCAGGAGGTTTGATTCAAGAGATGGTACATACAAAATATTGAAAAAATAACTGTGCTCAAGATTTACTGTACCTTGTCCTTTTGAGATGATGGTAGAGTCATCTCCCATGTGGATGGGAATGCTCTTGTTGGAGTCGAGAGAAGAGAACGATTCTTTGATGGCCATCATGTGGTTCGAAGCTCCAAAATCTATGAGTAAAGCCTTGAACTTCGAAGTGCTTGCCATGAGGGCATGACCTCTTTCATGCTGGTATTCCCGATCTTGATTTTCTTTCCTCCGAAAGCTTTCCATAAGATTTATGTTATTTCTCTCAAGGAGAGAAGTAGCTTCATCAAGATTCTTTTTCATGCAGGCATGTTCAGGGTGGAAGCCCTTCCCACAGTATGAACACTTGACTTTTTCCTTCCCATGGTGGCCTTTGTTTTTGTTCTTCTTCGAGCCAGAAGGCTCTTCTTGCTGCTGGTTTTGAAATTTTGGCTAAGGAGCTTCGAATTTGGTTTTGGGTTTCTTCTGTTGCTTTCATTTCCCCTTCGAATCATTGGGTCCTGAAGAAAAGATGGCTCAATCACGGGAGGATCTAATGATCCCTATCTGGACAAGCTTATCATGCTCGCTTGTTAGGGACTCAATGTAGGCATCTTCCATCCAGGGGTTGTGAGCGTCCCCGCATGGAATGTAGAAATAAATACTGAATAGTTAGCTCCAAGTTTTGAGAGAATGGCGAGGATGAGTTGATCATCCTCCTTCTTCACCTCACACCGCTTCAATAGAAGGACTATATGCTTGAATTTTGTGAAAAAATCATTAAGGGTCTCAAAATTGCCAGGTTGAAGAGACATCAACTCGTTTTCAAGCTGATAAACCCTCAAGTCATCTTGTTTTCCATACAGGGAGGCAAGTTGGTCCCAAATCTCTTTCAGAGTCTTTAATCCCGAGAGGTGGAATAGAAGATCCTTGGAGATATAGAGACACAAGAAACTAAATGCTTCATCTTTCTTATTCAAAAATATAGCCTTGTCTATAACATGAGTAGGCTCTTCTTCTGTGTCCATAGTGACCCAGTAGAGTCCTCTGGCATGTAGTTGGATCTCCATGTCTCCTTTCCATTGATGGAAATTGAACAGAGTCAAAATATCTACGGAAGAAGCCATATCAAACTGTTGTAGTGAATGCAGTGATCCTGTAAAACCTGCAAATCAAAAAAATAAAGTCACCGTAAGGTAGAACAGCCTGCACATTTCAGGTTTTCATCACACCCAGCATAATTGATCAAGCAAGCTTGATTAGCAATTCCTTAACTTAGGGTATTAAGTGGTAAACCTTATGCTTCTGGTGCAATGCTGGAATTTTAGCTTTTGCTCAATTTTCATGCAAGATCCGTAAAAAACCATGTTTTTGAAGAGAATGAACTTCGTCCCGCCATGAGATCTGGTACCATATTAATTTGTCACTGTAATATAGGGACTAAAACACAATCTCATAAGAGATTTCAGACAATTAATCATGAAAATGTCATAATGGTGCTACAATAGAATGGTGCAGCACTGTATAATCAATAAAATAATGATTGTACAATACAATGGTCATGCAAGGTGCATGAATTCCAAGACAATTTGAATTCCCAAGGAGGTCATTCGAATTGAATGAATGGGTGTAGCTTAACTGAATGTCAACCACAATCGGCACACATAGTTAACCATTGAGCTAATCAATAACTAACTCTCACACTAAGTCCTAACTGAATCGGAGTGCAATAGGTGACTGAGTCTAACTGAAAGAGACTCACCACATGTAACTACATGTCCAACTGAAGGAGGTAGTGCATCCATAACTCCAAGTAGCTCTGATGGAGTTAACTGAAGTGACACATGTCATCAGAAGTGGTTGTAGGTGCCAGGGTTAGCTCCAGTTCATAAATAATGGCCAAAAATAATCAAATAATGAATGGAGGTGCCTTCACAACTCAACTTAACTGAATGTTAGGTGAAACAACAATAAATTAGCAATTAGGTGCATTTATGACACTCAGACCACCCCATAATTACTCCCTGTTTGAAGGAAGAAGCCCAGTTAGCCTCCCCAAATTAAGGAGAAGGGTTAGTTGGCCTCCTTGACTGAAGGAGGGTGTGGGCGTGCTCATGTTGATGTCATAGTGTACTCATCTGATGCCAAGTAAGTCAATTAAACTTAGGATAATGGGTAAATAGGCCGAAATTGACCAAATAAGTGTGCATTTTGGGTAAATGACTCCAACATTTAGATCCTAAAACATTCAAGGAAGCCTGCCATGATCCTATATGGAAGGCAGCTATGGATGAGGATTTTGATTCACTACATGACAATAAAACTTGGGAACTTGTCTCCTTACCTCCAAGGAGGAAACTTGTTCAGTGTAAATGGGTCTACAAGGCCAAGATAGCCCCTAATGGAACCACAACCAAGTACAATGATTAGTTGGTGGCCAAAGGATACTCTCAGGTTCAAGGATTGGATTACAATGAGACATTCGCTCTAGTAACTAGAATGGATTCCATTAGACTTGTCTTGGAAAGTTGCATCTTCCAAGAGATGGGAGGTACATCACATGGATGTGAAAAGTGCCTTCCTCCATGGTGACTTGAAGGAAGAGATTTACATGAAACAACCTGAGGGGTTTGTTGATGATCCTTCCTTAGTTTGCAAACTGAGGAAATCATTGTATGGACTCAAATAATCCCCAAGGGCATGGTACTCCAAAATGGACTCCTTCCTCATTTCACAGAAATTTGAAAGATACAAATCAAATTGCAATGTTTACATGCAGAAGAAAGAGGGATTCTTGTTATTGATTGTGCTTTATGTGGATGACTTGCTCATTACTAGTAGCTCTGTTGTTGGATTGAGAAGCATCAAGTCATCCCTGAACAAAGCATTTACTATGACTGATCTACGACTGTTAAGACAGTTCATTGGTCTCGAAGTAAGTCAAAAGACTTTGGGAATCATGATCTCACAGTCCATATACTCATGTGACATGCTCAGGATATTCCACATGGAAGACTGCAAGGAAGCCCCTTGTCCTTTCCTATCTGGCATCAGGCTAGAGGAAGGTGGCTCTACACCTTTGGTAGACAACACTCTTTACAGACAACACATTGGGAGCTTTCAATATCTCACACATTCGAGACCAGACATATCCTATGCTATGAGTGTTGCTTATAGGTACTTGCAGGAGCCACATGAGCTGCGTTCAAAGACAACAAAGAGGATCTTGCACTATGTGTAGGGTACTAGAGATCATGGGATCATTATGCAGCTGGTGCACAACTTGATCTCATAGGCTTCACGGATTTAGTCTGGGAAGGAGATGGGAATGATAGGAAATCCACTTCACGATTTGTGTTTATGTTCGGATCTGGGCCAATTTGTAGGTCCAACAAGAAGCAAGCAACACTTGCACTCTCTTTAGCGGAGGCAAATTATCAGGGAGCTATGAATGCAACTATTCAGGAAGTATGGATACATGGCATCTTGACAGAATTTTGGATTAGCACTTCACCTTCAATGGATATTTATTGTGACAACCGCAGCAACATAAAAATTTCCAATGATCCAGTTCAGAAGCAAAGAACAAAGCACATTGAGGTTCACATGCATTATATTTTGGAACTAGTGCATGACAAAACTATCACACTGTATTACTATCCTACAGAGGATCAAATTGCAAACATTTTCACCAAGTCCTTAACTAAAAAGAGATTTGCCTTTCTCAAGGGTCATTTAGGTGTAAAGACTTGATTCATTGTTCATGNTGAGGGGGGGGGGGGACCCATGAGGTTTTCCCCTATTTCCTCGATTTATTAAGCAACATTTTTTAATTATTTTAGATTGTATATGGGTGACTTTTGGCCTTGTTTCCAGGGCCCGTAGTTGTCCAAGTTAGGATTAAGGGGGGGTGTTAGGATTTATAATCCTCCCTTGTCCAAACTAGTCTATTATATTATATTTGCCTAACTTAGGAGTCATTCAGTTATTATTGGGTCCACTAGTACCATTGGGTCCACTTGGCCTGATGGGGCCACATGTACCAATCACTAGAGTGTGGGGAACACAGATAGAGGCTAACTGCAACTGATTGCACATTCATGCATCAATTTATGTGCGTCCTAGACCAATCCCTACAATTTAGGAGCCACTGGGAGTGTCAACACCAACCTCCTTCAGTTGTTGGCAGTTGGTGACTGTTCAAGCTTAGTTATGCTTCAGTTACATTTAGTTAGATGTCCTCCAGTTCAGTTAGCGTCAGTCTTGCATGGATGCATGTGGGAAGGCGCCTATGCTCACCTACTTCTCACCTACCACATCAGTTAGACTAGTTTAACTTATTATAACTGATTGAGAGACTGAATTAGACAACTAAAGCTTAGCTAGTTAGCTCCGACAATAATTTAGACACTTCTAGTTAACCATGCAGTCAGATTGAGTTGGTGATTTGAATCATATCCACATGATTTGACTTCTCCTTTATGTAACACTATTGTATACTGCTAGGATTAATGAAGTTTATACTGTAATTATACTGATCAATACTTGTATGTTTCCTGTGAGATTTGTTTTGTTCAATGGCTATTATTCATTCCTTTTACACTGCATAATAATTAAAATCTAGTGGCACTCATTGCCTGAACATCAATGGCACATTAATTCTAATACTTTCCATAAGAAGAATATCATTAGCATAAAGTAGGAGGATGATAACTATCCCAGCTAAGATTGTACAAGCGCAACCTACTTCTTCTAAACACTTTTATAGCTTATCAATGTAAATGCCAAAAAGGGTAGGGGAGAGGGGCAACCTTGTTTAACTCCAATATTACAATTTATATATGTTGTCCACCCCTCATTATTCTTCAACTTGGAAATGACCTTTTCGTATAACCTTATAATGACAGCTCTCAACTCAAAAGGAACCTTAAGCTCCTATAGCCTATTCCACAAGTTATTTCTAGGCACTGTATCAAAATCTTTTATAAAGTCCACAAAGCAACAAAATAGGTCAGACTTATTATTACGACATTCCTTTGCAATGATCCTAAGTGTAAGGAGGTGGTCCGTGGTTGAATGATTCCTTATAAAACCTGATTGGCCTCTAGCCCTCTTACCTTCCATTTCTAGTCATCCATTAATCTTCTTTCTAAAGATAATACCATATAACTTAGCTAAGAGAGCGATAATCATAATAGTCTGATAGTTAGAGGGGTCATTTTTATCTCCACTTTTGAAAATAGGAATAATGAGGCTTCAAGTCCAAGGTGTAGGAAACCCTTGCTTGACCGCTAGATTAAAGAGTTCGTGGATGTGCGGGATGAGGACATGCCCTCCAATTTTTAATATTTCTGCTTGGTAGCCTTCAATGTCTTTGGATTTTCCATTTGCTAAGTGCTCAACCCCAAAATCTATATCTTCTAATGAAAAAACTTTTTTCATTGTAAGATGCTAGATTTTTATCATTTAATCAGTATGATCTAAGATCTTATCTAAGAGAATATCATGCAAAACAATAAGAGACACAAAGAATTTTCCTTGGGGAAACCATAAAGGAGAAAACCCTGCAACTTCCTCAGAGATAGAATGAGCACCAAAAGCAAAATTAAAACCCAAAGATACAAAGATGATCTCCGACAACTATTCTCTCTCTCACTTGTGCGAGATACTCCTCTCTCACTCATGCGCTACTGTTGAGTGAGTGTGTGTGACAAATAGAGAGTCTCACTCTCTATTTATACTTGTTTTCCACTTGACAATTACTCTACAGGGCCGACCTCACTAGGAGAGTCTAATAACCCTAATATGACTCAGCTGTGGGGACTATTACCCCGACTTACAAAGGTGGGTTAACCTCAATGACTTTACATGACTTTATTATATTAATGACTCTCTCTATCGGAGGAACAAACATTTTTGTCGGGGTACAATGAAATACAATATAAAATATACAAGTGAACACATTCCGAAGTTACAAATATAGAAACACTCCCTCTTAACTAGGAAGGTATTCTCTTGACACAGTTCATCAACAAAATTCTTCATCATTGGATCATCATCAAAGGCACCGGATCATCATTAAAGATGGATCATCATCATCACTATTGCCTCTATCTCAAGCAAATGGTGTTATCTCTCAAATCTACTTGTCATAGGAAGTTCTACAGAGCCAACCATTTTTCATGTTGGATGTAGGCCTACCCTCCATGTAGGTCTTCATCTACAGTGCCAGCCCTTTTTCATGTTGGATGTAGGTCTCGGCACTTATATCTGACCATGGGAGGCCCAGCTTGCCACCATGTCGAAAAGGCTCAGCAATTACATCCGACCATGGGAGGCCCACCCTGCCACCATGTTGGAAAGGCTCAACACTTGCATCTGACCATGGTAGGCCCAACCTGCCACCATGTCAGAAAGGCTCAGCACTTACATCCAACCATGGGAGGCCCAGTCTGCCACCATGTCGGAAAGGCTCAGCACTTGCATCCAACCATGGGAGGTCGAGCCTGCCACCATGTCAGAAAGGCTTAACACTTACATCTGACCATGGGAGTCCCAACCTGCCACCATGTTGGAAAGGCTCAGCACTTACATATTACCATGGGAGGCCCAGCCTGCCACCATGTCGGAAAGGATCTGCACTTACATCTGACCATGAGAGGCCCAACCTACCACCATGTCATAAAATCTCAGCACTTACATCCGACCATGGGAGGCCCAGCCTACCACCATGTCGAAAAGGCTCAGCACTTACATCTGACCTTGGGAGGCCCAGCCTGCCACCATGTCGAAAAGGCTCATCACTTACATCTGACTGTGGGAGGCCCAACCTGCCACCATGTCGGAAAGGCTCTGCACTTACATCCGACCATGAGATGCCCATCTTACCACCATGTCAGAAAGGATCTACACTTACATCCGACCATGGGAGGCTCAGCCTACCACCATGTCAGAAAGGATCTACACTTACATCCGACCATGGGAGGCCCAACCTGCCACCATGTCGGTAAGGCTCTCGGACTCATCACTTCCCCTTAGAAGGAACCTCGATCTGAAGAACACCAAGCGTCTCTCTGAAGTACTCAAAGTTCACTCTGGCCATTTCTAGCATAGAATCACATTAGGGTTGATTACGTCTAAGGATAACATGTGAGACTCGCCATGATTGATTACATCTGAGGACAATCTACAAGACTGATTACATCAGAACAACCTACGAGCTTCGCCAGAATTTTATGCTCAGACAACCTATCTCACCGGCTATGTTATAACTCATCACTCTCTCTTTCGAGAGATCTCGATCTGGATCACATACTGGAGCTTCACTGCTCCTCTCTGCATCATACAAAAAATGCAAGTCAGATCAATCAAATCAAATAGTAGTTTTCAAAAGAAACATACTACCTCACAATTAGCCGAGCACGTGGCAACATATTTTTCCTTGGCTATACTCAGCGCCATGCAGGACTCCATCCTGCCAAACCAGTAGCCCATATTGGATCTCAAACAGAAGAAGCAACCCAAGGTGCTCTTCTTCTTAGTGGTGCCACCAATTTGAATCAACATAACCATGCAGGTTAGTCTTCTGATTCATATCATACTTGAGTCCATACTCAATTGTACCCTTCAGGTACCTTACTGCATGCTTTGCAACCAGGTGAGCATGTCTCGGATCCGTCAAGAACAGGTCATCGACATATAACAGGAGCACCACTGGTCTTATGTCTTCAACCTTGAATTAAAGGTTGGAATCCGCTTTACTCTCAGTAAATCCTAAAACCATCAGTAATATGTCCATCCTATTGTACCATGTCAAACCTTAGGATCTTCTGCAGTCACTCCCTTTGAAGCGGAGCATCATTGTCCCTCTGCCTTTCATACTCTATGTATTGAAACATTATGTACTAGAGTGACAAGTAGCTTCCACTGCTACTAATATTTTATGTATCCATCTAGGGTCACTAGATAGCAAGATCCTCTATCTTGATCCTTTTGAAACGTTCTTCTCGCACCCTTCTGTGAGCTTGTCATCCTCTACAGGCTTTCATCTTCAACCTTGTAGCAAAGTTTAAGATCTTCATCACTCTAGGTGATCTTCAAGCTCCTCATGTATGTGTTATCCCATGGGTGCCTTTTGAGCTCATACAAGGCCTTCTTTAATTTGCACTCATGAGTCTGCCTGTCATGCGTCTCAACTCCCAGTGGCTGCAAATGTCTCTTCTTAGTCTATTCCTTCTTTATGTGACAAGCCTCGTGCTACAAATATTGCCTTGTATCCCATGATGTTGTCATCTACTGCATCTTGGATCTTGTAGATCATATGGAAGACACTACAGACTTCTCTTCAGGTCTCAATACCGCATCCTAGACATCATTCTTCTTGAGCTGGTACTCTCCTTCCGTTTCTTCTTGGCTACTTCTTCATAGCTATAAGGCTTTGCATCAATGATGTCGCTCAATAGTTTCACATAACTAGAGTGTGTATGAGGCCTCTTGCTTTGTTTGGAAGTCTCGTCATACTATTCTTCATCTTGGATTATTCTTCATCTACCATTCTCCTTATATCCTTCTGAAGCTCTTTCTTTCACTGTGGAAGCTTTAGGTTCATCTTTATGTATGCTTATTGGAGTGAATCTTGAACTGTCGTCACTTGTTCTTCGAAACAAGTCTCATCCTTCTTTATTGTAGGTGATTGTACACGATCTTTCATGCAAGTCAAATGCACTAGTTGTATGGTTAGAAACATTTCATAATGGAAAATTCTTATGCATAAAGATATAATCATGTAGCTATTTTAGCCAATACAACATTCATCCATACCTTGTATACACAGAAACTTTCCAAATGCCTTCCATCTCTACCATAACCTTATTGAGATTGTGCACTAATCCCAATATGTCAAAAAAGAGATTTCATCCTAGATAAGTAGCAATGGAGTGTTGTTTAACACTATAGGCTACTTACCCATGCATATTAGTAGTATATTGTTCATTAATGTAGACATTCTATCATGCATAATACATTTCACAACTAAACAATGTCATATAAACAACTAGATATGTAGGAAAAGACAACTCAAATACTTATCTTTATTTGTTTTGTGGGTAGATTCCTTCTTGAACCTTCAGCTTCATCATCTTCTTCATTCATAACATCATCAATTCTTATCCAAATACTAAGATGGATAAGAGGTTCTTCAAGAATTGAGTCCTTCATATTCCTCATCGCTTGAGGGATCTTCGTTAGATCTTGATCTTCAGTTGCTCCCACCTTCTCTTCTCTTGTTATGAGTCGAGCTTCTTCTTGCGTGCACTCTTCCCAAAGTTTGCTGAAGGTAATCACTTCCTTTTGGCACACATTCCTTGAATGAATGAATCCCATGATCCTGGGAGGCCATTCAAGGTGGTTATAACAATGTCTTATTCTTCTTCGATTGCTTCGTCATAGCATCGAACACTTCCTTTTGGTGTCTTCAAGGACGACACATGAGGGATGAGAAGATCTTTAATAGAATCTGTAATGATTCACTTAGCTCTAGCCTTAGCCTCATCTCCGTCTGGCTCCTAGACCTTTCTTACTAAAATATTGATCCAAGTCAATTTCTTCAAGGATCACGGAGGTCCTATACTTCCATACTCGGAAGTTGCCAGCTTCACCAAGCTTGTCATCAAGCTAGTGTGATTAGTCATTTTGAAATGAGAACCTCAAATGTAAATAGCAAAAATTTAGATCTTACCGATTTGAGGTGTCCGTCCCGGTTCCGGAGCTGGATGATCCAGGGTTTGTTAGAGAAACCCTAATTTTCAAAACTTAGAATTTCAAACTTCTGATTGGATAGAAAGATGGGCCTCTTCAAGGTGAGTTGTCCAATGTACTCCTTTTTTGAAAACAATGGAGGGAAGCTCCCGGAACAAGAAGCCCTAGTTTTCCAATTTCTTCTGCAGAAATGACTGATATTGCTTCTGCTATATCTCCAAAGTTTCGAATCCTTTAGGTCTGAAACTTCTCAATGTGATAGCCTGATAATTCTTCTTTCCAACCCCATAGGTTAGATCAAAAATGGATTCTCCAAGTAGGACTTATTCGGATTTTCCCAAGGTGACTGTTCAAGATAGCGAGCTTGTATGGACTGCCACGTGTCACTGTTTCACATCCTGGGTATGAAAAACTTACCACATAAACTACAGTCTGTGCCCTACCTGCAACATCTTGTTAAATTTCATTTGGACCTTCCTAACCCGAAATATAGAAAATATCCCTAGGTCACATGTTTATGACTGTATTTTGGAGCAGGCTGGAACCCTGATTTGGAGGAACCATATCTCCTGAAGTATGGCGAATATGAGGTTGAATTTTTTACACAGTGTATAATACGAATTTCTCTTCGGCCTCTAAAAATTTCGGCTTTGATCCTTCTCCAATCTCGCATTATAGTGAAAGTGCTAGGATTACTAAATTCAGTCTTCTAGGGTTTCCAGGCATGAAACCCTAATTTCCATTAGCTGCCATTGCAGTTGTATTTCGGTTGTACACTGAAACTTCTCTGATTCAGAAACTGCTACCACCAATAGATGCACCCTAGTGAGGCAAGTTAGCCTAGTCCTCCTTGCTTGATGATCTGAGGAGAGAACACCTTCAATTAGGAAGCCCTAGTTCCCGCAGTTGCACATTGTCTTTTTCTCAGGGAGGCTCTGATACCATGTTATATTTTTATCATTTAATCAATATGATCTAGGATCTTATCTGAGAGAATAACATGCACAACAATAATCACAAGAGACAAGAGACACAAAGAGTTTTCCTTGGGGAAACCATAAAGGAGAAAACCCCACAACTTCCTCAGAGATAGAATGACCACCAAAAGCAAAAGTAAAACCCAAAGATACCAAGATGATCTCCAACAACTGTTCTCTCTCTCACTTATGCGAGCTACTCCTCTCTCACTCATGCACTACTGTTGAGTGAATGTGTGTGACAAATAGAGAGTCTCACTCTCTATTTCTACTTGTTTTCCACTTGACAATTACTCTATAGGGCCGACCTCACTAGGAGAGTCTAATAACCCTAATATGACTCAACTATGAGGACTATTGCCTCGACTTACAACGGAGGGTTAACCTCAATGACTTTACATGAATTTATTATATTAATGACTCTCCCGATCTGAGGCACAAACATCTCCGTCTGGGTACAATGAAATACAATATAAAATATACAAGTGAATACATTCCGAAGTTATAAATACATCAACATAAGAAGGGTTTGAAAGTTATCTCCGGTATCTCGTGTTGATGTATTTGTAACTTCAGAATGTATTCACTTTTATATCTTATGCCTTGTACCCCGATGTTTATTCCGGGAAGTGTCTGTAATGTATTTGAGTCATGTCATGCCCCGATGTCCCTATCGGGAGATTCAATAATGTAAACAAGTCATGTCAAGTCATTGTGGGTAACCCTCCTATTGTTCAAGGGTTAAAGTCCCCGCAGTTCCGGGGACCTAGGGTTATTAGACTCTCCTAGAGAAGTCGGCCCTAGTGAGTTATTGTCAAGTCGGGAATTAGTATAAATAGAGAGTGAGCCTCTCTATTTATCATACAGTCACTCACACTCATTTCTAGTGCATAACTGAGAGAGAAGAAGTTGCTGGGGCTAGAAAGAAAGAGGCTACTACTGTCGGGAGATCATCTTACTGTTTTGGGGTTTTACTTTTGGTGTTGATTCTATCTCTGAGGAAGTTGTGGGGTTTTCTCCATTTATGGTTTCCCCAAGGAAAAACACTGTGTTCATTGTTCTTGTGTTTGATTGTTGTTCTTGTTATTCTCTCAGTTAAAGATCCTAATATAATGCTAGCTTAAATGACAAAAATTTAACATGGTATCAGAGATAACCTGAGAAGAAGACACTGTGCAGCTGCGGGAACTAGGGATTCCTACTTTTTGGATCTCTCTCCACAGATTTTAAGCAAAAGAAAGTTGGCCTGACTCTCCTCTCCAGGGCGCATCTTTCTGCCGAAGCAGAATCTGATTCTGAGCATTTTTAGTTTTTGGACCCGACACTACTGCCGAAAATTAGGGCTTTCCACAAAAGTGGAATTTTTGAGTGAGCCCAGGCCTGGATTGATCTCCTCCTCAAAATCGAAGTTTAGAGATCAAGATCAAAGCATTTGGTTCGACAGAACTTCGAGAAATCCAAACCCTAATCTGCTCCTGAACCAGCACTGCAGAAATTCAGCTCCAAATCCAGATCCGACATCTTGACCTGTTAAGATATAAATCTTTTGTACTTCCATTTGAGGTTCTCAGTTAAGATGTCTCATCATACCAAGCTTGATGAAAAGCTTGAGGGAGTTGATAACTTCTGAGCCTGGAAGTATAGCATCTCCTTGGTCCTAGAAGAAAATGAGTTGGACTCCTATATCAATGAGGAGGTTCGAGTTCCAGAGGGAGACGAGGCTAAGGCCTTACACAAGAAGAAGTTGGTTATGGATAAGAGGATTATTGATGATTCAATAAAGGATCACCTCATACCACAGTTGTCCTCCCTAAAGACACCTAAAGCTATGTTTGATGCCCTAACCAAACTGTTTGAAGGGAAGAACATAAACAAGAAGATGACTCTGAGAAACCAACTGAAGAATGTAAAGATCCAGAATGCAAAGACCATCCAGTCTTACTTTACAAGGGTATCTCAGATCAAGGAACAACCGGAAGCGAGATTGTGATGACCACCTTGAATGGTCTACCTAGAGCATGGGACTCTTTCATTCAAGGTATCTGTGCTAGAAAGAAGTTAGTCAAGTTCAACAGACTATGGGAAGAATGCTCTCAAGAAGAAGCTCGGATAGCAACTCGAGAAGAAAATATGGGAGGTGAAGATCAAGCTCTCACAACCCACACCAAGAAAACCAGAAGGGACCATCATCACTCCAAAGGTAAGATTTCACACTCTAGAAGAGATCTGTCTCCTATTATATGTTACACATGTGATGAGAAAGGTCACATATCCAAATACTGTCCTAACAAAGGGAACTCAAAGAAGAAAAAGGGAAACAAGAAAAGACATCATGCTCATGCTGTAGAGGATGACGAACCTTCCACAAAGAGAATTAGACAAGAAAGTGATGATTCTTCAAGTGATGAAGAATATGTGTTGATCTCCGCTCTCACGGGAACTATCTCACATGGAAGCAATGATTGGATTATAGACAGTGGTGATTCCAAGCATATGACAGGATTCAAAGAATCATTTGTGAAACTATCTGAACACAAGTCACCTCACAAGGTGAAACTTGGGGATGACCACCAGTATCGAATAAAAGGTAGTGGTGAATCCTCCTATAAGCTAGACTCTGGAAAGTCTATGAAGATGAAAAATGTATTGTTTGTACCAGGACTAAAGAAGAACCTCCTCTCCATATCTACATTGGATGCAAAAGGAATGAGGGTTGCTTTTGTAGATGGCCAAGTTCTTATGTGGCCAAAGGGAAAGACTTTTGATGATGCAATAGTGATTGGGGAACAAGAAGGAGGTCTACACATATTGAAGGGCCAACCAGAACAAGCTTTGGTTCATGACTCAGTAGAACCAAATGAACTTTGGCATAGAAGGCTTGCACATGTGCATTACAGAGCACTGCCACTTGCAAGCAAAGCTGTTGAAGGTCTTCCAGAAATGCAGACAAAACATGATGGTGTTTGCAAAGGATGTGCAAAAGGAAAGAACACAAAGAAGACATTTCCAAGAAGCAAGAGCAAGGCAAACAGAATCTTGGAAATCATCCACTCCAATGTATGTGGTCCAGTGTCATCCAGTTCATTAAGCGGGTATGTATACTATGTTTCTTTTATTGATGAGTTTTCTAGGAAGACATGGATATACTTTATGAAGAACAAAGATGAAGTATTCAGCAAGTTCAAGGAATTCAAAGCCTTTATCGAGAACCACATAGAAAAGAAGATCAAGATTTTTCGATCAAATAATGGCGGAGAATTCACTTTGAATGAATTCAAAGACTTATGCAAAGATTCAGGGATTAAGAGGGAGTTAACCACTCCATATAATCCACAATAGAATGGAGTTGCAGAAAGGAATAATAGAACGATCATGGAAGCTGCAAGGGCCATGCTTCATGATCAAGATCTTCCCATGCATCTATGGGCAGAAGCTGCAAGAATAGCGATGTATTTACAAAACCATACTCCACACAGAGTACTCGAGAATAAGACACCTGGAGAAGTCTTTTCCGGCAAGAAACCAGAAGTCAACCATCTCAGAATATTCAGTTGTCCAGTGTACATACACATTCCGAAAGAAAAGAGGACAAAGTTAGATCCTTCAGGAAGGAAGGGTATATTTGTGGGATACTCTGAAAGCTCGAAGGCTTACATAATATACTTCCCAAGATTCAAGAAGGTTGACATCAGCAGGGATGTGACATTTGACGAAGACTCAGCTTACAACAAATCCAGAAAGAGACTTGCTGAAGAACCTGAAGAAATAGAAGCACCCATAATTCATGACACAACCATGAATGAAGAAGATCAAGAAATAGAAGAACCTCAAGAACCTGTAGATCCTCCTCAGGAGAAGAATCCTCACAAGAGGAAACCTGCTTTGGTACGAGAAGTTATCCAAGGTGCATAAAGATATGGGGCTCTAGAAGAATCACACAAAGAAAGGAAAAAAACCAGGTCTTGTTCCAGTTATGTAGCCTTATTATGTGATTTTATTGATAAAGAACCTTCCAACTATGAAGAAGCAACAGAAAAGAAAGAATGGAAGGATTCTATGATCGAAGAATACCAATCGATCATGAAGAATGATGTTTGGGATGTTGTCCCAATACCTGAGGGGAAGTTTGTGGTGACTTCCAAATGGATCTACAATATCAAGCATGCTGCAGATGGCAGCATAGAAAAATATAAAGCAAGATTCATGGCTCGTGGCTTCTCCCAGAAAGAAAGAATAGATTATGAAGAAACTTTTTCACCTGTAGCCAGATACACTTCCATCATATCAGTACTTGCTCTGGCTGCAGTGATGAAATGGAAGATACACCAGATGGATGTCAAGACTCCTTTCTTGAATGGTGTAGTAGAAGAGGAAGTGTATGTGGAGTAGCCACTCGGTTTTGAGACACATGACAGGGAGTCTCATGTGTGTAGATTGAAGAAAGCCCTGTATGGTTTGAAACAAGCACCCAAGACATGGTACGGCAGAATTGACAGCTTTCTATCCAGTTTGGGCTTTACCAAGAGTAAAGAAGATTCCAACCTTTACGACAAGGTTGAAGATGGCAACCCAATGATGCTCCTACTATATGTAGATGATATGTTTGTAACAGGTATGGATGGGTTGATTATTGATATGAAGAGAAATCTTGATGCTGAGTTTGAAATGAAGGACTTGGGTATGATGCATTATTTTCTAGGCATGGAGGTGTGGCAGAATGCGGATGGAATCTTCCTCGGACAAGGGAAGTATGCAGTAGAGATCTTGAAGAGATTTGGGATGATGGACTACAAGGCCTTAACCACCCCTATGGAATTGAACCTGAAGCTATTGAGTGATGCTTCATCTGAGACGGTTGATGCCACGATGTATTATCAGATGATTGGGTCCTTGATGTACCTGATGAATACGAGACCAGATATTTGCTTTGTTGTGAACACCTTGAGCCAATTCCTGACAGATCTGAGACATGTTCACTTGATTGCTGCAAAGCATATTCTGAGGTACCTGAAGGGTACAGTTGATTAATGGCTCAAGTATAAGGATGATTAGAAGATTAACCCAGAGGGTTATGTTGATTCAGATTGGGCAGGCAGTGCCATCGATAGGAAGAGCACTTTAGGGTGTTGCTTCAGTATGGGATCGGGTGTGATCTCTTGGTTTGGCAAGAAGCAATCCAGTGTGGCACTGAATACAGCTGAAGCAGAGTATGTCGTAGCTTGTTCAGCTAGTTGTGAGGTAGTATGGCTGAGGAAGCTAGTGTCTGATTTATTTGATCTCCAGTTAGATGCTACTTGTATATATTGCGACAACCAGAGTTGTGTGAAGTTGTCGGAGAACCCGGTGTTCCATGACAAGTCCAAGCATATCGAGATCAAGTATCACTATATCAGGGATATGGTGCAGAGAGGAGTAGTGAAGCTCCAGTATGTTGCGACGGACGAACAGATAGCTGATGTGTTGACTAAGCCATTGGCTAGGGTGAAGTTTGAGTACTTTAGGGAGAAGCTTGGTGTTCTCTAGATCGAGATTCCTCCCAAGAGGAAGTGATGAGTCCGTGATTAGCCCTTCTGACATGGTGAGAGGATTGGTTCCTTCCATGGTCAGATGTAAGTGTTGTGCCTTTCTGACATGGTGAGAGGATTGGTTCCTTCCATGGTCAGATGTAAGTGTTGTGCCCTTCCGACATGGTGAGAGGATTGGTTCCTTCCATGGTCAGATGTAAGAGCTGTGACATGGTGAGAGGATTGGTTCCTTCCATTGTCAGATGTATGTGATGATCCCACACCTTGATGATCCCACACCTAACATGAAAAAGGGTTGGCTCTATGAAGACACATCTAGTATGAAAAAGGACTAGCTCTGTGTAGATCCCACATCCAGCATGAAAAAGGGCTAGCTCTGTGAAGACACGTCGAGTATGAAAAAGGACTGGCTCTGTGTAGATCCCACATCTAGTATGAAAAAGGACTAGCTCTGTGAAGACTCATCGAATATGAAAAAGGACTGGCTCTGTGTAGATCCCACATCTAGTATGAAAAAGGACTAGCTTTGTGAAGACTCATCCAGTATGAAAAATGGCTGGCTCTGTGTAGATCCCACATCTAGTATGAAAAAGGACTAGCTATGTGAAGACTCATCCAGTATGAAAAAGGACTGGCTCTGTGTAGATCCCACATCTAGTATGAAAAAGGACTAGCTCTGTGAAGACTCGTCCAGTATGAAAAAGGACTGGCTCTATGTAGATGCCACATCTAGTATGAAAAAGGACTAGCTCTGTGATGATACATCCAGTATGAAAAAGGAACGCCTATGCAGATGTACATCCAGCATGAAAAAGGGTTGGCTCTGTAGGACTTCCTATGATGAGAAGAATCAAGAGATAACACCCATGATGATGACCCAGTGATGATCTAGATCCAGTGATGATGATCCAACAGAGATGATCCAGCAGTGATGATCCAGATTAAGATGAAGATGACTTGAAGATGAAGATAACTTGAAGATGAAGATGACTTGGAGATGAAGATGACTTGAAGATGAAGATGACGAGAACTCATTGATGATCCAGATGATACAGAGAAGAAGACCTGTGCTGATAAATTGTGTCAAGAGAATACCTTCATAGTCAAGAGGGAGTGTTGATGTATTTGTAACTTCAGAATGTATTCACTTGTATATCTTATGTCTTATACCCCGATGTTTATTCCGCGAAGTGTCTGTAATGTATTTGAGTCATGTCATGCCCCGATGTCCCTATCGAGAGATTCAATAATGTAAACAAGTCATGTCAAGTCATTGTGGGTAACCCTCCTATTGTTCAAGGGTTAAAGTCCCCGCAGTTCCGGGGCCCTAGGGTTATTAGAATCTCCTAGAGAAGTCGGCCCTAGTGAGTTATTGTTAAGTCAGGAATTAGTATAAATAGAGAGTGAGCCTCTCTATTTATCATACACTCACTCACACTCAGTTGTAGCGCATAGCTGAGAGAGAAGAAGTTGTTGGGGCTAGAAAGAAAGAGGCTACTACTGTCGGGAGATCATCTTACTATTTTGGGGTTTTACTTTTGGTGCTGATTCTATCTTTGAGGAAGTTGCGGGGTTTTCTCCATTTATGGTTTCCCCGAGGAAAAACATTGTGTTCATTGTCTCTTGTGTTTGATTGTTGTGCTTGTTATTCTCCGAGTTAAAGATCCTAATATAATGCTAGCTTAAATGATAAAAATCTAACATCTCGGGATTCATAAAACGTTTTAAGATAGGAATTCCAAATTTTTAAAGCAATTTTATTATCTTCTTTTGTTTTGCGAGTTAGAATTTGCCTCACTCTCATAATTTATAAGAGAATAAATACTTTACCCTTATAATTTTATAGTTTAACTAAAATAAGTGTCTTAAGTTAATGGAAAATAAGATAAGAAAAAAATGAAAAGTAGAATATTTAGACTACAACATTTATAATTAAAATAAGTTAGTTTATTAATGATTTTTATTTTATTTTGTATTTATTATTAACTAAAATAATTTTAATTTAATGAAATCTTTTTGTTGATAAATTATGACCTAAAATGCACTTTTACTCTGTCTTGAATTAAAGCCTATAATTTCCAAGTATTTTTTTTAATTTAATTTAAGTTATTATTATTAATGTGACATTAATTAATTAATTAATTGTAAAAACAATTTTTTTCATAATGTAATAATAATAATAATTTAATTAAGAAAAAAACTATGATATAAACAAGTTATCTTAAATTAACACTTGTAATTTTCAAAGGAAGCATCAAGTTCTCAAAGTTGTGTCAGTTGTGCCAGACCCTATATGCTCTTCAACTTCACACATTCACGTGCCCACAACTTCTCGAGTGACCTCAAATGTTGAATCTTTGGCAACTCTTGTAACTTCCAGTATCCATAAACATATAGTTCTCGAAACTATGTCAGTTGTGCTGCCCCTATCTGTCTTCACAAATTCATGTGCCCACAACTTCTCCAATGACCTCAAATGTCCAAGACCTCCCAACTCTTATAACTCCTAGCATCCATAAACGTATATTTCTTAAAGTTGCATCAGCTATGCCAACCCCGGTATGTTCTTTGGCTTCACACATTCATGTGCCTGCAACTTCTCCAATGACCTCAAATGTTCAAGACATGGCATCTCTTCTAACTCAAAGCATCCATAAACGTATAGTTCTCAAAGCTATGTCACTTGTGCCACCATAAACTTATATGTTCAAATACCTCATATACATAAAAATAAAAAAATGATTCATTAGGTGCAAAAAAAAACTCCTTTAACAATTGTTTCCATTGCAAAAAAACTCTTGCCCATAGCTGGACATAAAGGGAATATGTTGTTGCTTTGTTGGTATATTAAATGTGTTTTAATAGCTTTATGACACTATCATTTGAACCCACAAAAAATGGTAAACATATCTAAAATTTTGAAAAAATTACACTTTAGATGTAAACTCTATTTATTACCTACACTACTGAAACTCATACTCGCGTCCACAATACTACACCCAACACTGGACTTGAACTAGAACTGAGCCTTATGTACTTAAATCGCATATAGACAGGGATAGGGCTATATGATGATATTTAAGCATAAGTTTTGAAGTGGTCGTCAGAATTAACTCTGTTGTCTTTGAAATAGACTTATTTTTCTCCCTTGTATTGATCACAATTTATTTCTTTTTGTCCCTTAGAGAAATGAATTTTCATCTGGTAATAAATCTTGTTTTTGTGTTAGTATATCCACCATCTTTATCCCTTCAAATGTCAACAAATACATGGATTTCATGGTTCTAATTTGTAGTCATGATTTGTGATTCCATCCTCAAAAGCATGTTCATCATGGAGGCAGAAAATGCTCCATAGCTCGGGAGGCATTACGACACAAGAATGTCAAGAAAGCGGTCATGTGTGACATCATTATGCTCTAACTGTGCGTCTTCACCTTTATCTGTTTTTATTGTTTTTCTTTTGAATTGTATGGACCTAAATAGAACGCTTCTTGCAGGAAGTTGTTGATTTCTGCCGCAAATACCTTGTCGTGAACCAAGAAGTGTTCTGTAGTTCCCGCCTTGAGCTCGTTATCAATGACGCTAGGTGATGAATTTTAGTGCTTCATTTTCTCAAACTATACTTCTTAGGTTGCTTCTATAATTTAAAGCTTTAATTAAAATTGTTCGACGCAAGGCTAATCAATCAAATATCACACTAGAAACAATTGAACATCACATATGTTGCATTGGCACGTGGCAATGTCAAGGACATTGCCACCACGTGGCTCTTGTTTTATATCTAATTGATCAACAAAAGTCAATAACTAACTTTAACATCCATAAGTCCATCACATCTATTGAAGCACTGTATTTTTTTTTGGAATCAAAGAGATATAAAGCGACAATCCATCGCATTTATTAAAGCCCTATATTTCTTTGATTCAAGCAACAACGGGAGGGGTGAAAAGTGAAAATAA
>LPNX011037143.1:951467-1131054 GCA_001517045.1 Pseudotsuga menziesii | reverse complement strand
TATATATTATAAGATATATCAAGGGTATTTAAAATTATCAAAAAGTAAAGGGGAAGTAGATTTTTATATAAAAAACAAAGGAACAATTGGAGGGAAGGATATTATTATCTCTATTTCTCTCGTCGAACATAATAATTATATCGTCCTTGAATTCACTAATCAGTTGGTGATCCATGAGTCAAATATAGTCAAAATGTTAGATTGTTGGGATATGAGACAATATGAGATAAGTGATTTACAACTAGATATGGGAGATTATACCCTCATATCTCAATTCATTGTTAGATCCTTATGGAACGATGATGGTGACATGATTATAGATTCAACTTGGATGGATACATTGAGCACTTTAATTTTCAACATAAAGAAAAAGCTTTTGACATTTTCTTATAAGAAAAGAAAACAATGCCGCATGACGTTACAATGAAGTCAAATTGAAAAGCTCCATCATCTGAATACTTCAGAGATATCTCAAAGGTGATCTCTCAAGAATTTCAGAAGTCAATATAAAATATGCAAAAGGAATTTGAAAAGGTTGCCATTAATAAGAATGAAGAACTTTGTTGCCTAAAAAAACAGTAGTCAAAACTTACTAGCCCAAATCAATAAGCTAAAGAACGACAAGAAGTCGTTATAGAACAAGTTAGATAAATCTACTAGCAATGAATCTTTATTTGATAAAGAAACAATGATTGATTTTGTTGAAATAAAAACGTCATCACAAGTAAGAATCGATACATTTGAGAAGGCAACCAATATATATCCAATCAAATCCCACTAAACAATAAATCGTCGGCAATATCCAAGTATGAGGGTTTTAAGAATATGGCACCAAATACAATGATACCTTATCATCATCCTAATCATAAGAGTCAATTCCTTAACCAATCATCGTATCAACATCAATAAAAGCAAGTGGCCTATGTTCCAAATAATACTCTTACCAATATAATTCAATTTCAAAATAGAAGTCATCCTGGAAATTGCAATACAATATGTTCTTTCCAAGAATCTGATAATTTTTTAATTCCCCGTAAGGTCAAACTAGGAAGGGCAGACTCTTTTACAATTTGACAGTTATGCTTGATGCTTAGAAGATCAAATCATCTTTTATCATCTATCTCGACGAGCTTAAAAATGAAGAATCTTGAGAAGACATTACATGCTAGGACCCAGACATAACTTTTGTATTCTTTGAGGACAACACAATTTTAAAGGAGTAGGCAATGTGATGAACCAAATAATTAAATATGTATGTAAATACTAAATACTATATAATAATAATAATAATAATTAATGATAAACAATAAATAATGAAAAGACACAATTAATGAAGTGACATGACCTAATGAAAAGCTATGCATATTAACCCATAGTGCCCATTCAATGCTTATTTAAAGCACACAGTCTCATAGCATTGTATCATCTTATATATTATACATTTATTATATACTTGTCCTTTATGGATTATAACTTGTTGTACTACTTAAACTGGATATTGAACAATTGAATTATTGTCTCTCTTGAGAAACAAATTATGTTCATTTCATCAAACCCAACTATAAAGCAAATTCCCACCCTTGTCTCCATATGGTGGTCATATTAGGTTTGCTACAAGGTTTAGGAAAAAAAAATACTATTGTGAAGCTTCTCTATAATCATGCCAAGTAATTTGAAGTCTTCATCACTCCCATCCCATGGGTCCAATCCAATGCTCAACCTCATAGCATTCTCTACTTCCCATACAAGGTTGTTTCTCATGGGGGACGTTAACACCTTTAGATGATATACCCATCATGCCACCTTTTACTTGGTTTCCTTATCTAGACTTCTATTGAATCAAGCCATATCGAGCCATATATACTTTTGATGGATGACATGACAACAAAGACCATCACTTTCTATCAGTCCCAAAACACACTTTCCAACTAACACTTTACTGAAGTGATGAATGTTCTTAACACCCCAACCCCCCAAATCTTTAGGCAAAGCAATATGATTCCATCTAACTTGAGGTAAACCTTGTGTCTCCCTACTTCTAGACCACATGAACCTCAAACTCAATTTCCTAATAATTTTTCTGTAAAACCCCATTTGGGATGAAAGCTAATGAGGTCCATAACACAAGAATGGCTTCAAGCACATAATTGATCAGTATCAATTTTCTTGCACGAGGGATCCAACTATTTCACCAAATAAATAGACTCTTTTCTACCTTTGCAATAAGCCAAAACCAATCCTTGTTTTTCAAATGCATTGGGTTTAGTAAAAAAACCTCTGTATTTTAGACCAACCTTAATATAATTTACTTGTTGAAAAGGGAAAATTTGAATGAGGAAAAGAACCTCCTCTTCTTCCAAACTTGGAAAGGATATATAATATTTGCGAACATTGATCACCATCCCCATAGCTATGCAATAAAATATCTAATAACTCCTTAATATTTTGAGTATCCCTCCACATACATGCAACTACTATACATGCATCCCTGAAAATATCTATAATGAAATTGGGGCCATTACATGAACATGCATTGGCAATCTTCTAAGAACAAATGAAAGATATTCAATATGTCCTCATTGATGAGATGAGACTTGTATGACCTAAACTCTTGTTGTGGATTCAGATCTGATGACATGAGGCATCTCTAGAACATATAGATTCAACATTCAGATATCACTAATAATTATTGTGGGGGAATTGGGCCAACTACCACTAGTGATGGACAAACCCTTAAATGCAAGTGTGACTCAAGGTAAGGTCTTTGTGGACAACCTTTACCATTGTAATCAATTTAGAAATAGTCTTTTACTAACAAGGAGAAGATGCAATCTAGGTATGTTTTTTCCAAATCCTTGTTATATACCAAATTGTCACACTTAACACCATCATTAAGTATCACACTTTGTCACCATGAAAGTGTGGTTCTTTTACTCCCTAGGCATGGGAATAAGGATGATCTTATGCTTGGTCCACTCCCTGGCCAAGTTTGGGAGTAAAACCCATGAGATGGAGGTCAAAATCCCAATACTAAAACTTGATTTATGCCCTTTTTTTATGATCAATGCACCCCTTGCCTTGTATAGGGAGCATTAATATCGAGTGCCCAGTGTTAGGGGAGAGTTGAGCTCCCATATCAATGCTCTGTATCCTATTGTAGGGGAGTTTTGATCTTGGTCTAGTGGGTCAAACATGGATGTAGAGTATAGATTTGGATTAGATATTGGTTGTTCAGACCTCCCCTTCGAATCCTATCTCCTTTCCATTCCAAGTAACCAAATCCGCCATGATCCACCATATCCTCCCTTGATCCATTCTCTTTTCCATGGTAGTTGTATCCTCAAATCCTATAAATTGATGCCATTCCATGGGAGGGAGGTGATGGTAAGCTTGAAGGCATTAAACCTATGATTGTGTGACTCTCAAGGAATTGGAGAGAAATCTTGGAAGGAGCTTCAATCAGATCAGAGTGATGGATGTAAGTGCTTCCTTGCTTTCCAATTAATAGATAACTTGGCCTATTTCTCCCATACTTGTTTTCTTAATGGCATGCATGTTTACATTGTTGCATTCAATGTAGATAGATCTTTTCTTATGCTTAACAACACATTGTAGTAGAAAGGAAGATCTTTGTCTCTATTATCGTAGGTCTTCTCTAACATTTGGATCTTGGATATCAATCTCAAGAACTGGAGCAACTAGGACAACCATATAGAAAGAAGTATGTTATTTATCCCTTTCTACTCTTTCTTGCTCTTGCTTGTTTGTATGCATGTAGACTAAATCTAGGAGAAAGTTAGTAACCATTTTTTTTCTATCTTAAGCCATATGAATTTTGATTTAGGAGAAGTTTCACCTTTTTGCAGGGGGGTTTTATAACGCAATCCTAACAAACATTTGAAACACATTTCCAACGATAGATGATTGCGACCTCCTTTAGTCTAGGACCAACAAACTCCTATATTTGATAGAGTGTGAAAACTTCAATTAATCTATCCACATGTTTGCAACAATTTTCCTTGCTTCAAAGCACAACAAGACCAAGTTCAAATCATTGCATATTCCCATTGCATGAATCTTCACACAATCCGTATCTTGCGTGGCTTCCCAACAATAGGATGACCATCAATAGAAACCAAATATTACTATGTGTCGGTCAAATATTTATGTTGTCTTGCAATTTGTGGGTTCAAATAGGCTTGGTCAATGGAGCACTTGGTGTTGTCGTGCACATTGCATGCACTCGTGGATCATGACCGACAAAGTTTGCAGTTGATAGGTACGTGAGAGAAATATCCTGCAATAAATAATGAAAATGCATGATATAACAAAAATAGAAAAACACAGAAGGAATTTTATTGATCACAAACCACTTCAAGGGGGAAACCTCCTTTGAGTAAGCTCAATACAAATAATTGATGGATACCTTCAATGTCCTCAACACTCTTACTTATATACTAAGTCTAATCTAAACAACTATTACTCCTCATGAATGTGGGATAATACAATATACTCACGTGACGACTTACAAAACATATGCATCCAACAACAATATACTTAACAAAGTAAAGAGAAGAGTTAACATGGGTTCCTAGCATCCCCTCCCTCTTAGAAAATCTTTGTCCTCAAAGCTTTAGATGTGGAAATTGTTGATGAATTTGAAGGGGTTGTTCTCATGTAACATCCTTTGGTTGCATGTCGTGCCACTGAATTAATACCTCTGTGATGGATCAAGAGCGAAGATGATGAGTACGCCTATCGAGGATGGTCTCCAACTTGAAAATGATGGATATTTCATTATCCAGTTCTGATAAAATAGTTTGTGCTCTGATGTTGGTGCCAATAAATTTCTTGAGACAAGAGACATGAAATATTAGGTGAACATGAGAAGAAGGAGGAAGTTCCAATTTATAAGCAACATACCCAATCTTTTGAAGAACCTTATATGGCCCATAGAAATTTTGAGCCAGCTTATGACGCCCTTTGAGTTTCAGGAAAGATTGCTTGTAATGATGTAGATGAAGAAAAACCATATCACCGACTTGAAAAGTGTGCTCAGAATGGAGCTAATCGGCTTGTTGTTTCATTTGGTTTCTTACCATGTGAATATTATCCTACAAAATGTGAAGAATCTGATCTTGGTTTTGAAGAACAGTGTCAACTTCCTGAACTGGTGAACAGGTGGGGGTGTATGGATTGAGCACTCGCGGTGCCTGACCCTAGGCTGCTTCATATGGAGTCATTTTAGATGCAGTCTGGTAAGAGGTATTGTACCACCATTCAATGAGAGGGAGCCACTTTGCCCACTGATGTTGTTGTTTAGAGGTGAAGCAAAAAATATAAGTTTCAAAACATTTGTTGATAACTTCAGTCTGACCATCTGTTTGTAGGTGATACCCTGAACTCATCTTTAGTTTGGTGCCAGTGTGGAGAAATGGTTCTGTCTAAAATGACTTTTGAAAGTTGCATCGCGGAAGATTTGGTCCATGAAAATTTGTGCGACTGAGGAAGTAGTATATGGATGGATGAGGGCACAAAAATGACTATATTTGGAGAGGCGATCAACCACAACCAATATCTTTGTCTTCCCTCCAGATTTAGGGAGCCCTTCAATGAAATTCATTGAAACATCCGTCCAAATCTGTGTAGGGATGGGCCTGATGTTGGGAGGGACGCTTATAGGAAGGAGCAGAATATGATGGTCATTTGGTATTGAAGGTGGCAATCCCATTGGTTCAGCAAAGACACATGCATATTGATCCAAAATTTGTTGTAGAACCAATAGAGTAGTGGAGATCGTTGATGGTTGCATCTGCATGGAATGGAGCTGAGCGATGACACTATGTGAATTCTTCTTAAGGAGCTTTTCCATGCGATGTGAACTGATGATGCTGAGAGACCTTGGTTTTAATCCCTTCAATGTGTGCTTTTTCCCATTGACTGAAAATTGCATCCAAAGTTCACTAAAATCCTATAAGATGGGTCAAAGTGTGCATAACCATTGAGCGCCCAAAACCACATCGCATCTGCCTAAGGGTAAGGAAAACATGTTGGAGCGCAAGTTATAATCTCCAATAGAGATACACACATTGTGACACTTCCCTTTGCAAGGTAAGGTGCCCCACTTGGCAATCATGACTTTAAAGTTGGAGCAAGGATGGACAAAACAATCAGCCTGTTTGGAGATCTGAGGGTCAATGAAGTTATGAGTGCTACTAGAATCAATGAGTATTGTAAGAACGATCTTCTTGAAAAAACCCTTGACCTGCATGGTTTGTGGGGTGGTGACTCTGGCTAATTTATGGAGAGATATCTCTGGGTGGTCGTCCTAAGGAGGGTCAACATGCGTTTGTTGAATGTTGACCTAATCAATTACTGGATCCTGAGCATCTTCATAAATTTTAGGTGCAGGCGGAGAAGCCGCATCCAAGGGATAGATCTTTTTCTCAGCACATCGATGTCCCCAAGTGAATTTTTATCACAATTATAACAAAGACCCTTTTTCTCTACCNCAGGCGGAGAAGCCGCATCCAAGGGATAGATCTTTTTCTCAGCACATCGATGTCCCCAAGTGAATTTTTATCACAATTATAACAAAGACCCTTTTTCTCTCCCTGCCTGCATCTCAGCTTCAAACAAATACTTGATAGGAGCGGTTCTAGGAGCTGACGTGATTGGAGGTATATGGGAAATCATATTTATCAATGGAACAAAAGTGGATTGGGAGCGTTGTTGAGCTATGATCTTGTCCTCCACCAACTTAGCCAACCCTCGGGCTTGATCAGATTGCATCCTTCAGACCACTGATAAAACAACTCTTGTAGAATGCATAAGACAATCCTTTTGTGTGATTGGCCAATTTCTCAAATTCTATCTGATACTCTCTCACAGTTCCAATTTGGAGAAGTTTAGTGAGTGCTCTTGTGAAGTCATCAAAAGCACCAGTGCCAAATCGTTGCAAAAGGAGTTGGCAAAAATCTGTTCATTTTGGCTCTTCATGATCCTTGATGTACCAACGGAACCATTGAAGGGCTTCATGTTCCAAATGAAAGGATGCAAGTGGGACTTTTGTAATATCAAAAGTGTTATGCAGACTGGAATATTGTTCTGCCTGTATATCCATCAAGTCAGATCATCACCATTGAAGCGAGGGAAATCAAGTTTCGACCCACGAAAATTGTTGGAAGAAGAGAACCTAGTGTCTGCAGAAAACTCTTGCTGGTGTCTACTGTTCATGATTGAATGTTGAAGATGGAGGCTGAGAATTTTTTATCCAGATCTTGCAGTTTGTTCTTGAGGGCGACAAGTTTGTCTTCCATTTATTTGTTTGCCCCAGCGTGGGTGATAACCAGGTTTTTTTTTAGGTGGAATTTATTTATGACATCTTTGGACAGATGCAATCTGCTATTTATCAATTGATGATAGATATGGACCCCAGGTATGTTCGACTTCCTAAAGGTTTAGGGGAGTCACTCGACCACCAATGTTGTCTAATGGATTACCTATTGGGGCAGTACCCCTCACTCCACCGCTAAGATAAAACTGATAATCGCTTTGCCACAAACAACAACTCTTGGTTTACCTCACGAGTGGGAACTAGTCAATTAGGTAGGGGCCATTTTCCTTTTTGCCTATAGGTCCTCTCAATGGCTAGCTACTTCAGGGTTCCTCTGGTACTCCTCACAATGAGTTTTAGGGATATGCCCGGGTACTTCCCATAGTTAAGTGGATAGGGGTTATTCCCTGATCCGAACATGCAATTGAAATGCACAATATGGATGAAAAGAAGAAGAAATACTACAATAATAATAGCGCTAGAAAGCCACTGCTAAAAGAAAAAAAATTAGCAGAAATTCCACCAAGCGAGCCCAAAAAACTTGTAAATAGAGTCAGGGTTTTGAGACGACAATTTTAAAATGAGCATAACCCGATTAATATTACTTAGAATCACGATTATAGCATGTTTCTGGAACTGGAAAATCCACTCTACATCTACCCACATCGCCGGAACAGAAGTCTGGGCACCCCAACAAAAGATTTGCGCTCTGTAATTTTCGTGGCCGTCATCAAAATTCTGAAAAATAACTGATTTTAAATCAACGATATCTCCATTTTCCGAACTCCAAATGTGATGATTTTTTATATAACTGCATATTTTTAAAAGAGGAATTCAGATATGCAACTTGTTTCTTCTGAATCTGCACAAATAGTTTGAGAAATTGATCTGAAAGTTGCACCCCAATTTTTCCCTTTTTTTTTGCCAAAAAGAAGATTTTTTTTTCCCACTTGTGAGAAGGAAAGTGCTTTGATACCAGATGAAAGAAATCTCCTGCAATAAATAATGAAAATGCACGATATAATAGAAATAACATAACACATAAGGAATTTTATTAATCATAGGCCACTTCGATGGGGCAACCTCCTTTGAGCAAGCTCAATACATATAACTCATGGATACCTTCATTGCCCTCAACACTTACTTATATACTAAGTTTAATATAAACAACTATTACTCCCCATGAATGTGGGATAATACAATATACTCATGGGTCGACTTACAAAGCATATGCGCCCAACAACAATATACTTAACAAAGTAAAGAGAAGGATTGACATGGGTTCCTAACAGTACGTTGACCCTCCTTGGGAACAAACCCACACAAAATATGTATTAGTGCCCCCAATTACAAGGGTGGAAAGAAACAAACCCCCCTCAAAATGGCATCGGCCTAGACTAAAGATAAAGCCAATGTTTGACATTAAAAACAAAGAGCATCAAACCCCAACCTTCGCAATGATTTCTCACACCACATCTTTAGTGGGGATTTTGATCTTATAAGCATTCCCATTCGACCCTTATGCAAAAATGAAAGATAGTACATATGTCTATCTTCGTAAACAAGAGGATGCATGCTTACAATCTCTATTCCTTTCACTAAAAAATTCCTCTCCCAAATTGTAATTTTCATATTCGACGAGGCTTGGATATAACTGCTAACTATTAGACACACAATACATTATTTTGACAACAAAATTTATTTCTAAATTTGAATATTAATGAACTGTGTTTTGTAAATCCATATTGTTCTCATTATGTTTTTTTTTGACTAAAACATAGGGATAGAATATATTGATTCCGGTAAAACAGCTACCGCGGGCTTTGACAGAGTTACAATGCTTCATAGCTGATCTAGATTCTATTTCAAAATGGATCTAGGTATCCAAAGCATCCAATGGTAAGATTACAAAAATTAAATAGGCAGAAAAACATATGTCGAACTTAAGAGAGGGACACAGCTTGTGAACTAGGTACTTCAGACTTCCAGCTTTGAGCACTTCATTTGCCAAGCTTGGTAATCAGTTTAGAGACATCAGTTTCCAGAGCACTGATGCATTTCCCGAAGTCTCCTTGGGCATTTGCAACATCCTTGAAGCTGGTTTGAATCTCTTCTTTGAAGTCTTCCAGGTTCTCTGTTGAGGCCGTGTGATCTGCTCGAAGCTTCCTGATATCTTCATTGAGGATATCCCAGGTTTGCTCTCCTGCCTGGTTGGACGCTTGCAGGAGCTTGTCATGTTTATCCACTCTTGCTCTGAGCCTCCCCATTGTGTTCTCCAACGATTCGATCCTTTCTTCCACTGATGGAATTGAATCAGAGGAAGATCCATGAGAAGCCATTGCGTGTAGCTAACAACCTTTTCGTGGTTCCAATTGTGAAGAGAGAGAGCCAAGCTGGAATTTGACAGAGTATAGGGAGGAATCTCCTTGGCCGCGCTGTGATATCTAGACTCTGGTTCTTCATAGGGAGATCTTTTCACTGGAATTTCAACTTCCCTGCTATAATGAAGGTAGAGAAAAGCATTGATTAAATAACCAGATGGGAGGGGAACCAAGTCACGAGAAGATCTTGGGCGGATGCAAATTTTCAGAGATTTTCTTGCATTGACAGAGGAGGGAGAATATTCATGGTACAATGGAATTCTGCAGAGCAAATGGAAGAGTTGGATTTTGATCTTGAATCTTCTGCAGCTAGGGGACATCACTTCGAAGTTCAATTCCATCTTTGAGTAAGATGCCTCTGCCCAGGAGGGTCCCCCGATTGGCTTCTCTGTCAGCTAGAGCATTTAGCCCACGAAGTACATGGAAGTAACTAATAGTTTGAAATTTTTTACTTAGTAGGCAAATTTTTTGGTAAATTTGTGCTAGATTAATTTGAGAGGGGCGCTGCTTCTTTATTAGCGCTTGAATCAGCAGTCTTGAGTCACCAAAGACCGACAGCTTGGCAATTCCTTTGGTTAGTGCAATCTTTAAACCTTGCAGGAGTCCACAAAATTCTGCTGTGTTATTTGATTCCATACCTAGACCCCAAGAGTAATTGCTGATTACATTTCCATTAGCTGAGATGATCACTCCACCGCAACCAGCTAATCCTGGGTTACCCTTTGAAGCTCCGTCGAAGAAGAGGCATGGTGTGTTCAGAGAAGATTTCCAGCTGGTGAAATCAAATTCATCAAGCCTAATTTCCCAATGAGCTGTCTGAGGATGATAAGGCAAGGTTCTATTATGAAGATTGGGAACAAGCAGGCCTAACCAATGTGACTCTTCAGGTAGAAGTTGGATAGTGTAATTCAGGGATAGGCTGTGATCAAGAGCTTCCCCTAGAATTGCTCTTGCTTGACTTGCAATTTTAGTGGGCTGATTTTCTTGATCCCTGAATATTCTATTGTTTCTCTCTATCCAGATTTTCCAGCAGATTACTTTTGGAAGCCATGCCCAGGCAGTATGGAGCAGAGTTTTCTTGGCAAACTGAAACGGAGAGAGCTTCATCCAATTTGATAGGAGATCCTGGATAGTTTGTGGAAGATTGATGCCAGGATGATTTAGCCTCATAGCTTCTTTCCAGACCTCTTTGGAGTATTGACATTCAAGGATGATGTGATCCGAGGTTTCTTCCTCGTTTTTGCAAAGAGGGCATATTGTTCTCATTATGTTAAAACAACAATAACACTCATTCTCACTTCAACATTTTATTTCCTGTGTTCAAGGGTAGGTTAGTTATAAACCAATTTAAAAATTCTAAAGCTTTAAAAATTAATCTTACAAACTAAGTCCTTTAGCAAGATAGGGCAGAGGTAGCTAAAAAACTAATGCAATTTTTTGGAAGAAATGTTACTTAAAACTAATACAATGAACTTATCACGACCCTAGAGCATGCATCTCCTGATGCCCAACTTTTTATTGTTGGTCCGTAGTCGTCGTGCGACACCACTTGTCTTTTGGCATAGAGACTTGGTCACCTACACTTACTCTATAGTGAACTACGCCTCTTCACTCAAGGCATGTCTATACCTTCACCTTGAGCTACTTGTCACTTGGACTTGTTATGCCCAACGACCTTGCCCAACTCTTGGACTTGTTAACATACGTGTGTTGTTTACTTGGTTACACTTAAACTTGTTATATTACTTAATTAATATGCAAGAAAGTAACCCTCAAGACAACATGTATATGTGTGGTGCCCAAATTGGGCATCGACTAGCCTTTTTATTGAAGTGTATAAAGAATGATACAATGGAGATTACAAATGATGGGTTTGACACCTCCTTGCTAAAACCCTTCTAACAATCAACAACTATGCTTGGCAGATGGGTTAACTTTGGTTATGGTTATCAACACAACGAGCTTGCTGAAGGGTTAGTTTGTTGCCAACAAATTTATTTTGACGAAGGTTCTGCTTGCTCTTGACAACACTATCACACCTTCTCTCGACGCCATTGTCCGCCCATGAACTTATTGCTGATACACTTTGCTGCTCTCCCACAAGTTTGCCCATACAACACTTGTCTTCAATGTTTTAGGGTCACATCCGACACCACTACTCCATTGGCAAGCTTGTTCCATTAACCATTGCTAGGGAGAGTCTTCCCCTGGTAACCTTTCAAGTTAGAATTGCTCGTTGTTAGACCTAGGCGATCTGCCTCCTTCCAATAGTTTGCTTAGCTTGCTTGCCGCAACCCTAAGGCCTTGTTTTCCTCCTTCCCTTGGTCTCTAACATATTCTACCTCTCATGTTTGATTGCCTTTGCCTTAAGTGTGCCCAAGTATTTATATGAGAGGGTTGTCCATTCTCTCTCATGAGTAGGTGCCCATCTCATCCTTGGGTGACTTTTTCCTTAAGGCAACCAAGCCCTTGCTTGGTCAACTTCTCTCATAAGGCACCCAATGTTGTTCGCTTTTGCTTCCGGTGTACAACCATTTTGCCCCTCATCAAAGTGTCTTACCATTGCATATGGGCAAGTGGACCCGATGGTCCTTAGGTCTTCTTCAATGCGCCCAAGTGTCTTATTACCGACATGCTCTTGCTCGACACCTTGCACCGAGAAGTCTCCTTGGTGCCCATTGCTTGCTCTTTGGTCACTGCCCATACCAATGCTAAAGGCTCACCATTTGCCGAAACCTTCTCTATCAAAGACCCCCTTAGTCGAAGCTCCCTTTTTGTGCATGTGCATCCATCCCATTATCTTTGTCTTTGTCTGTGACTACTTGGTATGTTCCCTAATGCACCCATTTTACTTACCAAAGCTTTGGTCATGCACCAATTACAAGCACTCCCAAGCCTTCTTATGGGTGAGTGAGTGACAATGAATTAGTGACCTGACCAAGGAAGAGACGTTACGACACTATTCAAACTTTTATACAATTTAAAAATAATAGTAAATTAAAATTATGTAAATCTCTTTAAATACCAAAAAAAATACATTGCCTTTCAATTATTATTTTACTTATCCCTCTTTGTTCATCGGAGGCATCTATAGTAAGGTTTTCCATCACGATGGAATTCATTTGCCTAAATGGAAAACCCCTCAACAAATATTTGGCCAAATAAAACCGTGAGCGTTCGATCTCGATATTTGGAAGACCTGAAGGAACCAGGCGACCACAGTCCCTTTAAATACACAAAGCAGGTGAAGCTCAATTTTTGTATGAGAGCTGTTGCCATTAGAAACTCTCAGTAGAAATCGACATGGCACGCATAGAAGAGGCGAAGACGAGGGACGATGACGCTTCCAGAGAACGCAGGTCTAAGAAAAGGAAATCTCCCAGCGATTCCGATTCGAGTTCTTCAGGTGCCATTTTCACACAAATTCTTTCTCAGTACATTCGTCTCCTCTGCCATTTAAAAATATTTTTCCTTCCTGTTATTCACTGCTCCATGAAATTGTGAATGCCCAAGATGATAACAGAAACAGAAAAAGAGAAAGAAGAAGGGAGCGCAAGGAAAAAAGTCACAGAAAAAGAAGAAGCAGCAGCAGCAAAAAAGAGAAGAAAAAAAGAAGACGCGTGGATGATGAGAGCAGCTCCGGTGAAGAAGTTAAAGTAAAGGATAAGCGGTCCAAGCACAAACACAAAAGTAGGTATCCTAAATGCTCATAATTTTGGTTTCCTTGATCTTCTGTTTTGTATTGTTATGTCGGAAAGGATAGGGTTTTGCATTGCTTTATTTTATATTTATCCAAATTTATCCTCAGCAGATATTCTAACAGAATCCAGTACCAAGATCCTTCTGTACTTAACTAATTGGCCAGTGCAAAATGGCTGTCACAGTAGTATAGCATGCCCTCGGGCTTTACATATATAGCTGTTAATGGTGGCTAACTTACCTATTACGAAGCCCACTGCCTACAATTGTTAGGGAATTAGAGGATACTGTTAGAATCGAGTGATGGCAGGTGAAGATTACTAAATAATAAACCGTTTGTAGTTGGAGAAAATATTAAAGGCTTATTAAGGGTGAGTACAAGTTGTGCAAATGTTGCTCATCGCTACTTAGTTAAAAGGTGTTAGTAGGCTATGTGTGCTTTTGAACTTATCACTACCCCTTTTGGAATCAACAGTCTTAGAATACCAGAAAACTGAATGACGCCAACTATTGGTTACGAACAGATTCCATTTAGATGCCACCAATGCCATGCCTATGGACATTTAGTCCGTGACTGTCCAATGAATCAACCAGTTCCAAAGGAAATCAATCAGACAGACTCTGCAGGATTTCCTGAAGTGATTCAGAAACCTAAACAAGCTAAGCTAAGCTGAGATAAGATAAGATGATTTTCTTAATGTCCAACAAATGCCCACAAAAGTAGATCAATGGGACTAAAAGATGCATCCATTGTGAGTTTGATGTGGGAGTGCGAAAGCAACTCCTAGGTGATGTTGAAAGCAAGGGAAAGAAAGTGAAAGAAAAAGTGCAGCATAGATAAGTGTCCAGTTAAGCTAATCACAAGGTCTAACCAAAAGATATATAATAATATCATAGGTGCAGTGATACAATCTGAGGGTCTGGTACTGGGAAACTAAACACCTTGGTCCCGATAATTGAGGGCGAGAGGGGGCGATTGTGGTATTAACTAGCTGTCGCAGTTGTTGGGCGCACTAGTGGGATCTGATTTTACAATCTTAGGGAGGTGCTAATCACAAGGTCTAACCAAAAGATATATAATAATATCATAGGTGTAGTGATACTATGTGAGGGTCCGGGATTGGGAAACTAAACACCTTGGTCCTGATAATTGAGGGCAATTGTGGTATTGGCTAGCTGTCTCAGTTGTTGGGCTTAATAATGGGATCTGATTGCACAATATTAGGGATGTTGTAAGAGTGAGGGAACCCTACTCTCCTGGGGAAGAGATGGGACAAAAATTGGCTGACTAAGATAATATGGTGGGAGGAAATAAATATGAAACCCCAAAATATTGAGCTCAAAAATTCCCCAAGAATATGATATGCCCTCATCATCTCAAATGCCAGAAGATAAATTCATATCAGAGAACTATCCACCTCCCATAGGCCAGATATCTACATATATAACCGCAAAGACAAAGGGGAAGAAAACTATTTTGAAAGAAGATTCAAGGAAGAAATGAATGCATCATGACCAATTTGAACAAGACAATAACAAAACAAAAGCACAAGACATCATTGTAGAACACTATAGCCTAAAGGAAACCAATATCCCAACACTACGCTGCGTCGGAGTTCCCCTTTGAATTGTGCTTAGAGTGGGAGCCCTTCGGAAGCATGCTTCCAAGTTGCTCCCACTTGAGAGAGAGTTTTTGGGAGCATGCTCCCAGGGATTTTAGTGTGCTCTTGAATCACTCTTAGGGCGCCCCCAAAGGAGAAAAAACGTTTATGCATGGTCGATGGATTTTTCTTATGTTTTTTTTTCTCGTGGAGCTAATGGCAAAGGAAAATAACTCATGGCTATAATTTTTTTGATGGAGTAAAATGTTGATGTTGTAGCTGCATGAGGCATCCTCTCCAAGTCAGTCCTAGAAGAGACGTGAAGACAACACATAATTTGCACACTAAAAGACAAGTCGACCCAGTAGAAGAAGAACTCCTTTCAACGATCTTCTATACTTCCTTCAGAATCATCATTCCTTGACCTCTTATGTGGAGTATTTTCATCAACATCAGCAGTTGAGGGTTGGAATTTTCTCTTCTTTAAACCACGACACTGTCTGGCATAGTGACCGTCCTTCTAACATTTGAAGCTCTGAATATGTGAAAGATCCTTCTTCTTCTTTTGTTTTGGAATGCGACATGATCTTTCACCTTTGTCTTTTTTGCCATGACACATTCTTCCCTTACCTTTTCCCTTCTTGACATGAGATGTAAGGGCTTGATTTTTTTCGTGCAGAGTGCCATGCAATCTGCCTCTAGCTGCAAGTCTAGTCTCTTCTTGTGTACAATTTGCCCATAATCGATCAAACTTGGGCAACTTGAATCATCCACTAAGACTCAAGATGAATGGTTCCCAAGAGGGAGGGAGACCATTAAGAATCGTCATTAACAGTTCTTTGTTTTCAATTGATTCTCCAATGGTACTCAATTGATCTCTTAAATCATAAATCTTCATGAAGTAGGTAGCGATTGAGTCTGACATTGTCATCTTGATATTGGATAATTGTTGTCTTAGGGCAAGGGCATTTGCATTTGCATTTCATCCTTCTTTGTGCTATTTGTTCAATGTAAGTGGGGATGTTGAGAATGGTGTAATCTTCACATTTGGCTACAATAGAGCCATATTATTTCATTAATATATGTGGCTAAGGCACAACTTATGTTCATTAATTGTAACACTAGGTTATGGTTAAGGGAAACCTAGTCAATCTTATTGTACAATAACCTCTCTTGGGGAGGGTGCCCTCCTTCTTGAGAAGTCTCATTTGTAATTGTCATTGTAAGCTATTGTTCTCTCTAAAAGTGTTTAAGCCTATAGGCACCATATACTGTTGCACCATATCACTCTTTATCAAGTGTTATTTATTGTCCTTTTAGTTGCAAGTTTTCAAGTTTGTTGGTGGTTCCATTTGATCCTTGCTTTCTCTTTTGATCTCATTATGTATAATAGGGTTTCTTGGGTCATTATTTTTTCAGGGTTTAAAATCTTTGCTCAAGGCCAATGCCTCATTTTTAGGGGTTTCCTAATTTTTATAAGGATTTTCACCCTCTTTCAAGGTCAACACCTCTTTTTAGGGCTTCCGAAAGTTTTTGAAGGATTTTAACCCACTTCAAATCCTTCACCTCTTTTTAGGGCTTCCGAAAGTTTTTGAAGGATTTTAACCCACTTTAAATCCTTCACCTCTTTTTAGGGTTTCTTAGGGTTTTGACACTCCTTCGATGCTAATGCTCTCTTCTTGTTTTTGTTTTGCCATAGTAGCACATCACATTTTTTTGGAAAAGGTCAGTACCTTTCTTTGATGGGGTCTATAAAGGCGAGTTCAACCTAATGGACTTATTCTACCTTGCACATTTAGGCTTGCACTTTGCATATAGGTCCTCGTCCATTTCATAGCAGTGGATAGCTAACTCTGGAGATACTAGTGACATGACCAAACATTAACACTTCCTCTTTGAGTATCAACAACAATACAATGGTGAGAATGTGATTGTTGGTGATAACCCAACCCTACCGGTTTCAGGATGTGGAGATGTCATCATTGACGTTGCTAATTATGGAGAAGTTTTTCATGTTCCGACAGTTGAACCCAATCTTCTTTCTATATATTGCATCACTCACACCAACAAAAAGGTATAATTTTGGCAAGATTGACAGGTTATAAAGGACATAGATGATGGTTTTAAATTTGTTGCCTCAAGTTATTGTGATGAATCTAATCATATGCACACTATAACGCTGCACCTTGTACCCAACGCACCTTAAGGTGTACCCCAGGGAGAGAAGGCCATTTTTTCGACCAAGAGAGGTGTTATTGAGCAATGGTGGTCATGGCGGGGCCCTTTGGTCCTCCTTTAAGGGTACTATGGCTTAATGGCACTGTTGACTGCCCTTTAAAGGGGTTTTTAACCTCAGGGTTGGTGTCCGGGGACCCTAAGGGTTGACCACTAGGTCTCATGGCTCCATATCCTACTTACGTGCTTTGGTGGCCTCTGCTTCAGATACAAGATAAGGATAAGGATAATTTTAATTTATGTCCACTAATGACCACAAAGTAGGTCAATGGGACTGTCGGTTACAATGATGCTCGTGCATGTGGGAGGACCAAACGATCTCCCTTAAAAGGAAATACAATACAAGAAGTAAGATAGAAAAGAAATAAAAAGTGTACAAAGCGAGCTGGGCTGAAGCATGGGGGGATTGCCCAAGTCCCAACATCGTAACTATGCACAGGATCTGGGATCCAAAATGACCGAGGAAGGTCTAGTTCTCCTAACATCTGAGGTTGAAGGAGGAAAACTGGGGGAAGTGCAAAAGTGTCTGCTAGCTTGAAGAAGAGCTGGTGGACGTGGGGCGCCCTCTGGGGTGATGTCGATGGGGTCTGGAGGGTCTTGTGTGCCTCTCGTAGGAAGGTCTGGTACGAAGTTGCCGTTGAGATCTCGTGGGTCGAGAGCCATCAATCTTTACTGTTTTGGGAACTGGATCGGTCTCTAGGTTGGTAGATCTTTTGGTGCCCTCGGAAGAAGGTAGTATGCTGAAGAACGTTGTGATCCTCTTTATGGTGTTTGGTTTGGTGGGGGGTTGGAGAACCTGCACTCGGAGCCTGAGAGCCTTCTGAATGTAAAGTGCTAAACATCTTTGGTCGGTGTATTTGAAGAAGACGACTAGAGTTTGTGCCCCCCTAAACAAGCAGTGTAAGCGTCCTCTAATCTCGTAATAAATAGGACATCTAAAGATGAAGTGCAACTTGGTTTCCACTTCCTGTAGATGACATAGCTGGCAGATCCTATCTGATCTATCAATTTGGTGGTCGGTCTCTACCTGAAGTCTATGGGATCCTACTTTGAGCTGTTCGAGAGGGATCTGAAGGGCATGCATCCAATGGCGAAACGTGTACTGGGGCCGGACAATGAGCCCGTCTCCGATCTCCAAAAAGTGTTCAGCATAAAAGGCCATCTTTGGGCGCAATCCTCCCGGAGGGTTGACCCAAGTAACCTGGACGCACTGCTTGTAAACATCCTCTCTGATGATCTTGTTCAACTCCTGTTGGGTAGGTAGAAGGTGACTGAGGGCATCCAAGGAGTACCGAAACAGGGGGAGACGATCTAACTGGATCTCCACTGATGTAAGAAGGCTTGAAACTGCTGTGAGCCAACATTTGGTTTTGCCTGAATGGGTAACTCGGGAAATGGTCTCATCAGAGCAGTAGGCTAGATAAGGGTAATTGTCCCGGCCTTTTGATGAGTTGGCTAACCCTCGAATCCGATGTAAGAAGGAAACCAATATGAAGACCGTCTCAAGACGGAAGGGCTGGGCCCCAAACTCAGCGAGGATAATGGCCTGTGGAACTGTCTGCTTACATTTGATGATACGCCGAAGGAGAAGGATTTGGACTTTCTCAGCTGAGGCCCAATCCGACTTGAGCAGAGATGGACCCCAAATTTCTGGTCCATATAAAACAGTAGGACGAATCAAGGTATCCAGCAAGTTCATCTTGGACGAGATATCTTGGAAGTGATGGTGAAAGCACTGTCTCTCAAGAAGGGCTAGGGACCTGTATCCCTTGTTGATTCGGGGCTGGAGAGTTGGTCGTAGGCTGATGCAGAGACTAGAAAACTACACTCCCAGGTAAGTGTAAGTACTGGTGATCTTGATTTCCTCCCCCTTAAATAGGAAGCAAAAGTTCGAGGTTTTCTTTACCCCATTGAAGATCATAACCTTTGTTTTGCTCAAGTTCACTGTCATCTTTCGGAGGCGCAATACAGTGCTAAGGCATCAAGTTGTCTTTGCAGACCTTTCGGGGAGGAAGATAAGAGTACTACATTGTCAGCGAAAAGTAGGATAGCGATCAAGACATGGTGGAGTAGGCACCCATTTGCCTCTTGGATATGCTCATGGAGAAAGGCCTCCAACTCATCAATGTAGATTTCGAATCGGGTGGGAGAAAGAGGGCAGCCTTGTTTCACCCCAATGGTGCTACGGATGAACTCAGATAAACCTCGAGTTGTTGAAGGCGGCCACAGACGGACTCATAGAGGTGCATAATAGCTGTCAGCAGGATCGTCGAGATGTCGATGTCTCTTAGTCACTGTAATAAATCTTCTCTCGGAACTAAGTCGAAAGCTTTCCGGAAATTTACGAAGCAACAATAGACTTTCAAGGAACGGTAGCGTGCCTCAATCACGGCCCAGAGAGTAAAAATGTGGTCGATAGTCTGATGTGCTGGTTTGAACCCTGCCTGACCTTGGGCTATAAGATTTCTTTGCTTAAGATCGCTGGAAAGCTTCATATGGAGAATGGTGGTGTATAACTTTGAGAACGTGTGACTAACCATATAACTTTGAGAACGTGTGACCAACCATGATCGTTCTGTAGTTGTTGGGATCAGAAGTGGAACCTGAATTGTGAATCAGATAAATGATATGATGAGACCAAACTGGTGGAAACCCTTCATGCACAACATGATTGAAGAGATCAACTAAGTAGCTAACCAGAACTCGGAGATAATGCTTGAAGAACTCTGCTTGGTGGCCTTCCTTGTCTGTTGATTTACTGCTGCTCATCGCTCGGATAGCCTTCGTGACATCATTGTTAGTGAAGAGGTGGCAGGAGGAAGGGGGGGATCAACACGAATGTTGACCTAGCTGGGGATGTCATAACGATTGGAGGTGTGGGAGAACATGGAAGCTGGGTTGAGGTTGGAAGAGAGAGGGGAGTGTCGGGAGAGGATGGAACGCCATAAATGCTTGGGGGAATGGGCAAGGAGAGTTGAGAGTTCTCGTCTTCTCTGAGAGACATAATACCGTTTCTTGCAACGAAGGAGACGACGGTAAGACCTTTTAATGTCGAGATAAGTAGAATGGGAGTGGAGGAAGGCATATCAGAGTTCTTGGTAGAGGTTTTTGCAATCTTCGTCGTACCACTTGTTCATGGGACAAGAGCCAGGTTTAGGGGTAGAGGTGGTACGAGTGGAGTGGGGCAAGGAATTAAGAGCAACCTCCCAAATTACAGATGAGAGGCATTGGTACTTGGCAGATGCGGAGTCGAGAGAGTAGAAATGGGCTTCGAGGGGAAGAGTCTAGCGGGGAGTGGATAAGAAGATGTCAAGGTCTCCTTCAACAAAGCGAAAGGTGGTCCGAGGTAGGGGGAGGGGGCTCTGCGAGGAGGGAGGGGTTGGAAGAGGAGGTTCAAACTGGAGGGAGAGAGAAAGGAGTGCGTGGTCGGCTAGGGGGATAGGGGAAATGGAGAGGTCTTGAATGAAGGGGATCGAGTTTTGACTGGCTAGAGCATAATCCACCACTGGCCCCACCTCCGTGTGGTCGGCACGTGAAAAGGTGAGACTCCGGGAAGCATGGGAGCCTGTTCAGGAGGAGCAACTCGTGGGACTCCCCTAACTGCAAGAGATGTTTGCCATATGTTGTAATGGGCCCCAAGGCATCTTCTGAAGTCCGATGAAGACCAACTGAGACCGGGTCGATCCCTTTGGTATAAAACACATTTTCGGATCAGTCGTGGAGTGGAATTTGGAGTTCTCTAGTGCGAGCATTAAAATCCCCCATAAGTATGACCTCCTTGTCAGCAGAGTACTGGGTGATGCCTGTATACAAGTCCATAAAGGGGTCCCCATCCGCTCCATTGTGGATGGCAAAGGGCGAGGATGCGGGTGGAAAGTAGCAAACTGCGAAGTAGACGTATCTTAGGGGTGAGATCTTGGTGCTGATTCGAATCCACATGAATATGGCGTGTTCGTCGACGGCCAACAATAAGACCCTGTTTCGGAGAGAGTCTTTGACCAAGCAAGCAACTCCTCTTGATCCCTTGACTCCACCATAGCTCCTAGTTTCCTGTCTGCAGACTGAGAACCAGTGGTAACCTGTGATGTTTGGGAGAGGCTGCATAGGGCTTGCATGGGTCTCGATCATGAGGAGGATATCAGCCGATGGGAGTGCGTCATACAAAAGACCTGGTGATGACCAGAAAGACCCATTTCCATTCCAGCAACGAACAATGATGCTTGTGCCCTGACGTCTCTCCAGTTGGGCCCGTCATTTGGAGCTTCCCGTTCGAGGCGTCCATCCTGGGGGAAGGAGTCTCGAATAATTGCCCAAAGGTTCCTGATAACTGCCCATTTTCTTGCCTGTCTTGTTGCCGCAACTTGTTCCCTAGACTGTTTAAGTATTGCAACCTGTGTTTTGGTGAGGTCCTCGTCATGGAATATCTTGTTGGGAGTGAGAACAATTTGCGTTTAGCTTTGAGGGCACAAATCCTCTCTGTTGCATTTCGGAATCTAATAAAGAGAGTTGAGTCATGGCCCACCCAAGCTCTGTCCAAGGTTATCTCTGGTAAGCCAAGGGTGTCGTGCAAGAACCCTACTCCTACCTCCATAGGGTCTGAAGACGGAAGGGGTAGAGGAAGACCTCTTACTTTCAGATTCAATTCCCTTGCACGTCTGGTCCGTTCTTCGACTAGTTTGGCTTGCACGACCTCCTCCACTGCTGTGAGAGGGGGAGTGTTTTTGTCTTTCCCTCGAACTACTTGTACCCATGAGTTGATGTGCGACCCAAGACACTTGACTTCATTCACAGCCACCTTGGGCGCCCTCTTGGCTCTTCAGTCAGTGGGTCCTTGCTCTACCTGGTTTTATTTCCTCAGAGGAAAGCCACCCTCCATGCCAGGCCTTTTCATGCTTTGAGGAGGGTGTTGAGGGATTTTACAACATTCTAGGGGTTAGATGGGGCATAACGCCCTCCCTCCAGCTCACTCCAGACTTTCGTTCGAAGTGATTCGCTTATTTGAGCGTGTTTTGGCACATGGGGATACAAATAACCTAGGTAACCTACCTTAAGCCTACCTTAGGCTATATTTTATTATTATTTTCTTTTAAATTTAAGTTGACATTTTATAATTTCAAATTGACTTATTTTAAGGCATGTAGGCTTTAGATATTTTAAAAAGTGAGTGTGAGATCATATAAATAGATCTCTTCACTTTCATTTTAAAGACAAAACTTATGTTATAGGATAATACACTATGCATTTGTTTTACCCTTGCTAGGGGGCTCTTTGGATGGATGCGCTCCTCTTGAGGAAGTTTTTTTGGGTTAATGCAAGATTTTTCTGGTAATTTTTTGGTGAAGTTCTTTGCTTGGTGATGTTTTGTTTTGTTGGATGAACACAAGCACTTGGAGGTAAGGTTTCTTATCTCTTTGTTTGAATGTTGGTGGACGTGCACGTTCAAGTCTTAGTGGTAGCCCTAGTGCTGCACTTTTTCCTAGGATAGGCCATTAGCTTCCATTCTTGTCACCTTAGCAAGCTGTGGCACATCTCCTTGTGAGGGGTGCCCTAGGGTTTCTCCTTAGTTTTTCTAGGCTAGTTGCTTGACCTAGGAACCCTTCTTCACTAGGTTAGCCATCCTCCCTAGAAGCCCTAGGTTGGGTAGGGCTTTTGCTAGGGTAGGGTTTCCCTTGGGTTTTCACACTTTTTCTCTTCTAAAAAACCTAGTTCTAGGGTTAGTTTAGGATTAGTTTTGGGTTAAATTTAGGTCTGCAATTTTATGTTAGAAACCCTAAAATTAAAAAAATTATTTTGTTTTGCACTTTCGAGCCTCCCTAAAATTTTGGCCACCTTCCCTATAAATTCGCCCTGCACTCTAAATCCCTAAGAACCCTAACGCGGAATTATAGGGAACCCTAAAGATACAAAAATTGCAAAAATCTCAAAATCTGCCCCAAAAGGTTCTAAAACAGTCCTAATTCTGCCCTAAAAGCCTAAGGCTGCTTCTATACCTAAAACAGTGCTGCAAACCTTGCCCTAACTACCTCGCTGCCCCCCTTTTCTCCTATTTCCACACTCGGTCTGCGTACATTCATTACAGGGTGAAGTTTGTTTAACTACATCTATGCTTTTACTTTCACAACATTACTCGAAATTGACACAATTGCCTGATTAAATGCACATGTTGGTTATCATTAGAAGGGGTCTGTTGACATCCTTTTGCTTGTATTTAATACTGTATGTGTGTGTTTTGACTTAGTGTAAAGTACTGAAACATCACTCTATTGCTGCACTTGTTAAATATGCAGTCTGCAAATAAATGCATTTGATACAACTTCCACTTCAGATTTTTGTTAGCCATTACTTAACACATTTGCAAACACGGAATTGGATTAACCAAATGCACATATAATGCTGGTTCAAAACTGATACTAACACTGATATGCTGCTATAAATGCTGTGGACTGATATATTCTGTTGTATGCATGCATAAAGGTTAAGACGCAATGGATGATGGTTCCATATTGTAATAAATATCTTTATTGCTGCTATGCCTAGGTAGATAAGTTGTTGCACAAGTTTTCGGAACGCGGGAACGTGGGTATGCGTATTGGATACATCTAGAAGTTTCCCCCAAATTTGCAGGAAACGGCAGGTTGGGAACGTCAATAATATATATTAAAAAAAAATAAAAAAACATGAGAAGAGAAGAAACATAGAGAAAAAAAGAAACATTAACACAAATTGGATGACTTAACTTATCCCTTGTATTACGGTTGTAACTAGAACCTCTTAGCATATGGAAATGACAATAAAATCAAGATTACCATCCACGTGAAACATAGAGAAAAAAAGAATCATTAACACAAATTGGATGACTTAACTTATCCCTTGTAATACGGTTGTAACTAGAACCTCTTAGCATNCTATGATTAAAATGTATTAGAATATTATATGTTTACAAACATTCTACGCCAAGTATTTGCAAAGGTATACAATTATTCAAATTTAAATTATTATAAAATAATGATCAGGATATTTTTTATTGAGATGTAATATATGAATTTAGTTTTAAAGTAAGATTTAAAACCATTTCCAATTAGTTAAAAGTTTACTTTTTATTCATAAAGTAAATAGTAAAATAAAAAAATTTGTTTTCTTTTATTTAATAATATATAAAAAGTCAAAATAGATTTACATTTATTATTGATTAGCGATAGCTGCAATTCAGCGTAGGGATGAGGGTATACTCTAGCACGAGCGTTAAATAGAGATCAGTGCACCAACTCGACAAGGTAGCACGAAAAAGACTTTCATTGCAACTTAGTTTTCTAGAGAATTTTTTTTGAGTCAACCATATATATGTATGGTCGCAAGGAAATTGGAATGTTGTTAACAACCAACATGGCGATCATGAATGCGTGGAAGTTCCCAATGAAGGAAACGTGCAAAAAGAAGTCCCCAAGTTCCTGATTTTGGAGGGTAAAAGTTCCCAATAAGTTCCCAACCTTCCGGGACGGTTCCCATTGGATTGGGAAAGTTCCCTACAAGTTCCAAAGTTCTCTGGAACGTCGAAATTTCGGGAACAAGTTTCCTAAAAGCCGGGAGTGGTTCCCGTGCTACATATTAGATAACTGAATGCTTACTGCTGTAGGAGATGACTGACGTACACTGTTGTACTTAAACTTTGAATAAATGTTTATACTCATGGTTATATAGCACAGTCGATTGTGATAAGGTAACTAATACTAAAGCTGCCATACATTTTGTTATCAAATTCTATATGAATGACTGTCATAAGTGGCTGAGTACATACATGCTTGGTAAATCCTTGATTTCATAAATGGTACTACTACTGTCATAAACTGTTTACTTGCATGATTGAGACCCATACTTAAGCATGTGTGATTGGTATTTGGTTAATATCTACAAAATTATTATTAGACGTGCATATTGGTTTTAATTACTTAGTAATGATACAATGCATATTATTTTTGGCTAATTCTTATCATTCACTCTTGTTAAGATAGCAGCACTTATATTATTCCATAAACACACATAGTGCATTCTTTCCCACTCCTTGGTTTGACTCCAATAAGGCATTGGTAACTAACATCTTCAAAAAGGATATTTTGGGGTTTTAGTGTCTTGGCAGAGTCAAATAGGGCTCCCCCCCTAGGAGGCTTAGGCTTCCGAAGAAGTTGGGGACAAGTGACTAAGGTGACAGTGGTCACTTTTCCCTCATGTGCTTACCGGTGGCTTGGACAACCATTTCAACCGGTAATAGCACATGGTAGGGAAGCTTTCTTATACCCTGGAAGAAAAAGGATATGTTGCTATGTTAGCCAATACAACCAACACCATCAAGTTATGTCTTCAATGTTTGAGACACACTTTGGTCTTGACTCTTTAATACATATGAGTCACCTATAGATGGTTAACGATCTTCCACAGATTAAACCACCTAATGGTGTCTATGAAGGGTGTGTTACAACTCAAATTAGCATGTGTGATTAAAGCCCAAAAGATTAATGCTATCCCAATTGCAACTTAGAGGGGTTACCCACTGTCACCTCAATAATTCCCTCTCTACACTTAAGGTCGACCCTCCTCCAACTCAACGGGGGCTTCCCTAGGATAGGATTGCTAGGCTATAACAATCAAGGACAAGGTGATGTGAAGAGATAAGTTAGCAAAATGTTTTTTGGTCTTTTGTAGTATAGAGAAATAAAAGGGTGTTGGGAGGACCAAGAAGACTAGTTCCAATCCAACAAGGGAAAATGGAGTCAAGGGGGTAGTATAAGAGGGTGAGTTTGTGAAAGGTTAGAGCAACAAGGTTTGCATATACATAACACGAGAAAACCCTAACATGCTGAAAAATGAAAGGTAACAATAGACTAGGAGGGTCCAAGAAAGAGCCAAATCAAAACATTGTCAACTAGGGTGTGTATCATGCAATGGAGAATCTTTGGCAACAACTCTAGAAAGATCATAAATTAATAAATTCATGCGTGAAACATCAAACGGAGATAGTGGAAATATTTCTCAACCTTTCAAAGAGTTAAATAACCCTTTCAATTGGCTACTTAGACAATTTCCAACATTTGCACATACCATTAGCAACATTTGGAAATAGGAACAATAAGCCCCACTTTGAATGGAACACAAACCCTTACACTTCAGTATGCACCAAGAAAGATATGTCCATTAAGCTCCAAAAGAGGGAACTCTCAAAATCCAATCATGACAAATGAAGGAAAGAGAAAAGCCTTATATAGCTTTAAGCTCCTCTTCCTTCTACAATAAAATAATAATAAAACCCTAGATCTAGCCTAGGATGGAGTAAACAAACCAAAATACTCCAACTACTCCAACAAAATAATGAAATAATGTGGCTTGCCACATGTTTGAGTCTCCATTGAAGAAAAGGCCCAATAGGGAGGGAAACTCCATCAAATGAGAGAATATGACAAATGGAAGTCCAAAATATATCCTCCAAAGGATCATCAAGTGGTAGCTTTGCAACAAGAAAGGGTCCAATAATCATGAATGAAGGTGGAAAAACCCTAGATTTAGGGTTTGACCAATTGAATTTTAGCATTAGCATAAATACTTAAAAATTTGCAGATATAACTTAAACAACAAATGACAAGTGCAGTAAAAATCACATCAACATAATGGACACATGAACACAAGATTTTTCAGTGGGGAAACCTTCAAAGGACAAAACCCCCAAAAAGCATTAGTAGCTCATCTTGTAAATGAGATGACTTAGAAAATTCTTCAAAAAGTTCCTCAAACCCCAATTTGGGTCAAACCACAGTTACAGAGATTTTTTCACAGCAAAATTCAGGCTAAGGGTTTCAAACCCTAGCTGTAGAAATTTCCAGATCTGCTTGGAAATGATCAAGAGTGCCCAAAAACAGTCTGCCCGAATATTGATTAGATCTGCCTGAAAAAAGTAGATAGGCTGCCCGGAATTTACAGACTGCCCGAAATTTATTGCTCGGATCTTTGTCAGTGCCTGCCCGTTTGATTTCTGCCTTGCCTGGAATGTTTTCTGTCTCTACCCGTGACTGCCCGAGTGATAGACAGTCTGCCCGCGACTGTTTTGGGCAGCCCGTGAACCCTTCTATTGTTGCTGAAGTGGTGGGAAGACCCCTGTTTGCTGGGCTGAGGCCTTAAGGCCTGCCCGGAAGCCCTCCAAGTCTGCTATCTAGCAACCCGAGGCCTGTAGCAGGCAACTCGGGTCTGCTGTGAGCAGCTCGTGGCTGCAACTAGCTGCTTGAAGCTCTGTGGTAGCTCCTGGGCCCTACAATGGGTGCCCATATGTGCTCCCGGGCCTTGCTGTGGATCTAGAAGGGCTGCTCGAGGAGCAAAGAAGGCTGCCAAGAGGAAACCTCAGCTGCTTGAGAAGAAGGAGAGGGCTGTCGTGGAGAAATAGGGCTGCCACAGAGAAGAAAACACAGCTGCCCGAGATCTGGAAAAGTATTTGACTGTTGAAGATGAGGGTTTGTCAAACCCTAAGACAAAAAGATAAAAAATGAAGAAACCCTAGCTGAGGGTTTTGCTGAGAGATCTCCAGAAGCAACAGTACCTGTGAGAGCAAGTGAATGTGTAATAATGAATTGACTTGATCTTCTTTTATAATCTTCGGTCACTTGTAAGTGGGCCAAAATTAGGAAGAACAAAATAATAATATTTTATTCTTTCCTAATTTCACTTTACCTTTTTACCTTTAAGTAGTCTAAAAGGTCCTTTATGTATTTTTGACTTTTACCAAAAGTCTTTAAGTAACTTTGACTTTCACCTGTGGTCCAAAAGTCCTTATGTATTTTTGACTTTTGACTTTAGCCTTTTTCCAAGTGCCCCTGTGGTCATCACCTATGGTCTTTTTGATTCCATTCAAAGTACATCATCATAAACCAAGAGAGTTACTAATGCTTTTATCTCACACTCTGTGTGACACCAAGATCAGGTACTAGGGTAACTTAACCAAGGGTAGCTATGTTGAGCAAAGTTGTCATTGATGACACACCATTAATGACAAAGGTGTAAATGGCATGATGACAAGCAAAAAAGGTGACAAGACACAAGACAAGTTGATGACGAGCTTAGAGCCCATGATCATACTCTTGCATATGGGATGATAGCATGCCATGTGTATGGAAGCCCTAGTGGCTTAATGATAACCCTGAAACCATTTTTAATGGTAAGGGTGAAGGTTGAAGAAGGGTTGACTATGGGGAGGAATAAACTTAAGTACACCCTAAAACCATGGTAGGGTTTGACCCTTGAATGAAGGATGTTTGTCTTTGTGACAAAATTAAAATTCAATTTCAAATTAAAAAATTAATAAAGTACATGCAACAAACCCTAAGGGTTGACCTTTGAAGAATGTGTGACACAATTCAATTCAAATTAAAATACTAAATAAAACAACTTACCCCACACCATCCCTTGAAGTTGGCTCAAAAAGGAAACAAAAATAAATAAATGAAAAATAAATTAAAAAATACATAAATGACAAGTCGGCTCAAAAATGATTTTTATTTTTTGGGGAAACTAGTATAAATACCCAGTCGAAGTTTCATTTTGCAAGTGTGATTTTCGGATGAAAACAGTACAGCTTTGCAATTTTTCGTGACTGTGGATGACTGAGGAATTTTGGGCTTTAGGAGCAGTGACTGAGGATTTTCGTGGGTACTTAGCAGCAGCAGAAAGACATGAAATTTCTACAGAGAATTGTCACCTTTGTTTAGTCTTGAAGATCCGAATTGCAGACTCCTTTTTCAGTTACTCTTGAAGACCCGAATTTCCACAGAGTAGTCACCCTTGTGTGAGGTCTTTTGCTGGACGGTTGACAGAATTTTTGTGGATATATCTAGGAGCATGAAGCTTTTGTGACTGAGGAACAGTCCGTTTTGTAGCAGCAAAGATCTGGAGCGGATCCGAATTTTTGGTGACAACAGTAAGGTCCTAATTTTGCAGCAAAGATCTTTTCTTTAAAACAGCAGTAGGAGGAACAGTCCTTTCTCTTTTTTTTGGAGCAGCATTCTTTTTGTCTTGTTCAAACCATTGAAGAGTACTCAAACAAGCTATCCACATTTTAAACCATTTCAACAATGAAGTGAGAGATTTAGGGCTCGTTGACTGAGGTATAATTGATTGAGAAAATTCGTGAAAAGGAGCAGTCAAAACCAGCAGTCAAACTCTTGGTGGTAAAGGCAGCAATTAAAATTCGTGGACAGAAATTTTTCGGTGAAGGAGCAGAGAAGTCTTTGTTTTGCTATGTTGGATTTGCTTCTGTAGGTGGCATAACATACTCAGCCCTAACTTGATTAGTGTTGGGGCCTTCTTCTATAGTCTCGAAGTGTCACCAAACACTATGATATAGTTGCAACTATAAGGAACTGTCCAGAACTCTTGTACCAGCACATAAACCCTCTGTGATCATCACCAAAGTTGCAGCAGTCACTATCCAAGCTTTGATTGAAGTTTGTATGGTGCAAGTTCAAAATTCAAGGGATCAAGTATGGAAGAATGCAATATGAACAGTTGGTGAACACATACAGTAAAATTATAATACCTTGTGAAGATGCTTGATACAATAATGAAGCCTGTCTGCTACAGGACTTATGCAGTGATGATGGTATAAACCAATGTTTTAAAACTTGGACTCGGACTTGGAATCGGCTGAGGGTCAACTCGGACTCAGACTCGGACTCGGCAATGACTCGGCCGGTTTGATTTTAATGACTCGGTTTACTAAAAAACATATAAAATATTTAAATTTTAAAGAAAAAATATATTTTAAAAATTATAATCCATCATTCCAATGCATTAGAGACAAAACATCCAAAGTATGATCATATATATACCATATAAGGGTGAACATATCAAAATTGCACGAAGGGTACTGTGCCAATGTGCAAGGCTGCAAGCAGCAAATACATAATACATATATGAAACTCTGAACAAACCCACGCAGGCACTGAAGTTTGAAGTTAAACCCACGCAGGGATTGAGTCACACTCACGGTTAACACTCACGGCCAATACTTCAGTCTTCAACTATCCGACGGAGACCACGGTCTTCAGCCACAGTCACGGGTAAAGTCTGGACAGTCGGCACCAATTATCAGAGACCACGGTCCACAAATGAAGCCGCGGGCAGGTAAGTTAGGGAGTTAAAGTGTTAGGGTAGTTAGGGATTAGGTTAGTTAATTAATAAATTTTAATTAAAAAAAATTTCCAACTCGGGTCCAACTCGGCGAGTTGACCTTTAACTCGGCTGAGTTGGCCGGTTCGGTACCGAACCGGGCGAGTTGCTATCAACTCGAAAGGCCGCTTTGACTTGGCTCGGGTCAACTCGGCTGACTCGGCCGAATCTGAGTCGGCTCGGGCCAAGTTTTAAAACACTATAAACACTAACAAAGGTATGATGATGATTAGGATTGGTTGATGCCCTAGTTGCTTTACAATAGTTGATACATGAACTAAAGTTTGAATAGTATACAGTGAATATAGTAAACAGACAAGTACAATGATTTTGTTTGGAATAAATGATAGCATTGATGTGAGACATATACAGTGACATAAATGAATTATTGATGATATAAAGCAATGCACACAGTGAATAGTAACATAAGTTCTTGAGTACATACAATGGTGTACAATGAAGATGATATATATCTTATGATGACAGTCTGCTATAGTTTGAATCATAGTAGCATAATTCGAGTACGAATACGGATTCGAATAAGATTTGGTACGAAAAAAATACGCAACGAAAAAATCTAGTACAGAAAAAATACGGGAGTAGGTTGCTTATAGATTTAAAAAACTTTAGAAAATTTGACCCATTCAAATTTTAAAATATACATAAACCATTCAATATTTGCGTTTAGTATTAGAATTTGACCCAAAAATGCCTTGTCATGGGCCATTTTGCTTGTCAAATACAGTCTATATTTTATGCTTCCCGTCAAGAAATAGGAGAATTTTTCCAAATTCCTACCTTGCTTACATGTAACATTTATTTTTCATTAAAAACAACTTGAAATATAAATTTTGAAACATTTAAATCTAATAATGTATTTATAATTTTATTTATAAAAATATGAAATAATTAAAATGTCAAAATTAAATTATAAAATAATATATTCCAAAAAAATTATAATAACTAAAATCTAATATTATAACTAGTTACTAAACTTTATGTTTATATTATAAAATAAACCTAATATAAAAACTAATCAAATATTTGATATGTAGAACTAAAATATAAAACAAATATATATTATAATTTTTAAAGCTTTAAACTTTTAAAATGTAATTTAACACTAAACCAACTATGCAGTTACATAATGAGGAAATATTCAAAATAAAACAATAAAATTTAAATAATTCTTATCTTGAAATATGTGCCAAAAATGTAGGCAAATTTTCCGTATTCGTATTATGTTGAATATTCGGCGATTTTCGAATTCCCTCTGAATTTTCGTACAAAAAAGTCCAATACGACCGAATTATGCTACTATGGTTTGAATAGTTGAAGCTTGACCATGATAATACAAACCCTATGATGTTGATGGTGCATGCTATACAGTCTGCTATAGTTTGCAGAGTTGAAGTCTGATCAAGATAAGCCCTACACATGTATATGTGGATGACGATACTGTTTTGATGCCTATCTATTGATGATGACGAGTTGTTGATAAAGATGATGCATGAGAGCGGATCTTTGTAGTAGCTGTATGATAACTTGATAGTGACCAGCAGGATTGATGACATGGTTGATGATCAAACCTATGACCAACAGTAGTGATGAGAAGTAGCGTTGATGAGTAGAGATGATGTGGCAGTGAGCGCACTTTACAGTGATATGTGTGTGTGATGAGTGTATTGAGACAGTGAGCTGTAATTCTTAAAGCAAGCTTGTCTTGCTTTTGAGGTTAGGATACCTCAAACCCTTCTTAGCAGTGTCTAAGAAAACCAGGCAGGGTCCTGGATGAAGAGTAGGTGCTCTTTGTATCAGTAGGTGCTGATTTTACCTCACAATTGTAGCCGTTCCAAAAACAAATACAAAAAGATTACAAAATCATATGGTGTTGTGTTCTCTTGTGCTATGGTTCTTGTTATGACTCCATGATTCATATGCTTATGATTTATAAATGAAGTGGTAGATGTTTATGAAATGATTATGTAAATGGTAGAATAATGCATTGATGAATTGGTAGTTGATTGATAGAAGTTAAGAAAAGATTGAAAATTGGCCTCACACTGATTCACCCCCCCCTCTCAGTGTGAAATTGTGTCCAACAATAAGCCTTGGAGAAGTACACAAAGCCCATTAATCAAGGGTCAGAGTGTCACACATGCCTAGACCAAGTATAGGGCTTACAATGCCTTCCTGGTAACAGACCAGGCGCCTCAGCCATGGGCTGCATAATTTGACCAGAGGTCAAATACTTGGTAACATACCAAGCACCTCCATTCTCCAAGAGAATGGCTACTCAAAACTAAGTTGAGTCTACCAGTACTAGACTGGTCCACATCGTGTCCCGGACCAGATTTCTACCATTCAATAGAATGGTCACTCAACACTGGGTTGAGTCTACCCAGGGCAGAGCTGGAGCATATCATGGTCAAGGACCAGATATCTACCATTCAATAGAATGGTCACTCAACACTGGGTTGAGTCTACACCGTGGTCCCGGACTAGGTGTCCCCATTCTCCTAAGAGAATGGCTCTCGATGCTGCTCAGAAAAATCGACACTTACTCAATATATCTGCAATCTGCAATGATGCTGACAGAGGCTTGGTCAATATATATCTGTTCATCTGTACGAATGTATGACAACTTTAGAGCAACTCTCTCCACTAGGTCTCTAATGATATGATACCTCATTTCAATGTGTTTCGATCTATCATGAAACACTGGGTTCTTTGAAAGCTTTATGCAACTCTAATTATCGCAATGGATGATCGTTGAGTCAAGCTTTCCCCCGAACAAATCAGATATCAGTTTTCTGAGCCAAACTGCTTCCTTGCAAGCATCACTTGCAGCAATATATTCTGCCTCGGCTGTACTCTGAGCTATGGAACCCTACTTCCTGCTGGACCAAAAGATCATTGTTGATCCCATACTGAAGCAATGACCAGAGGTACTTTTTCAATCAATTGCAATGCCAGCCCAATCTGAATCTGAATATCCAGATAACAATACTCAACTGCTGGAAGTATACCTGAGCCCATAAGTGATAGTACCTCGCACATATTTGAGTACATGTTTGGCGGCTACCAAGTGTATGTGCTTCGGATCGAACATGAACTGACTCAGTGCATTCACTGTGTAACAGATTTCTGGTCTCGTATGCACGAGATACATTAGGGAACTAATGAGCTGTCTATATAGAGTAGAGTCCACAGTCTGTGAACTAGAGGCCGAGTCTTGCAACTTTGTCAAGTTGGTAGTCATTGGTACGCTCATGGACTTGCAGTCCTGCATCCCAAATCTCTGCAAGATATCCACTGCATATTTTCCTTGTGTCAGGAAGATCTCACCTGACTTTTGCCAAACTTCTAAGCCAAGGAAGTAATGCATCAATCCGAGATATTTCATCTTGAATTAAGAGGTAAGCTCCCTCTTACGCTGGTCTATCAACTGTTCATTGCCTGTAAGAAACATTTCATCTACATATAGAACAAGTATCAAGACATGATTATGAACAACCTTAAAGTACAAGTTAGAATCAACTGTACTTTTGGAAAGCCCCAAGCTATGGAGAAATCCATCCATCCTGGCATACCAGACTCTTGGAGCTCGTTTCAGTCCATACAAGGCTTTCTTTAGTTTACATACATGGGTCTTCTTCCCATGAGTCACAAAGCCTTCAGGTTGTTCAATATAAACTTCTTCCTCAATCTTACCATTGAGAAAGGCTGTCTTTACATCCATCTGATGTAACTTCCACCCGAATACTGCAGCAAGTGAAATGATGGTTTTGATGGTAGTATACCTGGCAACAGGAGCAAATGTCTTGTCATAGTCAATGTCTTCTTTCTGAGTGAAGCCACAAGCTACGAATCTGGCTTTATACTTCTCCACACTGCCATCTACAGCATGCTTGATCTTATAAAGCCATCTGGAAGTCACAACTGAGTTTCCTGTTGGTCTAGGAACAATTTCCCAAACATCATTCTTCATGATTGACTTGTTTTCTTCAATCATGGCATCAACCCATACCTGTTTACTTGCTGCTTCTTCGTATGATGAAGGTTCCGAACTGATAAGCTGACTCATAAGACCGGAGTACTTCTGTGGTCTTATGCTTTCTCTGAAAGTCCTGGGAGGAACTTTATGCTTCTCGCCGCCTTGCACTGTCTCTCGGTACCACGCAGGTCTCCTTTTGGAAGGAGGAACTTCAAGTAGTTCTTCTAGTGGACTTTCAGTGTTCTCAGGAACATCTGGATTTGATCATCAAATTCCTCTTCCTCTCTCTGAATTTCTGAATTTGGAAACTCAAGTGGAGCAACTGCATCTTCCGATGAAAGCTCTAGTGTTTTACGAAACACAGGTTCCTCATGGAAGATCACATCTCTGTTGACCTCAATGTGCTTTTGTCCAGATATATATACTCGATAAGCATTTGAGCAATTACTGTACCCAACAAATATACCTTTCTTACCGGAGGGCTCTAGCTTGGCCCTCTTCTCTTTTGGCACATGGACATACACAGGAGTACCAACTATCCTCATGTGATCAACTGCAGGTTTCTTCTTGGTGAAGACTTCTTTTGGAGTCTTCTCCCCTAAGATAGCATGTGGGCTTCTGTTCTGAATGTACACAATAGTTCCTGTAGCCTCAACCCACAAAGACAAAGGAAGATCTAGATTAGTGATCATGGCTTTAGCAGCCTCACAGATTGTTCTGTTCTTCCTTTCTGCAACCCCATTCTGCTGAGGGTTGTAAGGCACTGTCAGCTCTTTCTTGATTCCTGCTTCTCGACTAAAATCATCAAACTCATTAGATTCATACTCACCTCCGTTATCTGATCTCAAGATACGGATGTGTTCGCCAGTTTGATTTTCAATCAGTGTCTTGAACTCTTTGAACCTGTCAAAGGTTTCACTCTTGGCCTTGAGGAAGTAAATCCAAGACTTCCGAGAGTAGTCATCAGTAAACAAGACATAATATAAACACCCACTCAAGGAGGGTGAAGGCATAGGCCCACAAATGTCAGAATGAATCAAATCCAAAATGCCTTTAGACCTATTCTTGCTTCTGGGAAAGGATTTCTTAGTGTTCTTACATAGAGCACATCCTTTGCAGATTCCTTCATGTGTTGGAGAAACTTCTGGCAAACCTGTAACCATCTTCTGCAATCCTGGGAGAGCTGTGTAGTGAAGGTGTCCAAACCTTTTATGCCAAAGTTCACAAGGATCAACTGTATGATGTACCAAAGCATGAGTGGGATCCTTGGAAGCCTTGAAGAGGCCTCCCTCTCGAACCCTAATTTGTACTGCTGAGTTTAGATCTGTGTCTTTTTCCCATAAAAAGACCTTCTTGTCCATGAAGAGGAATTTGTAGCCCTTGTCTTCTAAACCGACAATCGATAAAAGATTCTTCTTTAAACCAGGAACATAAAGAATATCATCAATATGAAGAACCGTACATGAGTCAAGTTGAAGTGAAGTTGAGCAACTCCTTCAATCCTTGTAGGTGGAGTCATCTCCAAGTTCTACTTGAGTGGTGAACTTCTTCTTTCTGTAACTGGTGAGAGCTCCACGGTTATCTGTCATGTGCTTGGAGGCACCATTGTCCACCAACCAAGAAGTGGAACAATCTGAGAAAGAACCAGTTAGAGCAGAAATCAGGTAATACTCTCTTTTAGGTTCATCAGTTTTATTAGCCTTGGTTTTCTTCTTCTTCTTCCTTTGCTTTTGCAGCAGATGCTTGAAACCTTCGCTTAAGTTTCTTCTTCTTTTGCCTGCAGTCTCTAGCAAAATGTCCAAACTTGTGGCAACTATAACATTCCATTTTTGACATCTCAGAAAACTTATCCTGAGATTTCTTTCCCTTCTTTTGCCGAGGGAAAGGCTTCTTGAAGTTCTTTGTCTTTGCTGCAAGTGCAAGGTTGTCCTCCTTGATTACCTTGCTAGAGGTCCTTCCTTCATCTATGCAATCATGCCAAAGCCTTTCAAAGGTTGGTTGATTCTCTCGTCCACTGACGGATGCCATGAAAGTTTCCCAAGAGCTTGGGAGACCATCAACCACTATTTGCACAAGGTCATCATCATCAAGAGTAATACCAATAGCAATGAGTTGATCTCTTACCTGTGCAATCTTCGTGAAGAAGGAACCAACGCTTTTATCTTTGTTCAACTTCAAAGTTCGTAGCTTCTTCTTCAAGACTCTCTTCTGACTGGGAGCCTTCTTTTCATATAGGTTGACCAAAATATCAAAGCATTCTTTAGCAGTCTTTAAGGATGTGATGTTGGGCATCACTGACTCTCTGACAGAATCATAGACGATTCTTCTAGTCTTACCTTGCTTCCTCTTGTAAGCAAGCCTTCCAACATTAGATGTTGGCTCTTCAATGACATTAAGAACATTATCATCCAAGTCATTCTCTTCTAGAATGGCTATTAACTTGGCCTTCCAGGAGTTGAAGTTGGCTGAACCATAGAGTTTCTCTTTCGGTTTGAATCCATTGGTGGCCATCTCTGCCACTTAGTCAAATGTTAGATCTGCGAATCTTATCCCAAGATCTAGAAAAACAACAACAGTGTCCCTTTATTGTGTTTTTACATGCTAAGCTTTGATACCATGTTGAATTTTAGCATTAGCATAAATACTAAAAAATTTGTAGATATAACTTAAACAACAAATGACAAGTGCAGTAAAAATCACATCAACATAATGGATTAGTAGCTCATCTCGTAAATGAGATGACTTAGAAAATTCTTTAAAAAGTCCCTCAAACCCCAATTTGGGTCAAACCACAGTTACAGAGAAATTTTCACAGCATAATTCAGGCTAAAGGGTTTCAAACCCTAGCTGTACAAATTTCTAGATCTGCCTAGAAGTGATCAAAACTGCCCAAAAACAGTTTGCTCGAATATTGATCAGATCTGTCAGGAAAAATTAAACAGGCTGCCCAGAATTATTTTTACTGCCCCGGATCTCTGTCAGTGCCTGCCTGTTTGATTTTCTGCCCTGCCCAAAATGTTTTCTGTCTCTGCCTGTGACTGCCCGAGTGATATACAGTCTGCCCGAGTGATATACAGTCTGCCCGTGACTGTTTTGGGCAGCTCGTGAACCCTTCTGCTGCTGCTGAAGTGGTGGGAAGACCCCTGTCTGCTGGCGGAGACCTTAAGGCCTGCCTGGAAGCCCTTCGGGTCTGCTATCTAGCAGCCCGAGGCCTGTAGCAGGCAACTCGGGGCTGCATCTATCTGGCCGGAGCTCTGTGGCAGCTCCCGGGCCCTACAATGGTTGCCCAGATGTGCTCTTGGGCCTTGCTGTGGAGCTAGCAGGGTTTCCTGAGGAGCAAAGAAGGCTGCCGAGAGGAAACCCCAACTGCCCAAGAAGAAGGAGAGGGCTGCCTTGGAGTAATAGGGCTGCCACAGAGAAGAAAACATAACTGCCCAAGATCTGGAAAAGTATTTGACTGCTGAAGATGAGGGTTTGTCAAACCCTAAGACAAAAAGATAAAAAATGAAGAAACCCTAGCTGAGGGTTTTGTTGAGAGATCTCTAGAAGCAGCAGTACCTGTGAGAGCAAGTGAATGTGTAATAATGAATTGACTTGATCTTCTTTTATAATCTTCAGTCACCTGTAAGTGGGCCAAAATTAGGAAGAACAAAATAATAATATTTTATTCTTTCCTAATTTCACTTTTACCTTTTTACTTTTAAGTAGTCTAAAAGGTCCTTTATGTATTTTTGACTTTTACCAAAAGTCTTTAATTAACTTTGACTTTCACCTGTGGTCCAAAAGTCCTTATGTATTTTTGACTTTTGACTTTAGCCTTTTTCCAAGTGCCCCTATGGTCATCACCTGTGGTCTTTTTGATTCCATTCAAAGTACATCATCATAAACCAAGAGAGTTACTAATGCTTTTATCTCACACTCTGTGTGACACTAAGACCAGGTACTAGGGTAACTTAACCAAGGGTAGCTAAGCCTTGGAGAAGTACACAAAGCCCATTAATCAAGGGTCAGAGTGTCACTCATGCCTAGACCAAGTCTAGGGCTTACAATGCCTTCTTGGTTACAGACCAGGTGCCTCAGCCATGGGCTGCATAATTTGACCCTAAGTCAAATACTTGGTAACAGACCAAGTGCCTCCATACTCCAAGAGAATGGCTACTCAGAACTAAGCTAAGTCTTCAGTCTTCCGGTACTAGACTGGTTCACATCATGGTCCCAGAATGGTCACTCAACACTGGGTTGAGTCTACCCAGGGTAGAGTTGGGTCCATATCATGGTCAAGGACCAAATATCTACCATTCAACAGAATGGTCACTCAACACTGGGTTGAGTCTACACTGTCGATGCTGCTCAGAAAAATCAACATGACCCCCTTAGATCCTCAAATGCCAAATGACCCACGTAAAATGTGCAACGAACACTGTAGAACTCCTCCAAAGTGGAACACTCCAATGAACAAGGCCTCAATAGGTGGAGTGCTTCCTCAAAATGGAAATAATTGACATCAAGGGCTCCTCCAAGGTGAATGATCTCCATGAAAAGGCTCCAAAAGGCATGTGTGGCCAAAATGCAGTTCGACTCTTTAAAAGATTGTTTTGGAATTGCCAACTTTCTCAATATTTATCAAATTTTTTATTATAACCACTAGGAAAATCTCATGGCCACTCTACATTGGCGTCGAGTTGGAAAAATTGTAGGCACCATATCAAAAGATAATTGCTCCCAAAAGCTAAGACTTCCCATTATAAATGTATGAATAAATGAGTAATCAACCTTGAAATAAGGGATCAAGGCACCTCCAAAGGTGGATGCCCATCATGGAAAACCAATGAATAATGGTACATGTGAATGTAAAACAAGTCAACAAGTGCAAGAGGTTGCATCCATACATCAAGGGGTCAAATCCTCAACCAAATAATAGATCCATTTCTAATAGCTCATTAAAGTAGGGGATGACCTCATTAACACATGCCAATGCCTCATGTCCATTAAATGGTGGCCACATATCAACCATCTCATCAATCCTCATGCAAGATCCGAAACAAGGAAATCCCCAATCTATAATAGAGGTGTCCAACTCAAGAGCAAGTGTCCACAATATATAACCAACATAATGAAGTAGGGGGCAAACCCTTTTACAAGCCATGACATTCCACCACACGTGCCACAAGAGAGAAACAAGGAGGGCACTCAACCAAAAATGATGCTCAATGGAACCAAGATGCCATCCATGTGCCAAGAATCAAGAACGCCTCAATAGAATGTTAGTTAGCCACATCATGATGCCAACCAAAGGTGTAGGAATAGGTGCATTCGAAAGGAAAACCATCCATGAGCATAAACCAAGTTCGTATAAGCAAAGCACTCCATCATAAATAGTGATCCATGCCATCAAGGAGTCATCAATCTAAGAGAGATAGATCTTCAAGGGAAATGAGAGTTTTAACCATCATATACATGCTAGAAGAGAAAGCGCTTTATGGAAATCATCAATGATACATCCTTTAGTCCAAACCATGCCTCTTGAGCTAGGGTGTTCTCATAGAAGGGCCTCCAAGTACCATCACAACATGCAAATCATCACATAACCTCGTTAATAGCCGCATCCCATAGACACTACATCGTGAAAAGACATCCCATAACTACTAGCACAAATGTATCATGAAAATCCATATGCTAGGGCATTATCAACACTAGTACATCATCACAACATGAAGTAAAAATTTGACGTCGAGGAACCAAAGCCATCGTCTCTCGGTACCGAGCAGGTTTCCTTTTGGATGGAGGAACTTCAAGTGGTTCTTCTTGTGGACTTTCAGTGTCCTTAGGTACATCTGGAATTTGATCTTCAAATTCCTCTTCCTCCCTCTGAATTTCTGAATCTGGAAACTCAAGTGGAGAAAGTACATTGTTCGTTGAAAGCTCTAGTGTTTTACGAAACACAGCTTCCTCATGGAAGATCACATCTCTGCTGACCTTAATGTGCCTTTGTTCCGGTATATATACTAGACAAGCCTTCGAGTAGTCACTGTATCCAACAAATATACCTTTCTTACCGGAGGGCTCTAGCTTGGCCCTCTTTTCTTTTGGCACATTGTAATATCCCAAATCCCGATATTTTCTAATTCTAAGCAAATATGCTGATACAACCGGGCATGCAAACTGCCATGCAAAATTCCCTATTTTATAGCAAAAATTAGGGTCAGGGTTTGTAGGATAGAATGAACACTTACCACTGATAAGCTGGCTGGACTGCTCCTGAGAGAGTATGCATGCATCAAGAGCTGAATCGGAGATGAACTGATATCTTCTGCTTCTGGTGATACCCCAGCAGCACGAACCCCAGATCAGCTAAGGGTGACGTTTTCAGTGAAGGAGGTGTCCGATGAAGCTTCTGATTTGCAGGACTGATAGCCTTCCCGTGCTGGAGAGAATGCTTGGCACATGTAGAAATTCTGAGGTCTCTAGGCAAGCTAGCGAATTGTTCTAGAGGTGCAGCTGCTCACGCCCCCCCTGATCCCAAAATGGCTGATAACTGCTCAGGATGAGCATGATCGGATCTAATAATCACCGGGTACTGGAGTAAGATGCCGATGATGAGAATGGTGCCTGGATTTCGAAGTAAAAATGAGATCTGAAGACCCAGCAAATGATTAGGGCTTTCTGGCTGAAAACCCCTTACGGATGCACAAGTGCTCCTGCAACAATCTTTGTTGTATACTGGATAACTATAAATGAATGGAAGAGCAAATGGTGAACCTGTATGGCTTACCTTGAATGAGACTAGGGCAGATATCTCACTGCCGAAACCCCGCTAGCTGAAGACGCTGTCTCCAACCCCAACTGCTGTGCTGCACGCTGTGCTGCTATTCAAGAGCTCCAAAATAATAATCATCAAAAGTAAGTCTCCTTTCACTTTACCTTCCTTTTATAACTTTCAACTGCGAAAACCCTAATCTTTGACCTAATTAGATTACGTTATTTTCTAATTTGCAGTTGACTTGCATGCATGCGCATGGAGACTTAAATGAGTGCATGCATCATTAAATAATGCTTAGATGGCATGCATGATGGTGGCCTTTGGCCCAGGTGGCCCTTCTTGACCTAATGATGATGCCCTAGATTTTCTATAGATGGCATCAGTCTTTAGATGATTCCCTAACTGTTAGTAACCGCTCGAACCCACAAGAATCACATAGGTTAGCTGTTTTGGCCCTCAATGCCTAATCAGATGAGGACATTACAGTCCTCCTTGCTTGAGATTGCTTGTCCTCAAGCAACTGCAAACTGGGATGCTGTAATACATGTTCACCTTCCCATGTGGCATCCTCTGGCGGTAGTTTCTTCCACTGAACCAAGTATTCCCTAATTACTGTGTTCTTGAGTTTCCTTTCTCTAGTCTGATTGATCCGTTCAGGAATCAGTATCAACAGTCCTTCATCATCTAAGGGAGGTAATTTTGTTGATGGAGCAATGTGTTGCCCAAGGGTCTTTTTCAGGTTGGACACATGGAACACATTGTGAATTTTACTTTCCTGAGGTAGTTCTAGTTCATATGCCACCTCTCCCACCTTCCTGATTATTCTGTAGGGTCCATAGAAGCGAGGTTTTAACTTTTCTGCTCCTTTCTTCTTAAGTGAAGACTGTCTGTAAGGTTGGAGCCTTAAGTATACCAAATCCCCTACCTCAAAGCTTCGCTCAATCTTGTGTTTGTCTGCATATAACTTCTGCTGATTCTGGGCTGTCTGTAAGTTTTCCTTCAAGATTTTAAGAATATCTTGACTGTCTTGTATCCAATCCTTTGCCTTAAGAGCCCTACTGTCTCCAAATGCCAAATTTGCATAGTCCAAGGCCTCATAGCCATATAATGCCTTAAAAGGAGTCATCCTATTAGACATGTGATAGGTAGTATTGTAGCAATACTCCCCTAAGTGTAGCCATTTGATCCAGGTTCGCTGTTGCCTTGTTACGTAGTTCCTCAGATATCCTTCAATCCACTTGTTGACTATTTCCGTTTGTCCATTGCTCTGGGGATGATAACTCGTGCTGGTAGCCAGTTCGGTCCCCACTAATCTAAATAGTTCCTGCTAGAAGGCACCTGTGAACCTGCTATCCCGATCACTGACAATGGTCTTAGGTAACCCGTGTAACTTGAAGACCTCCCTGAAGAATAACTTAGCTACTTGAGTTGCAGAGTAATCTGATGATATAGAAAAGAAATGTGCAAACTTGGTCAGTCTGTCAACTACTACATATAAACAATCTCGCCCTTGGACCTTGGGCAATCCTGTAATGAAGTCCATGGAGACGCTTTCCCACTTCTGTTCTGGAATTGGTAGTGGCTGAAGCAACCCTGCTGGATGGATGTTCTCAATCTTGTTCTGTTGACAGATGCTACATTCCCGTACATGCTGCATAACTTCCCCCTTGAGGCCCTTCCGTGAGAACCTCTCTCGGATCTGTCTGTAGGTCTTCAAGAAATCCTGATGTCTTGATAATGGAGAGTCATGTGCTGCCTGAATGATGTTTTTCCTCAACGTGGATTCTGGGACGAGGTATATCCTGTTCTTGTAATAGATGATGTCATCAACAATCCTGTACCTGTCATCCTGAATTTGTCGATCCAATAATTCGCAAGCGAATTTATTTTTGGAGTATTCTTCTAAGAGAAGTACCCTCTAATCTGTGGATATACTCCTGAGAGATAGTGAGGCGAGACGCCTAGATAATGCATTAGCTACTACATTATTCTTACCTTTTACATACTCGATCTCGAAATCGTAGGCTTGTACTTTGCTGACCCATTTTTGCTGGTGCTCATTCAGTTCCTTCTGCTCCAGGAAATACTTGAGGCTGTTATGATCTGTTTTGATTTTGAAATTACTGCCCACTAGGTACTGTCTGAATTTTGTGAGAGCATGTAAGATGGCTAGCATCTCTTTTTCATATATGGAGTAGTGGTGCTCATAGTTCTTCAGTTTACGACTCTCAAATGCAATAGGGTGATGATTTTGCATCAATACTGCTCCCAACCCTTCCCCTGAGGCATCACATTCTACTACAAAGGGTTGTGAGAAGTCCGGTAATGCTAAAACTGGACAGGAACTCATAATAACTTTCATCTCCTCGAAAGTTTTCTGTGCTAAGTCTGTCCAGGTGAATGCTCCCTTCTTTGTGAGATTTGTGAGGGGTGCTGCAAATTGGGAGAATCCCTTAACGTACCGTCGGTAATAAGTGCACAGACCTAAGAAACCTCTCAATTCTGTCACTGTTTTTGGCGCGGGCCAGTCTCTGATAGCTCGGATTTTCTCCATGTCAACCTGTACTCCCTCATTGATTATATGTCCTAAGTACACCATTTTCTTCATGCGAAATTCACACTTGGACATTTTCGCATAAAGTGAGTGTTCTTCTAGAATGCTCAGTACTTCGTCCAGGTGTTTCAGATGCTCTTCCCATGTTTTGCTGTAAATCAGGATGTCATTAAAGAATACTAGCAAAAACTTACGTAGTTGAACTCTGAAGGTATGGTTCATGCATGACTGAAAAGTGGCTGGAGCATTGGTAAGTCCGAAGGGCATGACCAAAAACTCATAGTGACCATAGTGACAGCGAAAAGCTGTTTTGGAGATGTCTTGGTCTCTTACTCTGATCTGATGGTACCCCAAGCGAAGATCAATCTTGGAGAAGTATTTGGCTCCCCAAAGTTCATCCATGAGTTTGTCAATTCTAGGGATGGGATACCTGTTCTTAATGGTCTTTTTGTTGATCGCTCGATAGTCGACGCACATTCGCAGTGTACCATCCTTATTCTTGACCAAGACTACTGAGGATGCGAAGGGGCTAGAACTGGGCCGAATATATCCAAGCTCCAGTAATTCTTTGATTGTTTTCTCGATCTCATCCTTGTATCTTTTGGGATGCTGGTAAGGAGTGGTGATGACTGCTTGTGTCCCCTCCTCTAGCTCAATAATGTGTTCAAAGCCTCGGTTTGGCGGTCTACCTGATGGAAGGTCCCGAAAAACCTTTTCATGCTTCTGTAGCAAAGCCTGAATGTCACTTGGGTGTCCCGTGTTGGTTTCCTAAAGGTGACCAAACATTCTGCAACCCATTCTATATCATCCTGTCGAAGTATTGCCTCCATTTTCCGTGACGAGACCGGTTTTGGGGGATAAGTCTTCATGCCCCTCAAAACTACCTGTTTGCCGTCTGGCCCCTGGAATTCCATTTCCATTGCCCTGTAGTCTGTAGTATATTTCCCTATGGAATAAAGCCACTGAACACCTAATACTACATGAGTATCCGATACATCTACTACTTAGAAGGAATCTGTCATCTGATAGTTACCTAAGGTGACATTCAATTTTGGAATCTAGTAGTTGCACTCCATGCTGGAGTTCTCGGCTACTGCTACAATGAATCCTTCGAAATTCTCGGTTTGAATACCTCTCTTGGCTACCCAAGCGGAGTCAATGAAATTGTGGGTTGCTCCCCCATCAATTAATACTCCTACTCTGTGACCCGTACTACTCCTCTGACCCTGAGAGTATGGAATCTTGGTACTCCAGATAATGTAGCAATGACTCCCTCTGGTGTATCACCCTGGTGTGATTGTTCCTCAGCTGCTCATAGTTCTTCTGTGGCTTCCTGCTCGTAGTCATCCTCATCACTGTTCGAATATACCTCGATGTAGTGAGCCTTCGCCTTCCCTGCACACCTGTGTACTGGTACCCATGGTTCCTGACAAGTGAAATATAGTTTCTTCCTTCTCAAGTCTTTCCTAGTGTCCTCGTCTAACCATGTTTTCTTGGGAACATCCTTCTAGAAAGGTTTCTTGTCCTTGTCTCTAACAGGAAAGTTGGTTTTGAGCAGGAACCTGTTCTTGGGGACTGAATCCTGTAGATCTCTGGTTCTGCTAATGGCATCCTGCAGAGTGAGGGGTTTGTAGGCTTTCACCCATCCCCGTAGTGGCTCTATTAGGGCCTCAGTGAATAACATGGTCAACCTACTCTTTGACATATTTGTTACCATGACCACTATCCTCTGGAATTCTGAGATGAAGGCTTCTGCACTACCTGTCTGTTTGAGTTGAGCCAACTCCCTGAAATGTATCTCTGGATCCTTCCTATCAAACCGATCCATGAGCTTCTGAGTGAACTCACCGTAGGAGTGTATGGTGTTGTAACCCAATGTCACCAATCTGTGGTACCACCACTCGTGAGCCTCTCCGTCCAGGTGGAGTGTAGCCAATTTAATGGCATCTGTCTTTGTCATGGGATTGAGTTGGAAATAGGTATCCAACTTTTGAACCCATATCCTCGCTGATCCTCCGTGAGCCCCATCAAAGTTCGGGATGGTCAACCTGCCCAAGATCTTCTGCAACTCATAGTTGTGATTGAATTCCTTGTTGAAATTCCTGGGCCTGTTCCTACTCTTCATGTTGCAGAAATCCGAAAAAGACATGGCAGCATGAAACTCATCCCCTAAGTCTCTATATTCCTGCAAATAAGCCCCAAAATGTTCGCTAGGTTCTACCTGCATGATTGGACCACCTATTGTATTTGCCAAGAAGTGAGGCATGGTAGGCCTGTTGGAAGGTTTGCTATATATGTGCGGTGTATTCTGTATATTAGTGTATGCAACCTTTCCACTGCTTCTTGTAGATCCTCGATCTATCGGTGAGGGAGGTGTACTGTTGATACCTATTTCTGGTTTCGCAGATAATCTGTTGATTGCATTGAGTACATCTTTTTGCCCTTTGGTTAAGTCTTGCTATGCAGATACTAAATTGCGAAACTCCATCATGTCCTCCTCTTCTCCCGTTCCTTTTCCCTTATCAGAGTGTATACCTGTTTGTTCCATGTCTGAGCTGATATCCTCTAGTTGGATATCCTCAAATTCCCCTGTGTATCTACTCTTTCTTCTCCTATAGGTTACAAAAGGGTCTCCTTCTGTATTCATCTATGTCTCATTTCTTAAGCCCACAACTGGCCAAGAAGATAGCTCTGATACCACTGTAATATCCCAAATCCTGATATTTTCTAATTCTAAGCAAATATGCTGATACAATTGGGCATGCAAACTGCCATGCAAAATTCCCTATTTTATAGCAAAAATTAGGGTTAGGGTTTGTAGGATAGAATGAACACTTACCACTGATAAGCTGGTTGGACTGCTCTTGAGAGAGTATGCATGCATCAAGAGCTGAATTGGAGATGAACTGATATCTTTTGCTTTTGGTGATACCCTAGCAGCACGAACCCCAGATCAGCTAAGGGTGACATTTTCAGTGAAGGAGGTGTCCGATGAAGCTGCTGATTTGCAGGACTGATAGCGTTCCCGTGCCGGAGAGAATGCCTGGCACATGCGGAAATTCTGAGGTCTCTAGGTAGGCTAGCGAATTGTTCTAGAGGTGCAGCTACTCATGCCCCCCCCTGATCCCGAAATGGCTAATAATTGCTCAGAATGAGCACTATCGGATCTGATAATCACCGGGTACTGGAGTAAGATGCCGATGATGAGAATGGTGCCTCGATTGTGAAGTAAAACTGAGATCTGAAGACCCAGCGAATGATTAGGGCTTTCTGGCTGAAAACCCCTTACGGATGCACAAGTGCTCCTGCAACAATCTCTGCTGTATACTGGATAACTATAAATGAATGGAAGAGCAAATGGTGAACCTGTATGGCTTACCCTAAATGAGACTAGGGTAGATATCTCACTGCCGAAACCCCGCTAGCTGAAGACGACGTCTCCAACCCCAACTGCCGTGTTGCACGCTGTGCTGCTATTCAAGAGCTCCAAAATAATAATCATCAAAAGTAAGTCTCCTTTTACTTTACCTTCCTTTTATAACTTTCAATTGCGAAAACCCTAATCTTTGACCTAATTAGGTCACTTTATTTTCTAATTTGCAGTTGACTTGCATGCATGCGCATGGAGACTTAAATGAGTGCATACATCATTAAATAATGCTTAGATGGCATGCATGATGGTGGCCTTTGGCCCCGGTGGCCCTTCTTGACCTAATGATGATGCCCTAGATTTTGTATAGATGGCATCAGTCTTTAGATGATTCCCTGACTGTCAGTAACCGCTCGAACCCACAAGAACCACATAGGTTAGCGGTTTTGGTCCTCAATGCCTAATCAGATGAGGACATTACACACATGGACGTACACAGGAGTGCCAAAAATCCTCATGTAGTCAACTGCAGGTTTCTTTTTGGTGAAGACTTCTTCTGGAGTCTTCTCCCCCAAGATAGCATAAGGGCTTCTGTTCTGAATATACACAGCGGTACCTGTAGCTTCAGCCCACAAAGATAGAGGAAGATCTAGATCAGTGATAATAGCTTTAGCAGCTTCATAGATCGTTCTATTCTTCCTTTCTGCAACCCCATTCTGCTGAGGGTTGTAAGTTATTGTCAGCTCTTTCTTGATTCCTGCTTCTCAGAAAAAATCATCAAACTCATTAGATTCATACTCACCTCCGTTATTTAATCTCAGGATACGAATGTGTCTGCCAGTTTGATTTTCAGTTAGTGTCTTGAACTCTTTGAACCTGTCAAAGGTTTCACTCTTGGCCTCGAGGAAGTAAATCCATGACTTCCGAAAGTGATCATCAATAAACAAGACAATATAAACACCCTCTCAAGGAGGGTGAAGACATAGGCCCACAAATGTCAGAATGAATCAAATCCAAAATGCCTTTAGATCTATTCTTGCTTTTGGGAAAGGATTTCTTAGTGTTCTTACCTATTGCACATCCTTTGTAGATTCCTTCATGTTTTGGAGATACTTTTGGCATACCTGTAACCATCTTATGCAATCCTAGGAGAGCTGTGTAGTGAAGGTGTCCAAACCTTCTATGCCAAAGTTCACATGGATCAACTGTGTGATGTACCAAAGCATGAGTGGAATCTTCGGAAGCCTTGTAAAGGCCTCCCTCTCGAACCCCAATCTGTATTGCTGGACTTAGATTTGTGTCCTTTGCCCATAGAAGGACTTTCTTGTTCATGAAGAGGACTCTGTAGTCCTTGTTCTCTAAGCTAGCAACAGATAAAAGATTCTTCTTTAAACCAGGAAGATAAAGAATATCATCAATATGAAGAACCGTATCTGAGTCAAGTTGAAGTGAAGTTGAGCCAATTCCTTCAATCTTGTAAGTGGAGTCATCTCCAAGTTCCACCTGTGTGGTGAACTTCTTCTTTCTGTAGTTGGTGAGAGATCCATGGTTACCTGTCATGTGCTTCGAGGCACCACTGTCCACCAACCAAGAAGTGGCACAATCTGTGAAAGAACCAGTGAGAGTAGAAATCAAGTAGTACTCTCTTCTAGGCTCTTCATCCTTGTTAGCCTTGGTTTTCTTCTTCTTCTTTGGTTCTTCTTCTTCATCATCTGCTTCTGCAGCAGAGGCTTGAAACCTTCGCTTAGGTTTCTTCTTGTTCTGCCAACAGTCTTTAGCAAAATGTCCAAACCTGTGGCAATTATAGCATTCCACTTTTGACATGTCAGAGAATTTACCTTGAGGTTTCTGTCCCTTCTTTTGCTGAGGAAAAGGCTTCTTGAACTTCTTTGTCTTTGCTGCAAGTGCAAAGTTGTCTTCCTTATCTTACCTGAGGTCCTTTCCTCTTCTTTTATGCAATCATGCCAAAGCCTTTCAAAGGTTGGCTGATTCTCACGTCCACTAACAGATGCCATGAAGGTTTCCCAACAGCTTGGGAGACCATTAACCACAGTTTGCATAAGGTCATCATCATCAACAGTAATACCAATAGCAATGAGTTGATCTCTTACCTGTGTAATCTTTGTGAAGAAGGAACCGACACTTTCATCCTTGTTCAGCTTAAAGTTCGTAGCCTCTTCTTCAAGACTCTCTTCTGACTGGGAGCCTTCTTTTCATATAGGTTGGCCAAAGCATCAAAGCATTCTTTAGCAGTCTTCAAAGCTGTGTTGGGCATCACTGTCTCTTTGACAGAATCATAGATGATTCTTCTAGCCTTACCTTGCTTCCTTTTGTAAGCAAGCCTGCCAACATTAGATGTTTGCTCTTCAATGACATTAAAAACAATGTCATCCAAGTCATTCTCTTCTAGAATGGCTATTAACCTGGCCTTCCAGTAGTTGTAGTTGGCTGAACCATAGAGCTTCTCTTCCGGTCTGAAAACATTGACAACCATCTCTTTGACAGAATCATAGATGATCCTTCTAGACTTACATTGCTTCCTTTTGTAAGCAAGCCTGCCAGCATTAGATGTTGGCTCTTCAATGACATTAAAAACAATGTCATCCAAGTCATTCTCTTCTAGAATGGCTATTAACCTGGCCTTCCAGTAGTTGTAGTTGGCTGAACCATAGAGCTTCTCTTCCAGACTGAAAACATTGACAACCATCTCTGCAACTTAGTCAAATGTTTAGTCTGCAAATCTTATCCCAAGGTCTAGGAAAACAACAACAATGTCCCTTTACTGTGTTTTCACATGCTAAGCTCTGATACCATGTTGAATTTTAGCAGTAGCATGAATACTTAAAAAAAATTGCAGATTAACTTTAAACAAATGACAAGTTCAGTAGAATAACATCAATCACATCAATACAATGGACACATGAATTTTCACTAGGAAAACCTTTAAAGGACAAAACCCCCAAAAAGCATTAGTAACTCATCTCGTAAATGAGATGACTGAAATTCTACAAAAAGTTCCACAAACCTCAATAGGGTTAACCACAATACTAGAAGGTCAATTTTTCCAATTACATACAAGAATGCCCAATTAGGGCTTTTCAGAAATGAGGGCTTATAGCCCTTTTCTCACTCCTGCCCAATAGACTGCCGTAAAAGACTGTCAACTGCCTGGATCTTTTCTGCCTTGCTCTGTCTGCCCGTCCGTACTGTTTTTGCCCTTCCATACAGTTCAAATCTGCCTGGATCTACCTGACCGTACTGCAGCTTGTCCTTTTCTTCTGTCTGGATCCTGCCCTGAATGTTTTACCTTGCCCGGAGGGTGTAGTGGGCTGCCCGAGGGCAAGTGCTGCTACAACACCTTTCTGGGTTAGCCTAGCAGGCTGCTCGAGGGTCTGTGCAGTCACAGAACCCTCCCAGGTGTGCCTAGCAGGCTGCCCGAGGGTCTGTGCTGCTATGACACCCTCTCGGGTATGCCTAGTAGGCTGCTCGAGGGTTGAGCAGCAGACCCGAGAGTTGGGCAACAGCTCAAAACCCTCACGGGCACTTGCAGATTGTTGCTCGAGGAGGAAAAGAAGAGGGCCGAGCCCTAACCGTGATGCAGGAGGGCAACCCGTGGAGGTATAGGGCTGCCTGTGAATCTCTGAATGCTGCCCGGTGGTGGAGAGCTGCTCGAAGAGAGAAGAAAGAGAGAATAGGGTGAAGCCCTAACTCAAAAACTGAAGATGAGCTTGCAGATGTAAAACCTTAGATTAGGGTTTGTCTTCTCATAAATGATGATGCCCTAGCTAGACTCATGCATGCTAGGGCACAATCACAAAAACCTTCTTCTTCAAAACCTGTGAAATCTTCTGATGAGCAGTTGTACTTGTGAGAGCAAGTGAGTATAATAATGAAATAGATTGATCTTCTTTTATATCCTTGAGTCACTCGTAAGTGGACCAAATTTAGAAAGAACAAAAATAATATTATTTTATTCTTTTCTAATTTTCACTTTTACCTTTAGCCTTTTTGTGGTCCAAAAAGTCCTTTTTGTATTTTTGACTTTTATCTGTGGTCCTTTTTCTTGTGGTCCAAAAGTCCTTATGTATTTTTGACTTTTGCTTTTAGCCTTTCTTCAAGTGCCCCATGTGGTCTTTTATTTCTATTCAAAGTACATCATCATAAACCAAGAGAGTTACTAATGCGTTTATCTCATACTCTGGGTGACACCAAGATTAGGTACTAGGGTATCTTAACCAAGGGTAGCTAAGCCTTGGAGAAGAATGCAAAGCCCATTAATCAAGGGTCAGAGTGTCACACATGCCTAGGCCCAGTCTAGGGCTTATAGTGCCTACCTGGTAACAGACCAGGTGCCTCAGCCATAAGCTGCATAATTTGACCCTAGGTCAAATACTTGGTAACAGACCAAGTGCCTCCATTCTCCAAGAGAATGGCTACTCAGAACTAAGTTGAGTCTACGAGTACTAAACTGGTCCACATCGTGGTCTTGGACCAGATGTCTACCATTCAATAGAATGTTCACTCAACACAAGGTTGAGTTCCCCCAGGGCAAAGCTAGGTCCATATCATAGTCAAGGACTAGATACCATCATTCAACAGAATGATCACTCAACACTAGGTTGAGTCCATGTCGTGGTCCTGGAGCAGTTGTCCCCATTCTTCTAAGAGAATGGCTCTCGATGCTGCTCAGAAAAATCAACAGCATGATCAAACATAATAATGACATCCTCGGACGGAGGAAAAACATCTCCGTTGGAGGTACAAGCAACATACAATATAATATAAATATAAAATACAAATGAATATCTTCCGAAGTTACATTTACAACAACAATACCAAATACCATATTTGTGGAGTTGTCAAGATGAGCGTAAAAGCTTTCAATTTGATGAGTGTGCTCACCTCCACATCCAACAATGTCTTCAAAATATGTAAGGAGCAGACAAAAAGAATAGAGCTATTAGGGATTGGCTTGTTATATGCTTCACTCTAAGCAAATGTAGCTTAATTTTTGGGGAAGCATTGGTTTTTGCAGCCCACATCATCAAATAGATGCTTATTTGTGTTGTTCAAGGTATGACTCCCTATGAGAAATTATTTGGAAACAAGCCTTTAGTTTCACACTTTAGAATTTTTGTTTCAAGTGCATGGGCCTGTATTCCTAGAAAAAAGCAAAGCAATTTGGAGCATAAAAGTCACTGTTGTATTATGGAGGGTTACAATGAGGTTTCCAAAGCACATTGTCTATATGATTCTTTCATTCACAAAGTGATTGAATGTAGAAATGTTATCTTTTATGAAGTTCTTACTCATGGTCTGCCATGATCTATTTTGTTGCTTTGTACAAATGATTCACCTTTAGATGGTTCTCAACATTCTTCAGCGGATGTCTCTCCACATCTTGAGGATGATCCTCCTCTCATGAGTGACTCCTCAAGCACTTCGAATGTGACTAGTCAAGTAGAGGATGATCGCAAAGACTGTATTGATGACTCTTCAAGATCTTTTTTTGCATAAGTCTCCTCTTCTATACCAAATGCACCATCTAGCGTTGCTCTTTTAGTGGCTGATTAGATAATATAATTCTATTAATGCCCAACAAATGACCAATAAATTAGGTCAATTTGACTGTTGGTTACAATGATGTCAATACAAAGTGGGAGTGCTAAGATGGCTCCTATAAAAAGCAAGTTGTAATGAGTAGATTATGTATCTAATCTAAGGGCTGAAAACCAAACTTTAAATACCGATCGTTGATCTAGGAGAACGAGATACAATATGGATGGATCTAGGTTATGGAATATTAATAATGATATGTGTTGGACACAAAGTTCACATTGAGAGGGGGGGTGAATCAGTGTGACGCCAATTTTCAATCTTTTCTTAACTGCTATCAATCAACTACCAATTCATCANAACCATAGCACAAGAGAACACAACACCATATGATTTTGTAATCTTTTTGTATTTGTTTTTGGAACGGCTACAACCGTGAGGTAAAATCAGCACCTACTGATACAAATAGCACCTATTCTTCATCCAGGACCCTGCCTGGTTTTCTTAGACCCTGCTAAGAAGGGTTTGAGGTATCACAACCTCAAAAGCAAGACGAGCTTGCTTTTACAATTACAGCTCACTGTCTCAACACACTCATCACACACACACATATCACTGTCAAGTGCGCTCACTGCCACATCAACTCATCCACCACATCAACATCATTTGTCTCTTCAATCTGCTGGTCATTCTCTGCCTTTCAACTTCTGCTTGTCAATTTGCTCATCAACCTCTGCTCATCCACCTCTGATCGTCTATCTGCTGCATAATCATCTATGCTTATCATTTTGCTCAGGAAGCCACATCAGTCATCTTCTTTACTTGTCATTTCATCATCATGCTGAAGGTATCACTGTCAATTGTTATCAGGATGTTTGCTCATGTTCTCTTCAAGCCACTTTCCACATTCACTAGGACTGCATCCTAGCACTAAGAGCTTCAACCTTGGATGGTTAAGCTTCTCTTCATGTCAACACTTGTCAACTTGTCAACTTCAACCTTGACTGGTTATTAGCTCTGAGTATTCATATATTACATCATTATGCATACGTTTCTATGTTTATCATTTCCTGTGTTGCATGGGTACCCGTACCGGGGGGTCGGGTACATGAACTAGTACCGGGTATACGTACTGGGTACTTCAATGGTACGTCCCCAGCCGTACCCAAATCCAATCTCACATACCGGGTTCTTCATGTATGAAAATAGGGTACTCACGTGGATTTTGGTACGCAGTACCACGTGTTCGGGTATGCGGCCGGTATAGCCGTTGGACAATTTATCTTAACTCGTGTTCGGGATGAGTCAATTTGCAATGTTTGAAGTTCAAAATTTTAAAAATTAAATAATAAAACACTAAAACACATGTTATGTGGGCCCTTGCCCCTTACCTAAACCAAGGCAACACTTCATTTCTCACTACTAGTGCACTGTGCTCACTACTCCAGTGATGACTTGACGAAGGACCTTAGTGATGCTAATGACATTGATCCTAAGGCTGCTGATGACATGGCTTGAGGAAGCCAAATCAACTATCTTGTTCATGTTCAAGGTTTACTGTTTTGAACTTTCTTTTTCATGTCTAAAAATTCCTTTAGGAAAATTTTGGATGTAGTATGGCAATGAAGTTTGAACTCATGGTGTCATGGACATATAATATTTTATGTGGTTAATTGTATTAATATAACTTCAGTCTTCCAGTTGATATCTACTATGAGTCTATGTCATATGATTTATCAAATTTATAATTTTATGTTTCAAATTTTTAATGCGAATGTTCATATGAATCATTGAATTTATATATATCAAATATGCATGTATGATGTGAGTGTGAAATGTTTTATTTTTTTAAATTTTCACACACACACACACACACACACACATATGTCTACAGTACCCTCGACATACCCAAGTACCCTGTTTCAAAAAGTGGCGTCCCCGTCCCCGTCCCCGTACCCATGTTTCCTGGCAACTTAGATCATTTCACTTGAACATACAAGCTGTCATACATACCAGAGATCACATCAATTCAGACTGTGTTTCACTTGTAGGCTGTGTACTTGGCCTGAGGAGGAACCCTACTCCATGCCAAACCAGGACTGTGTATGTATGCCTTTCAAACTGATCTTATGGTGTCTGCAACCCTTTATGTCTTCAAGATAAAGGTTGTCATTCATCAACCGTCAAGACTGTGCGTCATACTTCTTCAAAGCATTGTCAAATATTAAAGCATCTGAACTGTTCATCCTTCATTAGCAGCTTTGACTGTGTGTATGCTTTGGAAGAACTCAATCATAAGTCCAAACTTGAACTGTGTATACTAGCAGGCTTGAGCTCCAACCATGCAGATGAACTCTACTCACCACACCTCTTTCTTCGCAGCCAAACCTCAAAACATATGTTAGACTGGAACTGTGTATAAGGACTGAATATGTGCTTGAAAAAGCTCAAAAAATCAGACTGTATATAGTCTTCAAACAACAAAGCTTCAGGACTGTTCATCACTTCATGAGCTTGGGCTTAGGGCAATTAACATCAACTCATCCACCTCAGACTGTGTGCTGAGAGAAAACTCGGACTGCTTATGCTGCTTGTCACAAACTTGTCATGTACATTATATTATTCAGACTGAGCTTGAAAGGCTATCCAAAAATTTAGATGCTGCTGCCAGACATCTAGGAAGTTCGGTGTCTCAGTCTGCTGCAATAAATTCGGGTCTAAAACATGTAGAAATATCAGACTTGTAGAAATACCAGACTAAAAAAAACTCCAAACTTACTGCTGCAATAAATTCGGGTCTGCTCCTAGACCACTGAATTTCACAGTCAAACCCTACTGAAAAAAAACAGACTGAAAAAATAAACTTTTACTGCTGCTACAAATCTGTGTTCAATTGCTACTACATCATCATACTGCATTAATCTCGGGTCTGCTACACTGCTCCCAAATTTAGGGCATCCACAAATTTGGGTCTGTTTGTAACTTTGTACTGCTGCAAACAGTCACCACCGAAAACAAAACGAAAGAAGAACTTCACTGCTGCAAAAATTCAGGCCTCCAATACTTGCAGACAAATTCGGGTCTGCAAAAAAAATTGCAGTCACTGCTGCTGCCACTGCTCCCCCTGAAAAAGTTACTTGGCCTCGGTCCATGAAATTGCAGAGCTCATCCGAAATTTGTGTGTAAAATGAAGTTTGGATAGGTTATTTATACTGGTTTTCCACTCGGCCGACCTGTCATAAAAGTAAAAATAATTTAACATTTATTTGGAGCCGACTTGACATTTTTTATTTTTTATTTTATTTTTGTCACAATCTTCTTTTGTGGAGCCAACCTGTCCACCTTTCTTTATGCTTTTTGGAATGTTGACTTGTATGTAGGCTTGTGTGTAGGTTCCATCATCAAGCAGTCAATATGTGGGTCCAAGACCCAAGGTGCCACAAGCATTAGGTTCAAAGACACCTTTGTTATGACAAGAAGACTTTTTCAACAATGTAAGAGCATCATGGACTTCAAGCCCATCATCTAATGGTGGCATGGACCATTGTCAATTTCAACACCAATCAATCAAGTGTTTCCAAGTGCCTTCATGTTCTTTTGCCCTAGGGTCATCCCCAAAGGTTCCATGACCTTGTTCTTTGTCTTCCATTGCCATGTCTTCAACTTTTGCTCATGTTTTGCCTTGTCCATTGCCCTTTTTCATCAAGCAAGAGGCTTCATAGGCTTCTTCAACCACCTCAACCACCTCAAGAGACCTCCAGGGGTCAAGATATCACCTGTGGGGTAGCTAGGCCTTCTTCTAGGGTACCATGATTCTCTCAAAGCATAAATGATCACAGAATGGGTCATTAATGCTTCTCCAAGCCATCTAGGGCTTCTCCATCGTCTACCAAGGCGTCAGGACCATCTCTAAGGTCTTCAATGTCTTCAGTAAGGTGGTGGCTTCAAGATCCAAGCTTGTGGGTCAAGGGACCTTGTCAATTGGGTACAAGGTGCTTCAAGGCACAAACCCACTCTGTAAGGGGTCCAGGGCACTGCAAGGTGCAAACTCACTCTGTAAGGGTTCAAGGCACTGCAGGTGGGACTTGGTGGCATCAATGACATCCTGTTGGGCCACTGCAAGTCGATGTTGGCATCAATGACAATTTCATCAACAATATGGACATATAATGCATTGTTGGATCTCTTTCTCCTAACATTTGAGGCTTAATGGAGAAAGCTGGAGATAAAGGGTTGTTTGGAGAAAAAGCTAGAGGAGCTAGATTATATTTTGTTGCTTCCTGGAAGAGATGCCTTGTTACTGGGGCCTAAATGATCTCGTCTAACTGTTGGTATGGAAATTGGATTGGTAATGTTGTTGAGGGCTCTAGGAAGTAGGGATGGTCCTCTAGGTCCGCACTAATATGGTGTCAGAAGCAAAACTGCTATCATTTTGCCTCTTGGTGCCCTAGTAGATGGGAGCAGGTGATCTTATCTCATTGTTGGTATAGAATCTGGATTTGTAATGTTGTGGAGGGATTTGGGAAGTGGGGATTGTCCTCTAAGTCTGCATTGCTTTGAAGTTCGAAGCATAATTGCTATCAATGTGTCTCTTGGTGCCCTATCAAATGGGAGTGTCGTAAAAAAAGGAAGTGAAGTAGGTCTAGGATGTGGTTGAATGATATGGGAGCAATGCTTGAGTGCCTCATGCATGTATAAGGCCATACATCTCAAGTTAGGGTACCAAAAGAAATTGGAGAGTATGTGGCTCTCTGAATAGTCAATGGAACCATCCTTGAATCTTGTAACAGATGGGGTAGTGGGAGATGAAGTGTTCCTTTGTCTCAACCTCTTGAAGATGTCATAGCGGGTAGATCTTATTTGATCAGTCCATCTTCACTCGAAGTCTATGTAAACCCACTTTGAAGTAGCCTAGGAGAATATATAGAGTGTGCATCCAATGACGAAGCAAAAGTTCTCAACATAGAAGGCCAGCTTTGGATGTAACCCACCTTGAGGGTTTATCCAAGTGACCTATACAAACTGCCTATAAATGTCACCCTAGATGTTTCTATTCAACTCCTCCTTGGTAGGTAAGAGGTAGCCAAGTGCTTCCAAGGAATATTCCAACAAAGGAAGATAGACAATCACAATGCCCATAGACTCCAAAAGATTCGAGACCCGTGCAATTCAATATGGATCTTGACCAATGTTCCATGGAGTTTTCGGGACGAGGGAGCGGGGAAACACACAAGGACATGTGGAAGCCACCCCAAAACTTAGGGAGATTTCAGGGAAACGGGGGGATGTCGGAGTCATAAAAACTAATTTAAAATATAAAATGATAAATCCCAACAATAACTATTACCATGTAAAAAGTAAAACTAAAAACTAAATTCATCATTATGGAATGTACATCTATTAGTTATTACCACATCAAATTTCAAATTTGTAAATGATATTGAACTATGTTAGTATTACCATGTAAAAACTAAAAACTAAATATCATCATTATCATTATGCGATGTATACCTAAATTCAAATTTCAAATTTGTAAAAGATAATGCAACAAATGCTGAAGTATGAAATAGTCAAATAGATATTGAACAATGAACACACATAAGTTAGAATAGTGACAACTACTCCAAGTTTAGTTGCAATATGATTATGAAATGAAATTATGAGAGGGTACCTTTTAGGAACGTCTTAGACTCTTAGGTTAGTCTAAGATTTAATTTAATTTTGGTTTAATTATGTTTTGATTTTTTTAACACTTTTTATCATTTTAATTTATTTGCATTTATTTTTATTGTAAAAGATGAAAATTTTGGAAGGGGGGCTTCTGGGCATCCGCCCGTGTGGAGAGACCCCTAGAAGCCCCCCTGGGGGGGATGGGCTTCTTTAGGGTCTGGTAATGGCATGTACAATCCTAGTTTACTATTGCTTGATTTATTGGTGCTACAAAGAACACAACTTTAAATGTATTTGATGTTGAAACTAAGGGTATAATCATACCATTTGGCCATGAGTGATAATACTTGTAATTTATATTTCTAGGTTTGCTAAGGCCAACCTTGTCAACTCAATGTAGGCTTGTAATCCCTCTTTTGGGAAAACACCTTGCCTCTTGAATTGTCTATAAATACGCAATTCCTATTTGTATTTTCACATATTGTGATTGTTAATGCATTCTTATACAAGTGATTTAGCTTAAGAGCACCATAAAGCAGTGCACTCTCTTGTTCCGGGTTTGATCTATCTTGTATTTGTGTTATTTTCTCTCTCTAGTGCACTATTGAAAGTGATTCATCATACCAAGGAAACAAAAGTGTGTGAAGAAAATCTGGGATACCATCAAGAATTTCTTTGGAACCATGAACACTACCCAGATCAATAGACTCAAGACTGAGCTTTCCAATCTCAAGATGGGCGACTCTAAAATTGTTGAAGAGTATATTGGGAGGTTTAAGAACTTGAACCTTGGCATCATTACATCAGGTGGAAAGGCACAAGTATATTCAGAATATGTGAGTATTGTTCTAAATAATCTCTCTTCAACATTCAAACCCTTTGCTATTATAATCTATGGTGTCCCATTATTTGTTAAGGGATACAAAACTACACCTCTTCAGGAGGTGTTTGATAATCTTATTCAACATCAAGTCACATTCAAGGATATGGGAGAATTACCTCCGAGGATCAAGCCCATCCAAAGGCTACCTTGACATCTTCTAAGGAGAAAAGACTCATATGTAGCTACTGTTATAACAAGGGACATGCCTTCTAAACTTCGTCTTCAAAAGATTGAAGATTGAAGTGGGCCATATCCACACTTGTAGATAGATTTTCTTGCAGGGCCACCAGGGTCATCAAGATTCTCTTCCACCATAAGTTCTATCTCCATGGTCAATAAGATGCCTAGATGCCTACCAAATTGAAGTTTTCCACCTCTAACCCTTTGGAGCACAATTTCTACCTCTAGTGACCCCATTGGGTACCTTATGGAGCAAGATATTGCTTGAGATAGGGAATTATATGTTTTGACTTATCTACATGGCCCTTATTCAATATTTAGGTGGGGTTGTAAATATTTGTGATGCAATATCCTCTCTATGTGGCCACCTGTTTAACCTAAGGGGGGTGTTGAACATTTGGTCACAATCAACATTATCTGTAATTTTGTATTTCTAGGTTTTGCCAAGGTTGATCTATGCCACTTGATGTAGGCTCATAACCCTTCTTTTTGGAAATTTTCCTACCTCTTTAGTTGTGTATAGATATGCAACTCCTATTTGTATTTTTACATATTCTGATCATTAATTCATTTTTATACAAGTGATTTAGCGTAAGGGCATCATAAAGCATTGCACTCTCTTGTTCTTAGTTTGATTTATCTTGCACTTGGGTTCTTTCTCTCTTTCGCACAGTGCTATGATTCATTTCTCTCTCTAGGGCTGCACTTCTCTTGGCTTCCCTGGTGCTGTTTAACTTTGAACACATTATACAACCTGACGAGAACTCTAAATCAATGTTGCAAATATTGTGTTGGGGAATATGTCGCCGAGGTTCTGGAAAGGAACTTATCAGAAATATGGAGGAAAATGTCGGGAATTATAGGAAAATGTCGGGAATTATAGGAAAATGTCGGCAAATATAAACTTAGACCTAAAGAATTATGAAAGTGTTGGACAAATCGGCAACATGAAAATATCGTGAGAAATTAGAAATCTCGGGAGAAATCGGAGATGTTTGGAACACTGCTCTAAATAGTTCTCGGGGATAAAATTACAAAATTTTGGAAACTCATCAGCTCATTTTTTTTAACACATAAAAAAAGAATATTTATTACAGATATATCATCTTTTAAAAAAAAAATTAAAAAATTTACATCAAATTGATTTTTTTTTAAAACAAGCAAAATTAGTTTAAAAACTATTCAAATCTAACAAAAAAAACTATTTGATTTAAAAAAAATAAAACTATTAAATTAAAAAAATTTAAAAAAATGAAAAACTATTAAAAAACCATTCAACAATTAAAAAACTATTATAAAATTAAAAAAACTTTTAAAACAATAATTTTTTTTTAAAAACTATTAAAACGATAATTTTTTTAAACTATTAAAAAAACCGTTTAACAATTAAAAAGATATAAAAAACGGGGAGAGGGGGAAAGTCATGACCATGAATAGGGGAGGACCTATTTTTCAGGCCGGTGATTTAAAAAATATTGTAATGTTAGCATTACTTTTCGATTTAGGGGTTGATTTTAACCTTTTTCTACCAATGATATTGATTGTTAAGTTCATGCTTTCAAATAAGTTATAATTTTATCATTTCAAAAAAACAATGTGCAACCAATAGCATTATATTTTTATTCATTGTTTGATTTTAAGGTTATTGGTAGCAACAATGTGGGTTTCTAAGGAAATGGTTGTATTTTTAACCTTATGTTACTGGTAGCATCACTTTTTGATTTGAAGGTTGAGTCTTACGTTTTTAACACAAAAAATGGATTTTTAGGGCTAGAGTTATCGTTGTGACTCGTGAGTATAAAGTTCTTGTCATGTTGTATAATGTGTTTCTGCCTTTATTGTAGAATTTGGGTTGGTTCTGGTTGTTTGTTTCTCTCGCTAACACCTGTGAATCTCAACATTTGGAAGTTCTTTTTTGCATTTTAGTACACATACCTATCTAGATTCGCCATTGTTTTACCAATGTTGAAATGTCCAGCAAAACTTAAATTGTGTTCAAATCAACTAAATTTTCTTGCTTTGGGATGCACAATTTGTTCAATTTGTAAAATATCCCATCTTGGAGATGATACACCATTCTTTTCTGAGTCAAAGCCTTCTTTCTCTCGCAATTGCTGAGAAGCACCTCCAAAGTCAGCATTATTCACATACTCTTCTTTTACAACTTCATGGGTGGAAGGTTCAAGGTTTAATATGGTTTCCACAACTGCAATTTTTTGTATGGTTGGTCTTGAGAATGTGTCTACCACCTTGTTTGTTATACTTTTGTTATATTTTATGACTAGATGGACATGCTGCAAATATCCCATCCACTTGTAATGCCTGGCATGTTGCAACTTGGTTTGACTTTACATATATTGGAGTGGTTGGTGATTGGCGTGAATCACTGTCTCCCATCCCAAGAGATAATGCTTCCATTTCTTCAATGCTTGTACAGGGCATATAATTCTTTGCCATAAATAGGGTAATTCAGCGCTGCTCTCTGAAAAAACTCGCATGCAGGCCTTACTCATATGAGGACTTCTCCAATGGCATACCCACTTGTATCAGTCTCAATAATGCTTCCATTTCTTCAATGCTTGTACAAGGGCATATAATTCTTGGTCATCAATTGGGTAATTCAGCACTCGTCTCTGAAACAACTCAAAATGATAACATCCAGGTCTTACTCATTGTATGACTTCTCCCATGGCATACCCACTTGCATCAGTTTCGATCTCGAATCGCTATTATGAATTGGGCATTGCCAAAACTGGCATCTGACTGGTTCTTCTTTTATAATCATCAAAAGATATCTATTGTTGTTTTCCACAATGAAAAACTCTTCCCTTTGGTTGTTACATCCTGAAGTGGTGCAGCTATTGCTGAAAATGATGCTACCAAGTTTGCAAATGCTGTGCTGCTTTCATAAAGCATCATACCTCTGTTACATTGGTAGGAGTCAGCCATTCACTGATGGCTTTGATCTTTTGATGTCTATCTTCAATTCTCCTTTACCAATAGGTAAACCAAACATTGTTTACCAAATTCACACTTCTTGAAATTGACCAACAACTGATGTCTTGTTAGTTTGTCCAGTTCCTGTTTCAGATGTGAGATATGCTCTTCCCAAGTAGAGCTGAATATTGAAATGTCATTCAAATAAACTATTACAAAGGAATCAGAATGGACGCAACACCTCATTCATCAAATGCATTAAAGTTGCAGGTGCATTACACAATCCAAAAGGCATAACCAAACATTCATATAAACACTCCTGTGTTTTAAAAGCTGTCTTCCAAATGTCTTTTTTTTTTACTTGCACCTGGTGATACCCTAATTTGAGGTCCAGCGTCGTGAAGTACTTGGCTTGCTACAACGGATCCGACAAGTCATCAATTATTAGCAATGGATATCAATTTTTTATGGTTATCCTGGTCATCACTTAGTAGTCAATGAACATTCTCCAGCTTCCATCCTTCATGGGCACAATGATGGTTGGTGACCCACAAGGTGAATCACTGGGCTTTATTACTCCTTGCTTCAAGTGCTGTTGCAACCATTTCTTCACTTCGTATGTTTTCGATAAAGATTGTCTACACAATCCAATATTGTGCAGTGTAGATTCTGGCAACAATTGAATCTTGTGCTCAACTTCCATTTAAGGTAGCAGTCCTTTGGGATCTTGAAACACTATTGTGCAGTGGAGATTGTGGCAACAATTGAATCTTGTGCTCAACTTTCCTTTAAGGTAGCAGTCCTTTGGGATCTTGAAACACTATTGTGCAGTGGAGATTGTGGCAACAATTGAATCTTTTGCTCAACTTTCCTTTAAGGTAGCAGTCCTTTGGGATCTTGAAACACTATTGTGCAGTGGAGATTGTGGCAACAATTGAATCTTGCGCTCAACTTCCCTTTAAGGTAGCAGTCCTTTGGGATCTTGAAACACTACTCCACATGTATTGATCAGTTGTTCTGGCTGCTGCTTTTGTTTGCTGTCACACCCTTCTAAGGATGCTCTCATGTCCATCTTTTCTTGTTGTTGCTGATTCTCTCTCAAGAACAACACCACAAGCTTTTTGTTTGCACTGATCAACCTCCAAGCCTGGTGCACACTTATCAATGACAGTTTGGATTTGCCTTTGTGTGCATCCCACATCAAAAGCTTTTTTGTCTTTAACTAAGCAGTATTGGTTTGCCCTGTCTGAACACAACACCTTTTACTAAAGATATTTACTTCTCAATATGATTCTGCATACATCCAATGGAATCACATTTTCCAGTACATCAACGTTGCAAATCTGAACTTGCTGATACTTGTGCTTCTTTCAGAAACCATACCCGTTTCCCTGATGTAGGTGATAGGGTCTACAATATCAATTGGCTTTTTGCTTGGCGTAATAGATGAAATATGTGTTTATATCCTCTCCTGTGTATCCCTATTGAGCATTTTAGGTCTTTTTTCCATTTTGTATTACCAATTTTATTTGAATAGATAAAAAAATAGGGTTCTTAAAAGACAAAATTGTAGTCTTTGCCAATGTGGTGCAACTTCAGTAAAATTCTAGAAATATGATTATGATGTATCTTGATTCTTTAGATTAGTGAAGTATTTTTCTGTTTATTTTCTTCTTTTCCTTTTAGTCTGGCCAGTTGTAATTTATTGTTTTTTTCCTTCTACTTGTTAGTGCAATAGCTGGTTAGACGGGAAGATACAATGATTTCAAGCTAACACATCAGCAGTATGCCTTACTAACCGTTTGTCTTCTCATATTATATGTGCATCGCATGTGCATCTCAATATTGTTGAATTTCAATTGTTACCTGTACTTTTAAGTGCCAGAGTATAGATCTCTGGATCGGAAAATTAACTCTATTTTGACAATTGGGAGTTCACATAGAAATGTAACAATATAAGAATTTAATAGGTTTTGGACCTTGTTTTCAGATAAAAAGCTAGAGGAACATCATAGTCAGAAACAAGGTTCAGCGGGAGGTGTAGCTGAGGTGAGTATGTTTACACCACTATTTGTCAATATCTGGTCTAGTCTAGTCTAAAGTCTAAACATACAATTGTTTGTTCTTTAGCAAAATACATCAATTTTTAGACGTACATGTTCTGTGTTGTCTAAAGCTCGAGTTATGATGTTACTATTCCTTCATTCAAGACCCCTTCCAAGTCTGAAGGGAGACTGAAAACACGATAGCGTCAGTTATTGCACTCTTATTTTTGTGGTAATTTAAAACCATTTACCAAATCATATTCTATTTGGGAGGTTTCCTTGATAGTCTCTTTTGTGTTTAATAAGTGTCATAAGATTTTTTTTACCAAAATTTCTTGCTATGACTTGCTTTATATGTGTAAGATTAGAGTTAATTTTATGTTTTATCTCACGCTGAAGGTGAAGGCACTATCAGAGGAAGATTACTTTGCAAAGAACAATGAGTTTTCAACATGGCTTAAAGAGGAGCGAGGAATGTTTTTTTCCAATCTCTCTTCAGAGAAGACACATAAGTTATTTCTGGAATTTGTAAATGCATGGAATAGTAGACAGTTGCGAAGCGAATACTATGAAGGCATTAGCAGTGCTCCTCGGACAAATCATAATTGGGGATTAAAAATAGACAACAAAACAATATCTGAAGGTGCGTTGCATGTTGCAGTAGCACGGGAGCCACAAGGGATCTTGGGGAATTATCTTTTCCTTCGTTTTGGTTTGATTATAATTTTTAATTTGTTTATTGTTACTTGCAGCAGATCCTGTTGAAGAGAGGGAAATTGCGAAAAAATTTGAGAAGTCAGAAAGAAAGAAGTATCAAAAGATGCAAGAAGAGGCCTTAGATGAGCTTCTTCCCAAGGCTACAGGACGTGAGAGAATGCTTGAGAAAAGAGCCATAAATAGGGAGCAGGCAAGAGGACGAAAAGAGAGCCCTGAACTAGCAAATGAGAAGGATCTTATGGGTGGTGGAGATGATTTTCGTGCGAGGTCAGTAGGCATTTTAAAATAACTTTCAACCCTAAAGTTCTTGTTTTGATCCATGTCCAAGGTTACAACTGTGTTTCTTCCACCAGATCGGGCTTATTTGCTGATGGTTGACATCGTATGTAGACTTGAAAAGGAGCGCACGAGAAAGCAGAAAAAGGTGATGGAAAAAGCTGCAGTCTTTGAGGAGAAGCTTCAAGCGTCCAGGCAAAAGGAAGCTGCAGCTATGAGCCAATTACAAGCAATCATAAACGAAGCCGGTGGAAAGATCACCATCCCAAAGAGGAATTGATGTTCATAAAATCATCAGCTATGGAATCTGCGTGATTTAGCTTGACAGATTTCAATCTGTTTATGAGAACTGGAAGCTAGTTCCCTGTTGATCAAATACAAGGGACTGGTGGATTAATATGCTAGTCATCTCGTGTTGCACAATGCACGAAATCCCACATTATGACTAATTAATACTCTTACCTCATCACTTGTAATTTTCTTTCCTTGCTTGTTATATGGAAGTTTTTTTTTTCTATCTATAAAAACTAGATAACAACTTTTTGCAGCAGTTAATCTCTGTTAGTTGATTGTTGCAGATATATTTGATATTGTTTAATGTGGTTTTCATTTCGAAGGAGCATATTTATTGAAAACTTGTGGCCTCAGAAGATCAAGTCCTGACAGGAGTAGTACGTTATCTGATAGACTCGGAAATTTATTTGTATACTTGATGTTTTGAGTTTGAGAAATTGTTACTGGTATACATGCTGTGCACGGAGTACTGTTGAATTCAGTATACGTGTTTAAATAGTTTATAAATTCGATTCTACCATGGATCCTAATTGGGAAGGGAGCAATGTTCTTCTGGGTGCTATGTTGTTTTTCGTGTCGGCTATTATATGTTAAGTCAAGCTATGCTCTTACAATTACACGTTCCTTTCTAAGTTGCGCCCATCTGGTCTTAAAATATGATAAAGAAAATTTCGAAGTTGCTATGTTATACAGTTTCCAAACGGGGGATGGAGGAAATGGATGTTTGAAACAGCTAGAGCACACCCTGAAATTTTTGTGGGGGAAGACAATAACACACACACACACACACATATCTTACAATTACACATCTTCCTTTGTAAGTTGCGCCCATCTGGTCTGAAAATATGATAAAGAAAATTTTAAAATCACTATGTTGTACAAGTTTCTGAAATGGAAGTTTTAAACAGCTAGAGCACACCCCCAAATATATATATATATATATATACCATGAATGGTTAAGTAACACTACTGTACTACATAAAATATCAACTTTTACTATTTCTTGAGCTGTTTTGTTTGCACATAACGAAATTCAATCTCCCAGTCCTTATTCCAAGCACAAGTTTTCCATTTCTAGTGCCACAATTTATTCTTCAGGTTCACCTGTATCTTCCCTGTGGTCGATGATTCACTCGGACATGAGATCTAGCAGGGTTATTACTATTGTTATTTTCTCGTGTTCTAATCATTGCAGCCTTGAATGTTGCAACAAGTCTTTCATTACTTGAGCATCAATCTTATATTACTATTGTTATTTTCTCGTGTTCTAATCATTGCAGCCTTGAATGCTGCAAAAAGTCTTTCATAACTTAAGCATCAATCTTACCATGGCCATTTGTGGTGTCATCACCAGATGCTGTTCTCAATTTTTTTATTATACCTTGGACTCAATGAGATGTCCTATTTTCATCCATTTGTTTTGCGACGATCTTCTTTATTTTCACACTATTTATATGATTTTTTTACTTACAATGTTTATGGTGGAAGAATGTTGTAGTGTCTTAGCATAGCATGTAATTCCAATTCCCTTACAATACTTATAACTTGAGATGAGTTAACATCATCTCTAATATGATTTTGCAACTTGCGATAGAGATCTAGATACTATACATGCGACATATCTTGAGGCACAATGCCCAAAAATTGCAACAAAGATGTGTGGATCTTGAGGCTTTACAAGCTATGACATTTTAGCTTTCGGGGTTACTCCAAAACTGGTTTCATGGAGTGTTAGTCCCTTGGCAACACTTCACAGACATATGGATGGCTTAGTGTGAGTGTATGCTTGACCTTGATTTGTGTGCTAGCATGGCCCTGTACCTAAGAGGTTGTTATCATAATCTGCATGTATAGTATCTAGATCTTGAGATGAGTTAACATCATCTCTAATATGATTTTGCAACTTGCGATAGAGATCTAGATACTATACATGCGACATATCTTGAGGCACAATGCCCAAAAATTGCAACAGAGATGTGTGGATCTTGAGGCTTTACAAGCTATGACATTTTAGCTTTCGGGGTTGCTCCAAAACTAGTTTCATGGAGTGTTAGTCCCTTGGCAACACTTCACAGACATATGGATGGCTCAGTGGGAGTGTATGCTTGACCTTGATTTGTGTGCTAGCATGGCCCTGTACTTAAGAGGTTGTTATCATAATCTGCATTATAACTAACCAATTGGGTGCAAAGAATGTGTATTTTGCTTGAAGGTGAAGAACCTACCTCAAAGGAGCACATGACACTTGGAGGGGGGGACTTAGCCTTTATAGCTTCGGAACATGAGATATACACCTTGGAGGTAGGACACTTTCCTTGAGATCACTTGGGTTATGAATCATGCTGCATGGAGGTGGGTTGTGGACTCAAACACAGGTTGAGGAGAAGCATTGGAGCTTGGTAATACATTGGCATACATGAGAGGAGCATTGGGTAGATGAGAGGACACATGGCACACATTTAGAGGAGAAACACCTTGCAGGAGAACACTTGGATACCGCCATCAAAGAAGAGCATTGGAGTAACATTTGTTGAATAATGCACCAGCGTGGAAGTGAGGTGTTGAGCCCTAGTAGAATCATGCTTGTAGGGCATGCCATCTTGGGCATTGGGTAACCCTAGTATGCTACTGGCACATCCTTGTATTGTAGAGCATTCCATGTGGGGTTGTGTTGTTGGTTACTTGTATGGGCATAAATCCTCGTTTTACATCACCCCTCCCTCACATGTATATATAAAGGGAGTAGAGAGCTCTTGTAATTATTATATCATTGTACTCTATTATGTATTTGTATTGTGTTGGAGATGTCTTGTAGGGAGCGAGATGCTGGGGCTAGAGAATAAATCCTAGGAAAAGACCAGAAGAGAGAGAGATCTTGGATGTTCTTAGAAAGAATGTGCTTGTGACATGTTAGGGTTTGTTATGTAAGCAAACCTTAGAGAAGAACATGATAGTGGAGGTGATGATGATTTATCTTAGTGTGCTTGTTGTAGTGCTAAGGTTCTAAGCTTGGTAGAAGACATGAGAAAAGGAGCTAGTGCCTTGGATGAGATTGCAACAATGTTCTTGAGCCATGCATGGAGGCTAGGGCAACATGATGGAGAGCCTATCTTGATGGGCCTTGAGCTTCGTAAGATGCTTTGCTTTGCAAGACTTAGTTATTGTATTCTTGATATTCCATGGAGGTCTTGGTATTTGTGTTGATGCAAGAGTTGAAGGCCTAAGGTTTGAGGACTCAAACCCTATGATGGATATGTAGACATAGCACTGTAGTTCTCACGCTATGTATTTGTGTGATGCAATAGGGCTAGGGTTTAAAATCCTAAGACAAAAGTGCTAGTGTGATACAAGCTTGGTGTACGTGCTAATGAGGACTTCTTGATGTTGATGCTATCTTGTTGAGGATCTTTGGTGGAGTGACTAACTTTGGTTGTGAGTGATTCTTTGTAGCCAAGAAGAGTTCATGGCTAGGGTTTTCCAATGGTTTTCTTAGCTAGGGTTTGAAGAGCTTCACTTGTATCAACTTTGTGTGTGTGAAGTTTTCAACTATCCAAATTTTGTGTGCTTATAGATTTGATTTTTAGTGTATGTTATCTTTATGATTGAGTAGATTTCAACCCTAGTTATGCATGCTGATTTGACACAACTTTGAATTGAATTGGTACAGTGATTAACAAATATTTGGAAGACAAAGGGGCAAATTTATTGTGGTAATAATTTACAATAATTATAAAAAATTAGATCTATAATTTGAGTGTGCCTTAAGGGTTGTAATTTGTTGGCATTGACATACACTTGTTTGGAATTGATTTTCTTGGGCTTTTGGTGAACTGGGTTTAACATAAGCGAAATATTAGCTGTTGTAATTTAATAGTTCAAATTCAACCTTAAAGTTGAAGGTTCATAGGAAATAGACATGGGAAACCTTGAGTTTGAATTAAAATTTTTAAAGCTGCATTAAAAGTTAGATTTCCAATATTTCAACCTGGGATCAGAGCTTATTACATTGAGATTCCCTTCTTGTTGATTTCAAGGCTAGGTATTTTAGTGGTTGAACTTGAGAGTGGTTGTTGGGTGGTGAAACTCTAGTGTGCTTGAGATTAACACTAGCACTTGTGAAGGGCTTGATGGGCTGAATTCTTGATTGCTCTTGTTATGAGAATATGTTTTCACCTATGATAGGTGGTAGATCTATTTCATTGACCATTGGTATAGATTTACTTTAAATGGGTGTGACTTCCCAAGAGGACCTGTGATAGGTGGCTAATTTGTTTCATTGGATACCAGTGTGTTTTCACCTATAATACGTCGAGGATCACTTGAATATTAATATGCAATCTATATTAAGTGGGTGTGATTCCCACGAGGTCTTGTGATAGGTGATTGATTTGTTCCATTGGATGTTGGTGTGTTTTCACCTATGATAGGTGAGATCTCTTTCTTTGATCACTAGTGTGTGATCTATTTTTAGCAGTTGTATTGTCTAGGAGGCTCTATGATAGGTGGTTGAGTTATTCTATTATATTCTAATGTTTTGGAGTGGATCGCTGCCTTTGATATGCATGCTTAACCATTGGATGATTTGTTGAGTTTAAGAGCTCCAGAGGCATAGATTCATTCTATGATAGATTGATGATTATTGGTTGAGTTGTGACTCTAGGGATTTCAAGAATGGTGGCCTTAGTTCACCTTTATTGATTGCCGTAGATAGAATATTTTTTTCATTGCTATCCCTTGGGGACAATATTGGTTGTACATCTTGTACATTTGTTGAGAGAATGGTCATGGATGCGATAGATGGTGTGATGCTAAGTTATTGGTGATCTCATGCACTTGTACTCTGTACTTGATCTTGGAGAGTGGATCCTTCATTTTCATTTTTCACGTGTACTCTTTCCTTGTAGCATTTTGCATTGAAGAGGGGCGTGGAAGACCTAACTTGGAGATAGGTTCAAAACCTTTGGGGGTGAAATCGATGATTGATTGCAAGCTTTCCATTGATGGGAGTAGTGATGAGTACCATTGACAAGGTTATTGGATCTCTTAGAAGGATGACTTGATTGTGATGTTACTCTTGCTTCTAGTGCCTCTTAAAAAGAGGGAAGTTGCCTAGTTGAGGTTGTTGCTTCAGTGGCGTGAGGTTTTTAGGTGCACGAGAGAGATTATCATGCTCATAGTTTGGAGATGACCCTTTATGGTTGTTGTCACTCTTACCATAAGATTGTATTTCAAGGTTGATGAGTGGAGATGTATGCCAATTCATCTTGTGATTTTGGTAGATCGAAGCCACTTTTATTGGTCTTGTTGGAGATGTGATTATCATTGTAGGATGCCCTGAATAACAGTTGATCTGATGCCAAAAGATTTTTGGCTTGTGATGATGACTTTAGGGATGTAGTTTTAATAGGTTACTATTGATTTCTTCCTTGTTTTGAAGTGATTTTAGAGTTCAATAGGAATCACTGGTCCAAGGTTATGCTCCCTTAATTTCATAGATGGCCATGGCCATTGTTCTTCTGGATCCCTTAGCAGAGGGAAAGATGGAGTAACATGATTTGGTGGCGTAAACCAAGTTATTTTGTTGTATTATCTTTGCACGTTCACAATCCAAAGGTGGAGTTCCAAATTGTTTGATTTATTGTTTAGAAATAGACAAACCTTTGTGAGCAGTAATTACTGGGTTGTTGAGGTGTGCAAACTTATAATTGTCTCGTGAAATACATATGATGCTCTATCATGGAGGATTATTCTTACAACTTTGTGGAGACACCAAAATTATAAGTTATAGATTCAAAGGGTGTTAATTGATGTTATTGAAAACACTTTTCTCATGGAGTGTTAGAATTTTGAGGCTAATCCAAAAGTGTCTTCACCCGATGCTAGCCTCTTTGAGATGCTTCATGGATAGATCACAATGTGTGGAGTCATTTTCTTGATTTGGTGAGGAACCTATTTACTAAGAGAAGCACTAGGCACTTGGAGGAGGGCACTTAGCTCTAGGAGTCTGGGACTAGGTCTTATACACCTTAGAGGTTGGTCACTTTACTTGAAAATGCTTGGGTTAAAAAACATACTTAATGGAAGTGGGTTATGAACACAAACATATGTGTTGAGGAGAAACATTGAAGCATGGTAATCATATTGCCACATAAGAGAAGCATTAGGCACATGAGAGGACATGTGACACATAGTAAGAGGAGGAACCCCTTGCATGAGGACACATTGTGGAGTATCATTGGACTAACACGTTGTTGGAGAGCACACCATCATAGAGGAGGGGTGTTGTGCCTTATGAGAATAATACATGGAGGATTTTTCATCTTGGTGGTTGGATAAATCCTATTATGACACTTGTACATCCTCATGTTGTATAAAGCTCCATGTGGAGTTACCTTGTTGGTTACTTATATGGACGTAAGTTCTCGTTTTATGTTAGCCTCCCTCATCTATTGTATCTATAAAGGTAGCAAACAACTCTTGTAATCATTATCATCATTGTATTCTTCCATCTTTGTATTGTGTTGGAGAAATGTTGTAGGGAGTAACATGATAGGGTTATTGAGTTAACCCTTGGAAAAGAGAAGAGAGATGCCTTGTATGTTTTCAGAGAGATTGCTTTTGTGAGATACTAGGGTTTAATCTATGCAAGTAAACCTTGTAGAAGAACATGGCAATGGAGGTGAAGATGGTCTATCTTAGAACTCTTCTTGTACCACTAGGGTTCTAACCCTAGTAGAAAACATGAGGAAAGGATATAGTGTCTTGGATGAGATTGCAAACTTGTGTTTGTGTGAGGCATAGAGGCTAAGGCAAGATCATGGAGAGCCTAGCTTGACGAGTCTTTAACTCAGTAAGATGCCTTACTTGAAAGAAGTCTTGATTATTGCATTTTTGATGTTCCATGGATGTCTTGGTGCTTGTGTTGATGCAAGAGTTGAATACTTAGGATTTGAGAACTCAAACCATAGAATGGACATATAGACGGAGGCTAGCACTAGAGTTGTCTTGACATGCACTTGTGTAATGCAACATGGCTAGGGTTTGTAAACATGGCTAGGGGTTGTAAACCGTAAGGAAGATGAGTGCTAGTGTGGAGAGTTCGTGTAATGCAATATTCATGTATGTCCCAAGGGGTACTTATTGGTGTTGATACAAGCTTGTTAAGGATAGTTGGTGGAGTGACCAAGTTTGGTTGGAAGTGAATCATGTCTAAGGGGAGTTTGTGGTCAATGTTTTATTATGGTTTACCTAGCTAGGGTTTCGAGAGTTTGACTTGTACCAACATTGTAATACATACTTCATTATATGTGTGTGTGTGTACTTGTGTGATGCAACATGGCTAGGGTTTGTGAACCATAAGGAAGATGAGCGCTAGTGTGGAGAGTCTGTGTAATACAATATTGGTGTATGTCACAAGGGGTACTTGTCGATGTTGATATAAGCTTGTTAAGGATCTTTGGTGGAGTGACCAAGTTTGGTTGAAAGTAATTCGTGTCTAAGGGATTTTGTGGTTAATGTTTTATTACGGTTTACCTAGCTAGGGTTTGGAGAGTTTGACTTACCAACATTGTAACACATACTTCATCTTATATATATATATATAAAGTTTCTTGATATCCAAATTGTGTGTATTTGTATATTTGTTTTTTGCTTTATGTTATCTTCATGATAGAGTATATTTTAACCTTGGTTTTGCACACTAATTTGACATAACATGTAGTTTAAATGGTTAAGTAATTTAATAGATATAAACAAACTCACTATCATAATAATTTGTTATAATAAAGCATTTTCAATTCTATGATTTACTTGGGAAGTGTGCCCTAAAGATTGTCTTTTGTTTGGTAATTTAATTATTTTAATGGGTTGAGTAGTGAATTGGGTTTAAAAAAAAGTGAAATACTAGCTGTTTTAATTTAATATTTCTTATTTAGCCTTTAAGTAGAAAGTTCACAAGAAATAAATCTAGGAAACCTTAAGATAGAAGTGAAATGTCTGAAGTTGCATTAAAACTCAAATTTTCGAATTTCAACAACATTGATATTTGGACAATGCATAAATTGCTACAAGGACATCATGGTTCTTGAGTTTTTTTTTCCAGGGGAAAATATAAGTTCCTTGCTATTTCATTGAAATCAAAGGGAACATTTTTACATCAGCATGTGCTGTGCTCATGGAGGGTGTAATACATCAACAAAAGTAATTACAGTATCTGCTTCAGCTAGGCACATGAAAGAGGGACATCAATCCATACTGCTGTCTATAGCTCATGTTCAAGTACATTAAAAACTTCATAGAGATGAACAAGCTAGGAGAGAAAAACTACATCTGCTTCATACCCTTCATTACATAGAGAGTTCATACTATAACTGGATAGCTAATCCAATGAAGCAAAAACATGAGTAGTACATAAAAATATGTGACTCATCAAATACCTTCATCCAAAGGATGTCAAAAAGACTGCAGCACAGAAAGGTCAAGTGCTGAGGGCTAGAAAAGATAGAAAGTGCCCTGATCAATACATTCACCATTGGTGAATTTAGTAAACTGAAGCTGGCCCTGAGCCAGTGTTAATGCTTCTTTGGATAAGCTGTCAGCCATTGTATTGTGCTCTCTCTATATATGAATGGCAGAGAGTTGGATGAAGTCAGTTTCCAGCTCTCTAATACAATGACCCCACCCATCAAGTGAAAGTAATGTAAGAGCTGATCTTTGATTGAACCAGTGGATGATGACAACAGAATCCCCATGTATAAGTAAAGAAGGAAGGCCCATGTATTTTGCACAATGAAGGAGTGTCCACAAGGCCAGCAACTCTGATCTGGTATATGTGCTTAGGCTTACTCCCATCTTGAAGCAATAATAGTGTTCTTTACTTAGCAGTAGCTGTACACCTACACCTCCCATATGATTCGCTGATGCCCCATCAAAGAAGCCTGCTGGAAAAGTCAAAGAAGGTGCTGGTCCAATAGTTTTCCTAGTGTTTTTCAGCTACATATTGACCGGATAGAGCTGTAGATGATTCTTAATGGAGAGGACAGTAAAGTATATATCAGGCTTCAAGTCCTAAACAATACATTTGTTCCTAGTTATCCAGATTTGCCAAGCAAGAAGAAGAGGAAGATACTTCAGAGTATTTCCTAAGCTGATCCAGGAAGAAACATTAAGATGAAAATTTGATTCCCTCTAGAAATATGGAATGTCAAGAGAAGATCTGATGAGAGCAATAACTTTCCTAGTAAAGTTGCAACCGTGAAATAGGTGGTCAACAGACTCTAAAGCTGATTTACAAAGACAACACCAGAATGGGCCAATCCAACCTTTTTTATCAAGTTGTCACATGTATTGATTCTATTCAACAGACTGAGCCAAAAGAAACAGATGATCTTAAGTGGAATGTGAAATTTCCATATCTTGATCAAGAGATCGTCAAGTCTGTTTGTAACAAGGGTATTGGCAATAAGATCATACATGAGATTGGATTTTACCATACCTGAAGACTTATTATACATCCATACCAGTGTATATGGTTGATTGTTGATACGTATCCCACCATGTTTCGAACCTTTGATATAGTTGGACCAGGCTTCCCTCCATAGTCCACCCAGCTGTAGCTTGTCTGCCGAGATCCAATAATCAGCCGAGTATGTGGCAATGCCTCTGTTGAGTGCATCAGAGAAGGTAAGAATACCGTAATCTTCCAAATACATTCTAAGGTCTTCTGGTAGAATATATTCAGAGAAAACACCAGCTATGGGATCAATGCCTACTTTGATATTCTTTCCATTGCCGATCTTCCACCCAAGATATTTAGTAATCCATGACATAGCACGTATGAAGCCATTCCACATATGAGAAGTACCCTGGACTTTGAAGGTCTTCTGTCTGAGCCAAATATCAACAGGTAAGTTCTTAAGGTATTTGTGCTTGATGATTTGAGACCACAACCCTACACCGTTAAGAACAAGCCAGAAACTTTTGTTTCATAGGGCCAAACAGAACCACTCTAGATTCTTAATGTTCCATCCCCCGAGCGTATAGGGCCTGGAGATGGAGAACAAATCTTCCAAATGATACTTCTATTTACCTTGCGAGCAGCCCCATAAAAAATTAAAGATGTATCTCCTGATGTAAGTCAGAATAATGCTGGGCATACGTGCTAGTGTGAGCCAGTACATAGCAAGACTCATCAAGACAGATTTGAAAAGTACCAATCTACCACCCAGAGAGAGTAGCTTGTAGGTCCAATTGGTCAATTTTTTTTCGAGCTTCAGTAAAAACCATCTCCAGTCCTTTATGCCATACCCCAATGGCTTGAGGTAGTAGCCCAGGTACTTAAAACCAACAACAATAGGTTCCATCTTGTATGGCATGAGATTAAAAAATTGTTGTCTAACCCGTTCCTCAATGTTATTGAAAAGAAAGGAAGACTTATCTACATTGATCTCCATTTCAGTTGCACAACAAAAAGTGTCTAGAATAATTTTGTAGTGCTGCCACTCAACCAATGTGCCAGAACCAAAAAGGACTGCATCATCTACAAAGAGCAGATGAGTACGGTAAAGACTGGGAGCAATTTTGATGCCTGATATATCTCCTGTGTTTTGTGCCTAAATAATCAATAGACTTAAACCTTCAATGATCAATATAAATAGGAGAGGAGACATAGGGCATCCCTGTCTGATGCCTCTAGACACAGGAAAGAAATTGGATGGGGTCCCATTGATCAGTACAACAAAATTTGCTGACTCAACACAGCCCATGATCCAATTGACAAAGTTGCCAGGAATACCAATTTGAAGAAGGACCAACCTCAAGAAAGACTAGATAACTTTGTCAAAAGCCTTTACCAGATCAAGTTTCAGAACCATCACATTCTAATTTTTAGTTTTGATAGTATGGAGAGCTTCTTGGACAATACCAACCGATTCAATGATCTGCCTGTCATGCAGGAAGCCGAACTGATGCTTGGATATAGCCTTGTCTAGTACTACCTTAAGTCTGATAGCAACCAGTTTAGAAATAGTCTTATAAATAAGATTACATAAGGATATGGGCCTATACTATGCAAGGGTAGTGGGTTTATCACACTTAGGTATGAGTGTAATAAAAGTGGCATTGAGAGCACCAATGACCCTACCTTCAAGCTTAGAGTGTTCGATGACATTCAGAATATTCTGCCCCAACAGGTCAAAAAAATGAAGGTAGAACTCCACCGACCACCCATCAGGCCCGGGGCTTTTATCTTTTTTAAACCCCTTGAGAACATCTTCTATTTCTTTAAGTGTAAAAGCTGACAAGAAGAGGTCTTGATCCTCTTCCTGAACAAAGGTTGGGAAAATGATGATGACTTTGAGTTGAGCCTCAATATTGGTTTTACCATCATCAAAGAAGAGCTCAGAGAAGTGCTGAACACCCAAAGACTTTAACTTTGCATCATCCTCAATAGTTTCCCCAGACTGATTCTGAAGTGACCAAATAGCTTTTGAGTTCCTCCTAGCAGAAGCAATGGAGTGAAAAATTTTGGTGTTGGCATCACCTTCCTGAATCCAATCAACTCTGCTTTTGAGCTTCCAGGTGAGGATCTGATGTGAAAGCAAGGATTCCTTCCTGCTTTTCAAGAGAGCAAGGGAGGAAGAAGCCTCCTCAAAGAGAATACCAGAGTGATGGGAAGCAAGGAGAGTAAGTATAGCTCGGTCAACTCAGTGATCTCCTTCGTTCTCAGAGTGTTTTTCAGTTTTTCCCAAGTCTTTACATCATTTTTGAGTCTCTGTAGCTTAAAGCTGAAGTCAAACATGGGACCAGCAGAGGGAGTAGGTGCCATCCAAGAGGAGGATACAAGGTCAACAAAATCATCATCAAGGAGCCAGGCACGATTGAACTTAAAAGGGCACAGATGACATTTCAGGCTGAAGTTCCACTCAAGACAAACAGGTTAATGGTCAGAGATTTCGGAGGGCTGGATCCAGGAGTGATAGCATCCCAAGGTCGAGATCATATGTAAAGATGCAAGGAATCTGTCCAGTCTTTTGCTAACACCCTCAGGTCCTACTCTTCCATTTCTCCAGGTAGGCCCAATCTTGGTGGGAGCTAGATCTACCATATGCATAGAGTCCAGTAGCTGTGCAAAGTATAGAGAGTGATGTTTCATACGAGCACGATCACCTGAGATCTCAAGATCAGAGATAGTGAAGTTTAGATCACCAACCAAGATGAAGATACCACCTACTACAACAGAGTCCCAATAGGATGTTTTGTTGGCATAGGGTCCATAGCAGTTGACAATGGAGATAACAGAGTCAAGGCCTTTAAAACAAGTAGTAAGAAGAATACCTACAAAGGAATGATAGGCTTTACATCGAATCAGGCGAGGGCTCTAGGTAGATAGGATACCCCCAGAAAGACCAAGTACATCAATTGCATAGAATTCCCATCCAGGCTTCATGTAAGCAAACAAACAGAGGGCAGTAATATGATCACACATCGTTTCCTGTAGTAGGATAATGTCAGGGTTAAGTGATGTAAACAGTTCTTTGAGGGTTTTCTGTTTGGTAGGTCCCCCAAACCCACGAATGTTCATGGGTCAGACTGAGAGACAGGAGACATAGCTCTAAGTTCCTGTGAAGAGGAGTTTGATCTAGCAGCTGCTTTGATGCGAGTCGAGAGTGGAGTATAGTGACCAGTAGGAGCTTGAGAGGAAACCTTACATCCTTTCTTAGCCTTTCTGATGGTCACATTCTTGAATCTAATCAAGTCCAAGGGCAAGATGGAGGGTGAGATCGGGGTTTTGTCTGTGAAGATATCCAGAGCTTTGAGGAGAGTAGGATCATCAAAGGAGGGAGTGGTTAAGGGACTGCCAGGTGGAGCCATAACAGGAGGGGATGAGGAATGGGTAAGAGGGGGGAAGTTTTCCAGGTTAAAGGGGGGCGGGAGAGTGATTACAGGAGTCGGAGTATGTGAAGGAGACAGAGGGTCTGCAGCCAAACAAATACAAGATCGGGAAGTGGTTAAAGCCAAAGATTTGACATCCTTGATAAACAGAAGCTCCCCTTTGGTCAAATCACCAATAGAGGTAGGGGAGGAAGAGTCATAAGGACCAATTGAGGTGGGTGGAGCAGGAAATCCAGTAGATACATCAATCAATGGCTGTGATACCTGAGGGGTATGGAGATGCGAAGTAGGAGTAGGGGAGAAATCAAGAGAGGGCTCAGAATTAGCGAAGCCAACAGAGGGTGGGGTGCCTCACAATAAAGGGGGGCCAGAGAGTGATTACAGGAGTCGGAGTATGTGAAGGAGACAGAGGGTCTGCAGCCAAACAAATACAAGATCGGGAAGTGGTTAAAGCCAAAGATTTGACATCCTTGATAAACAGAAGCTCCCCTTTGGTCAAATCACCAATAGAGGTAGGGGAGGAAGAGTCATAAGGACCAATTGAGGTGGGTGGAGCAGGAAATCCAGTAGATACATCAATCAATGGCTGTGATACCTGAGGGGTATGGAGATGCGAAGTAGGAGTAGGGGAGAAATCAAGAGAGGGCTCAGAATTAGCGAAGCCAACAGAGGGTGGGGTGCCTCACAATAAAGGGGGGCCAGAGAGTGATTACAGGAGTCGGAGTATGTGAAGGAGACAGAGGGTCTGCAGCCAAACAAATACAAGATCGGGAAGTGGTTAAAGCCAAAGATTTGACATCCTTGATAAACAAAAGCTCCCCTTTGGTCAAATCACCAATAGAGGTAGGGGAGGAAGAGTCATAAGGACCAATTGAGGTGGGTGGAGCAGGAAATTTAGTAGATACATCAATCAACGGCTGTGAGACCTGAGGGGTATGGAGATGCGAAGTAGGAGTAGGGAAGCAATCAAGAGAGGGCTCAGAATTAGCGAAGCCAACAGAGGGTGGGGTGCCTCACAATAAAAAGGAGCAGGACTTCCTCAAATGACCAGTTTCATGACAATAGCTGCAGTGAAATGACATCCTCAAATAATCAGGTTTTTGAGTGATCACCACACTGTTACAATCAATCTCTATTTCAGGAAGGAGCCCATGGGAAACATCCAGTTCTATAATCACTTTAGCAGTACGCTTATCAAAAGTAGTGTAGAAATATTTTTCCAGGGCAACAAACTTGCCTATGGTATTGGCAATACCAGTGAGGATGTCTTTGGACCAGAGGGGAAACGGTAAGGCTGGCATTAAAACCCAAAGATGACGCTTAATAACCCTTTTTTTAACAGGGTCAAAGTTTGTGTGCCACCGGCTTAGTACCAGGGAACCATTGCCTATGGTCCCAAGTGAATCAAGAATACATGAGGCATCAGAGTCATCGAGGAAAATGAAAACCAACCAACGATTGGCCAGAAGACTGATGGTGGGTACATAGGTGAGGATAGGTTTCCAGTGGAGGGTGGCCCAAGCCACCCATTCCTCTTAATTCATCGAACAATATTCCAAACGCCCGATGAGTGCACAATGACAGAGTTCTGATACTCTGTCTAGCATGATGTCCCTACCCACGACGAAATGGCGCTTATGATCCAACGCAGTGAGGATCTTTGACTTACGACAGACCTGAAAGCAGGAAGGATAAGTAGATACAGTCTTATCACTGGTGGGAATAACAGGACCAGGGGTTTCCATCGAGAAACAAGGTAGGGTATATAACCAAGAAGGGCAGCTAGAGAAGAATAATCAAAATAGTAAGAAGGCAGTAAACCCTAGCTAGAAAAATAACCAAGTAGCGACAAACCCTAGTCCGAAAATAGGGCAAGTCAGAAAGGAGTCACGACTTGTGAAATAGTAAAAGGACCGAGGATAAACCCTAATTGAGACCCAAGGTAAAGTAAAACAGTTCCCGTAAAACCAAACCGGAACCCTAACTAGAGGTAGGGTTATCGAAACCAATGGGAGAGAAGATAAAACCAAGGTAAACCAAAAAGACCCAAAACCGAGCACAAATCAAAGAGTCAAGTGAACCCACAAGAAAACCCCCTAGTTCCCACATTTTTTGAATGGTTGGTACTAGCCCTCTGCGAAGAGGGGGAACTCCATAGACCTAGGACAACCCCTGAACCCAAACGACCTATGGGGACAGCAGTACAAAACCCATAAACCAGAAATCATATAAAAGCAGAGTGTCAGAAAAAGGAGAGCACCTACGCCATGATGTTAACAGTATGATGTCGGAGCAAGTGGGTGTTGACCGAATGCAAGAGACCACCGCAGGACCTTGTGCTGAAAGAGGAAAAACCAAAAGTTGTAGCCACAAAACCATAAGTAGATCTCAAACAAACTAAAAATCACCGTCAGCAGACTACCAAAAGACCCGACACTGAAAACTGAGAGCCAAAAGTCCCAGCCGGAATACCAAGATAGTTTCTGGACAAGCTGAAAACTGCTGCCACCGAGGAGCAGTCAACCGAAGCCCGAAAAGTCATGACAACGAGATGTAAAGTTACCACATACAAACCAGATGAGTGGTGGCCACGGTAAGCAGGTGCTGGGCTTGAGAGAAAACTGGTAACGTCAGAGTCAGGAACCAACGCAACCCTAACCGACGTAGGAGGCCACAGCCTGACCATAGCCATGACAACCGACATCAAACCCTAGCACTCTCTCCATTCTCCCTGAGAGATTTTGTTCCCCCATGCTATCTTGTTACAATCACTAAAACTACTCAACTACCTCTCATCATGGTTCTTGAGTTGTGAACCACTAGTGGATTCAGGGGAGAAAAAATAATCCATGAAAATGGTGAATAATGAAGAATTAAGTAATGAGGTTAACCTTAATAGAGATGAAGACAATAATGTAAAATATAGATTAGGTAATGTGGAAAAAGATGAAGACAATAATGTAATATATAGATTAAGTAATGTGGAAAAAGTAAAAGAATTATTTGAAAAATTAAAGGGAGAAAAAATAATCCATGAAAATGGTCAATAACGAAGAATTAAGTAATGAGGTTAACAGTAATAGAGATGAAGACAATAATGTAAAATATAGATTAGGTAATGTGGAAAAAGTAGAAGAATTATTTGGAAAATTAAATAGACCGGGCAAGGAAACCAACAACCATGGTGGAAATCTAATAAGATGAGGAGCAATAATATGGATGACTACAAGCTAACAAGGAATGAATATAGAGAGCAATTCATCTATGTCTAAAAGATTATAGGACTAACTAACACAATTGTTATTATTTTAAAACCCTCCACGAGGATTAATTTCCAAAGAAATAATTCTTAGAATTTGGGAATAACATCTTGACATTTTAATAACGTGAAGTGGGAAGCAATTAAATACAATGGTGAAGAACATAGAGTGACTATCACATAGTTCAACAAAATTGAGAGACATTTTTCCACGAATCTGCCACAAAAATGGTGAAGACAAGATTTAAACTTTGTCCATGTACCTTGAAGATGAAGCATATCATTTTCATGTCATGGAATGCAAGATGAGATCTATAAACAATCTAGGAATGATTTCACAAACACTGCTTCAAAATATTCTACAATAATGAAGAGGAGGACATTTCACCAAATTTACCCATTTGTGCTAACCAAATGAGTAGGAGAATATACCTACGAAGGGGTACTTGTGACTTGAGTTTCAAACCTTGAAAACAATCAAATTCTAAAAAATATATTGCACAGTTGAAATCTCATATAAATAGAAAAGTAAGATCATGGAAACCAAGAAATACCACTGCCACCAAAAGTAAAGCCAAGCTAATAAAAATAAACTATTCCCTCAACACACACAAAAAAAATGACCAACATAATGATAAAAAGTTCCATGATCCAAAATCCAAAAAAGAAGAAATAAAACAAATGTGGTGATAAATGGTCTAGGCCATAGATGCGAAACAAAAAATTATCATTGTAGATTGAGATGGGAAGGAAGTAGAGACTCCCATGATTGACTCGAATGAAGAGGACAAAGGAAAAATTGCATGGGATATTAAATTTGATTGGAAGGCTAGGAAGCCAATCCCAAATATTAGTAACATCCATAGTTGGGATGCCACAAGATCATTTGAAGGCCAAAGGACATGAGCAAAAATCATGCGAAGAAAATTCAAAACAACAATCATGAGCAAGCCACAACCTACAACCTTAAAATTGAGGATACTAAACAACATTGTGACTATACTGGTAGACTTTAGAAACAATCATAATTTCATTGCATTAATGTTGCTAGAAGATTAAATCTCTTTTTTTATCCCACCAAGGACTTTAGCGTTGTGGTGACCAACTTTAAAGAAATTACATGGATATGAAGATACTATAAAGTATCTTTGCTCACAAAATGTATAATTTGAATTCTATGCATTACAACTAATGCGCATTGTTTTAGGTCTCAAATATCTAATTCAATGAAGCACTTATGCTACCAAATCCTAGATTGTAGGGGATGCTTGCAAATTATATAGTTCACCATCCACTAATATTGATAAACCAACATAAATAGAGGGAATAAAACATAAACATGCCGACATTTGATAGTTTGTCTAAAACATGACTTAAAATTTTCATTTAAGGAGGCATAGTCAAATTTTCTTATTAAAATTTATTAGGAAGTCAAAAAGTTTAGAAAAAGAAAAAAATACAGTTATCAAAAGTTGGAGAGAAAATATGATAACATAATATCTATTAAAATATCAAGTCATTTCTAAAGACATACTTTTCCCAGAGGGGTGCAGGTATGTACACCTTTGCAGACTTTAGCAATTACATCACTGTGCAGAGGGGGGTCCCTTGTCCTACAAAAAAGGAGGTCTCATACATCAAATTAGTGTCTAGCTTGGTTGTGACCTTAAAAATAAATTATTATTAACAAATCCATTGCGATATTAATGAACACCTTGTGACAAAAGACAAATATTTGGAACCTAATAAAAAATGAGGATTATCGAAATGACCCTTAGTCATCCCAAACTAGAAGTCATTGTTCTAATATGACATCTTATAACAAATCACATTGATGTCAATTTGATTTTTACATCTTAATGAATTAACATGTGATTTCCACCCGGATGCGGGTGACTTAACGACCACCACCAGGGAACACCTGGCGCACAGACAGAGCAATGACGAGGTGGGTGGCCACATGAATGATGACGAGGAGCATTTAAATAGAGAGGAAGGTGGCATGCCCGCCAACCCTGTGGGTAGAGGCACATTCATGTTCGGCTTAAACCGACGAGATGGGAATTAATTCACAGTATGAGCCATCATGATGGCTTGCAAAATGGGACAAACCAGATTAAGCATAGCGGGAATGCTCCCTCCCCCTCATCCGACAATTCATCTAAGCTTGCGTATGAGTTTGCAACGATGTTTTCGTCCACTCCAAGCTCATACTGTTGTTTCTTTGCCTCTGCATCTAGTTAGTGCTTATACTGCTGCTAATTTTCATACGCACAATACCTCACGGAGAGATATGCCCAGGAAGCGCAGAATCCCGCGTAGAGGAAGTGCTGGTAGAGGTGCCGCTGATAGAGGAAATAGCTGGTGAAAGAGAAATGTAGGGGATACAGATGGTTTAGTGGAGAAAATCTCCATGTGAATTCTTTGCCTGATAGATGAGTGGGAGTCTAAAGCGGTGTTGGATCACCTAGCCTCTGGAAAATGTGGCGGTCGCATCAACCACTACTGGATGATGAAAAACACGCTCGCTCTATTTCTGGAAGACATGACAACTAAGTGGAATGGAGCCAGAGATATTGCCCAGGGCCTGCGAACCAGTATTCTCCAGGCGGATATGCAACTGAAAATCTTGGAGAGGAACTTCAACTTGAGACACTACTATGTGTTCCCCAACATTGGAAATGAAGAAAACACTGACGACAAGAACCAAGGTGAAAAAGTGGCACCTCTTTTGCTGGTGCGAATTCTCCAGGGCACTTCCAAGAACAGGGGGACCTCCCGAAGAACACCACTTTGGTCAAAAGGGGACGTGGACCCATTCCCGATGCCATCATAGCCACACCGATACAGAAGAGACATCCCAATGAACCTATGGATGAATTCAGACCCTGTCCAATTCTGGAATAAACCCATGAGGAGCATGCTGAGGACGTACCACTATAGAGGCCAAGTCATCCTCTCGGGTTCACTCTGTGACTTTGAGTTTTTTTATGCTTCTCTGTTTTTAATATATGTTGTTTTTTTAGCCTACTACGGTCAATTTTGGCTTTGTAATATGTCAGCCCAGGTCTATAGACACAGAAGGAACATATGTCTTTACTTCTATGAACATCATAAATCTAGTTTTTTTGATCGTTTAGAAGGGTGGCCAGTTAGCTTACGACTGCCCTAGATAGATTTTTCTACACTTTCTCTGTACTCTCTTTTGATACTTTGAATACAATTGTTCTCTGCTATTTACAAAAAAAAATAAAAATTAACATGTCATTTCAATGTTTTAACAATATCAAACATCATGGACCAAATGAATATGCAAAACTCCATTTATTAGAGAAGAAAAAAACCTTTTGTAAACTATAATTTATAAACGAATTATTTATTTCATGGGGAATATTTAATTTGTTTTCCAGGATACAATACCTAGTGATGAGTATTTTCCCTTAATTTTTAGATTGTATTTAATTTAAACCCAAGATTCTTTAAGACACAACCAAGTTAACAATAAAGCTTAATATTATTATAATAATATTCTCATTACAAGATCAACATATCTTTATAAGAATAAAACTTGAAGGAGCATAACAATACCCCATCCCACAACTATACAAACTATATTAATTAACAAAAAAAACATAATATACACAAAACATAAATAATAATATATAACATAAAACATAACAAATAATTAATATAATACAATTTGAATAATCATGGTTTAATAAATTAAATATTGATAAATAAATATATTAAATAATATAAACATAAATCAGTCGCCCTTAAAAAGTCACAACTATTTTTTCAAGAAGAAATGATTAGTTCCTTGACATTCTATTGAATCAAAGGTAACAAAGACAATCCATGATACTATGTATCATACTATGTTACAAATAAAAGCCGTCAATCATCATCATCGAGACACATCAACAAAGAAAGCTTGCAACCACTTACAACAAAGCATGATAGAAGAAACCGCAACCCCCAGTCAAAACTCTCAGAGGTAGTCTCTCCACACTATCCATAGGCAGCACAATAAGAGCCCTGAAAGCATATCCAAAGGAAGCACTTGAGTGGAAAGAGGATACCCCCTGACACAAGGCACCTAAAGTGCCAAAATAAGCTACTCAACTAGAGAGCAAAGATGGTGAGAGAACGGATATATAATACAATCTTTCAAAAGAAAGATGTGTAAGCCATCGTCGCATAAAGCAAAATCAAAAGAGCCTTAAATTTCCATTTCCAATCACCTCTCCTTCCAAGTACTCAATAAAGGATATTTTTCCCATATCCAAGGACATTGCTTCCTTTGTTAAGCCATCAACACTCGAATTTTTCTCCTTATAAATGTGCTGAAAGCTTAAGGAGAGAAAATATGCCTTGAATTCATTGATGCGATCACACTAGTGACCAAAGTCCATCATCGCAAGGTGAGCCATTGAGTTTTCCTAGATTATGATAACCTAGGAGTCCCCAAATACTGAGACTGTGGGGATGCCAATAATACCACGAAAGACATAAGAGACTACATAGCTAGTAATTTAGCCCTAGTATTTGTACTGTTACCGCATCCCATCTTAGCATGAGAGAAATGGGAAGAGTTGATAAGGAGGACAAACCCAACGCCCCCAATATTTGTTGCTGTTGTGCCATCAAAGTACCCAAAAGGGTAAATGATATCAAGCGTAGGTCCAATATCCCGATGAGTCACCTTTGTCTCCACAAATGGATAAGCGTAAAAAATATTCAATATCATGTAGCAAACAATGCCAACCAATTGTTCTTGATCATAAAAAATATTGAGGTTGCAGGATTTCCATATACACCAGATATAAAATATAGGAAAATAGAGTAGATGATGATCTTTCACTGTCCATTTATTTAAATTTTCGAGGAAGGTTCCTTCCAATTTATAACCAACGATAAATGAGATGCAAGATTATCTCTAACCGCCTGAATGAAGGAGCAGGTAACAAAGAGATGATTCACCGATTCATGATCCAATTTGCACATACAACATCGGTCAGGGCCAATCCAACCCCTATTGATTAAATTTTCCCAAGTACATATACGATTTACCGCACTTAACCAACTAAAACACTTTAATTTCAGAGGTATATTCCATCTCCAAAGTTTCTTAAACTACCAACCAGATAGTAGCTCCGAGCAAGAATTTGTAACAAGGTCATAAGGTAGTTGAGCATTCGCTTCCCCATTATTTGAATTGTGCATCCAGAGAATACGATCCTTATGTGCTGAGATTTTTATTCCACCATGGGATAGTCCTTCAATGTAACAGGACCACTCCTCCTTCCAAGGCCCACCAAGTTCAAGATCCTCCGCCGACAACCAGTAAGAAGGTGAGGTGTGCGAGAAACCGGGGTTACGAGCCTGCAAGAGATTTGTGATGTCATAGTCGTGAAGATATTCACGAATTTCGAAAGAGAGAAAAAAAATTCGATTTTAACCCATCAATTAGGTCAATTCCCAATTTTATATGGGCACCATTGCCAACTTTCCAACCTAGCTTGCTACTGATCCATGAGAGAACTCGAATGAAGCTATTCCATATATGTGATGTATTAATGACATACAACTTATTCTGGCGAAGCCATCATTCAATATATTTCTTTTTGAGATATTTAAGCTGAATGACCATGAACCAAAGACCATTGCTTATGAGAATACTCCATAGGATTTTCAGTCTGAGCGATATAGTGAACTAATCTAGATTTTTTTATGTTCCACTCCCTGTGAGAGAAGTGTCTTGAGAGACTTTTCCAATCAACAAGGTGCAACTTACACTTGTTTAGTGTAACTCCCCAAAGAAAGGATAAAATACATTGTCTTAGCATGTTCAGAATGGACTTTGGAAGCCTTACAAGAGAGAACCAGTATACCGGTATCCCTGTCAAAAATGATCTGATCAGTATGAGTCTGCCACCTAAAGATAAAAGTATGTAGGTCCAATGACCTATTCTGTTCTCAATTTTTTTTATATTCCATCTCCAATCCTTTACACCATAACCATAGGTTTTAAGACAAAATACCAAATATTTAAATCCTATAGCAATCGGTTCCATATTATACGAGAGGATAGATTGGTTACTGCTGCTAACCACCACCTGCAGGTTATTACAAAGGAATGAAGATTTCTCTATACTTATGCACATACCTGACGCAACACAAAAGAGATCCAAATTATCTTCGTATGTAGCCCATTCCTCAAGAGAGTCATACCCAAATAAAACAACATCCACGAAGAGCAAGTGGGTTAATGCCAGAGTGGAGGAGAGACAAATACCTTGTATTTTACCAGTCTGCTTGGAAGCTCCAATAAGTTGACTAAGCCCTTCGATGACCAACATGAAGAGGAGGGAATATAAGGGGAATATTTGTATGAATCCTGTCGTGGCATTAAAAAATCCCAAAGGATAGCCATTAATCAAGACCGAGAAGTTTGCAGAAGTAACACATCCCATGATCCATTTTACAGTTCCCAAAGACATACCGATATGAAGAAGAATTAGGCGTAAGAAGGTCCAATTGACTCTATCAAAATATTTTATGAGATCCAATTTTAGAACCAAAGCCTCCATATTTTTAATTTTTATAGTATGTAATATTTCATGAGTAATACCAATCGGTTCTTGGATTTGTCTGTTCTTCAAAAAACCAAACTGCTCCATAGAGATACCCCTCGCCAGTATGGGATTAAGTCTGTTTGAAATGATATTTGAAATAAGTTTATAGATAAGGTTACAGAGCGAGATGGGTCCAAAATCCAAAAATACCTTGGTTTATCACATTTGGGAATGAGGGTCAGAAAGGTCGAGTTTAAAGCTCTCCCAACCCTACCCTTTTTCTGGGTCTACTCCACAACTTTCCATAAGTCTTGCTTTACCAGGTCAAAAAAATGAAGGAAGAAATCTACTGGCCAGCCATCTGGTCTAGGACTCCGGTCCCTTTTAAATATTTTTAGTGTATGTTCTATTTCCCCCATTGAAACCTTTGCATCCATGCTCTCAGAGTCTTCCACATTAAGGAAAGATGGGAAGTGCTTGATAACATTTAGTTGATCAGATATGGGAGAATTTCCATCATCCATACACAGAGCGGAAAAATGTTCTTTCCCCATGAACTTGAGCTGTTCCAAATTACTAACCACCTTTCCATCACCATCCACCATTTCCCAAATATTATTATTGTTGCGCCTTGCTGAGGCAAAATCGTGAAAAAACTTGGTATTGGCACCACCCTGCTCAATCTAGAGATCCCTGCTTTTTAGTATCCATGTAAGTACCTCATGTGTCAGGATCTCTCCTTTCCTTTTCTTTATGGAAACGAGATTTTGTGTTTCCAACTCAGGGAAATTACCAAAGTGAAACAAAGAGAAGAGCTGTTGGATTTCATGATCTAGGTCAATAAGTTCTTGCCCCTGAATCAGTTTCAAATTTTTTTTCCCATAGCTTGACATCATATTTGAGTCTTTTCAGCTTCATAACTAGGCTATGCATGTCATCACCACCTGAAGAGGGAATCTCAGATGACCAAGAAGAATGAACACTATGAGAGAAACCATCCACACGAATCCAAGTCCTGTTGAATTTAAAGGGATAGTTCTTTGTAAAGGCCGAGTCATCCCATTGCAGACATACTGGAAAGTGATCAGTGATCATTGAGTGATGAGTCCAAGCCCTATATCGTGAGAAGCAAGGCACCAACGAGGCAGATACTAGATATATTTCCAACCTCTTACTTATTCCCTCAATCCCATATCTTCCATTCCTACAGGTTGGTCCTGCAAGAACCAAGGCTAAATCCACCATACTTAGAGGGTCAATATGAGTTTTTAGTTCCCAAATCTCAGCATCCGAGAGTGTAAAGTTAAGATCCCCTGCAATAATAAGATTAGGATGATAACAAATGCCCTCCTTTACCGCTGAATCCCAGAACATAGTCCTATTAAGGTAGGGACCATAGCAATTGAGACATGTAATCTCCAGGGTTAATTTCTTAATATGACCTTAACCAAAATACCAAACAATGTGACAAAATATTTACAACGCACCACTGAGGGATCCCATCATGTGAGAAGACCCCCAAAGAGACCAAGAGAGTCCCTAGCGCAAAATTCCCAGCCCATTTGGACTTTAGCAAAGGAAATAAGAGCTTGGGAGTGATCACACATAGTTTCTCGAAGGAATACCATATTAGGTTTGACTTCCGAGAGATGGGTACCGAGGGATTTAATCTTGGTAATCCATCTGAAACCACAAATGTTAAGGGAGAGAAGTTTCATTAGGAACCTATTTCGGGGGAGGTCTATTCTCTAAGAACCATAAGGGAAGAAGAGTGGTTAATAGGAAAGTAGGATCTTGCAACCTCCTTTATTTTGACCTATAGGGGTATATAAGAGTGATACTCATGGTCACCCGGAGCCTTAACAGACTTTGGTATTCTATCTCTCTGGATAGTTACATTTTCATGTCAAATAGAGTCCAGAGGGAGAGTAGAGGGCGATATTAGAGATTTATCAGTGAAGATAAAGAGAGAATTAAGAAGGGAAGGAATAGTGAAGGACGGTGCTTCACAGGGGATATTGAGAGAGTGAGAGACATCCAAAGGAGGGAAAGGAACACTAGGAGCCACAGTAAGAGATGGGAAGTCCTTTTCATAAAATAGAGGCAAGTTCAAAGCGGTGGAAAAACAAACCCCATCCAACAAAGAGTACAAAACCTTAGCAGTAGGAGCCAACAGAGGCATGTTCCAAGCGGTGGATAAACAAACCCCTTCTGACAAAGAACCCAAAACCCTAGTAGAGTCTAGAGCATCCTCACCTGGGCTAGCAGTACCAAAAGTAGAAATATTAACAATACGATTCTAATTAGAAATATTCTCAATATCTACAATATAATCCAATTCACCTTTCGTAAGTTCCTTATAGTTCAAAGGAGAAACAAAAGCATACATACCTACAAGGAGTGAAGATGAAGGAACCTCCAGATCAGTATCAGAGGAAAAGGTCTTCAAACTAGGATCCAGGACCTTGCTATCCGAAGATCGAGGAGAACAATGTAGAAGAGATGGACAGTTGTACCTGAGATGCCAAGCATATGACAGTAATGACACCAAAAGGGCACATTAAGATAGTCTAACTTTTGGACATGAATAAAATCATAATCCAACTCATTTTCTTTTTTGATTATTTATGCCACCATCGTAAATCATTGTCAACATTCCCGTCTATCAAATATTTTTATAAAGTAATATGTATATATGTTGTGTATTTTTAGTGTTTGTAACACCCCCCCCTCCCCCCTCCCCCCCCCACAAAAATACTTATGTAGAGTGCTCCAAGTATTTGTAATAGGTCAAAATAATGGGTTTGTTCGTGTTTTGTTTTAGTATTTTACAAAAGGTTAATGTTTGTCTTTGATGCTCAATAGTAACCATGATACAATTCTCTAGACAAACAAATTTACTTGCAATGATATGAGATGTTCTTTATGATATAATATATGAATTTATTTTATTTTATTCAAGTTTATTCTATATGGTGAACCTTCCAAAAAAAATTATCGCTTTAGTCCTTTTTTTATTTATGAATGTGTTTAACTAATTTTTTAAATTATAAATGTGTTTAATAACATATTTTTGAAAATAGTCTAACTGAATCTTAGAAGCTTATATATATATATATATATATGAATGATGCAAATATGTGGGAATCATTTTAAGGGGTTTTAAACTATCAAAACCATGGAAAGTTTTAGATGTAATCAATGACATCACTCAACACTACTCTGCCTGATAACAACGAAGCACAATACCGTCCTGATGTGACCTGTAACACTGGAAGTAGTGAAACAAGCATTCAAAACTATGCAGCCAGGAAAATCTCCTGGGTCGAATGGTTTCACTTCAGAATTATTTCACTCCTGTTGGGACATCATTAAAGAAGTATGTTCTATTGTGGAAAACTATTGTCAAACTATTGGTATTCTTTCAGCTTTCAGTGCCACCTTTCTAACTCTCATCCCCAAAGGGATCAAACCCTCCTCTCCTGATAAGTCCAGACCATTGCTTTGCAAAATATCATCTACAATATCATCACCAAAGCCATATCGAATCACTTCAAAACCCTCCTCCACCTCATTTCCCCCATAGAATCTGGTTATGTTGAAGGTCATTAAATCCTGGACAAAATTATAATGGCTCATGTGGTCATCCACTCTCTTAAAAGTACCCAAAAACCTAGAATGCTCATAAATCTTGATATGTACAAAGCATTCGACATACTGAACTAGAACTATATATCCAATACTATTCAAGCCTTTGATTTAAACCAAATCTAGATAGTCTGGATCATGTCTCTCATCACCTTAGCCTTCTTCTCCATCCTTGTGAACAACTCTTCCTCCTCTCCCTTCATCTCTTCCCAAGGCATTTGGAAAGGAGACCCCCTATTCCCTTTTCTCTTCATGTTTATGGCAAGATGAATGAGAAGATATATCCAAGCAGAAATAATATCCAATCAGCTCAAGGGTCTCCAAATCCATCAAAATTCCCCCACCTACTCTCACCAACAATTCATGGATGACACCCTTCTCATGGGACACCCCTTATATTGGAAAGCCTTAGTGTTTAAATATATTCTTGATCACTTCATGGAGGCCTTGTGCACCTCCATTAATTAGGAATAGTCACATCTTTTCTTCTTCAACATCGCTGCCCTGGTGTAATGCTGCATAACCCACCTCCTCCACTTCCAGAAATGTTCTATGCCTTCGAAATACCTGGGTGACCCTCTTTTGGATAAGCCTCTCCATCAAGCAATCCGAGGAAGATATCCAAGCTCTCCTATAAAATAAAATCTATTGCTGGACCTTTTGATATATCAATCTAGCAGGAATACTGATCCTAGTCAAGTATGTCCTTCAATATATGCCTCGTTTATTTTTTTTCTATTTTAGCGGCCCCCAAACTAATCCTCAACAAAATCAGAAATATTCAAAGGAACTTTCTATAGGGTGAAAATCGACAAAAAAAAGGGCCTTAGTCAATTGGGAAGAGGTATGCATGACCAAGCTCTCTGGGGTACTACAAATCAAATACCCGAATGTAATCAATGAAGTGATGGGCTCTAAACTCTAGTGTAAATGGATTACTCATAAGTAGGAATCTCGGGGACTATCATGGAAATTCAGATACACCCCAAGATCAAATAAAATGGATATAATTTACTTCAATCAACAAATTTCTACTACTATCTGGAATCTAGAATGGAGAAATCATAAGTTAATACGATACCATAGTTTTTGGGAGATCATAAATGGAGCCACAACCCTCTTATGGGAGGACTCTTGGAATCAATCTGCAAAGATCAACTATGATAGTCGAGATCAAGCCTATCTAGAAGCTCTAAAGACTCAACATTTTTACCAGGTTTGTCATTTTTGGGACCACGACAACATGAATGAATAATGGTGTCATTGGTTTCCTCCAGAAAAATGGTCCTTGCAGCCGCCCCCAACTTATGCTCCTCTCATATACTTAGAGCTATAGAATAGGAGGATCAAAATCAAGCATGACCAGGATCGTCTCCGATGGGGTTATAAACCTTTGGGAAAATTCACCATCAAGGAAGGGTACGCCATCACAACATTTGGACCCCATATTGATCTCCCAAAATACCCCATATGGGCTCACATTTAGGCCACAAGCCTCTGGCCAAAAATTTCAACCTTCCCGTGGCTCCTTGCTCGCAAGAGAATTCTCACTTGGGAAAAATTGCTCAAAAGAGGTTTCTTGGTAACCCTGTGTTGTCATCTATGTGAAACCCATGAGGAAGATAAAGAACATCTCTTCAATAGCTTCATCTTTTCCTATGATCATTGGGACAAAGGGGAAACTCCCTTTCACACCTCAGAAAGGGATAGAGAAAACCTAAACAACACTCTTATCATTTGGACAAGACTTATCTTCAACAAATTGTCACTGAATCACCTTTGGAACCTCTTCTCGTCTTTCCTACATGGGGAAATCTGGAAAGAGAGAAACCAATGGATCTTCAGGGATGAAACAAAACCCACAAGCTTTGTTTGGCAAAGGATTAAATCTAATTGTCAATATATTCTCCAGTTACAATGTTATACTGATCAAGACAAGCATCTCACCAAAAAAGAAGTAGGTGTCTTTAAGTATTGGGATATCAACATTGAGGAGACCATCACCATATCGACCCCACCCAAGCATAAAATCATAAGCCCTTCTTCATGGAGCCCCCCTCCCGAGGAATTTATCAAAATCAACTTCGATTAAGACTCAAAGGACAACCCAAGGCAGGTTTGCTATGGAGTAGTCCTTAGAGATGACAAAAGAAGCATAAAGTGAGTCTATGCAGGATACATGGGTATCAATAACAATAACACAACAAAACTGGAGGCGCTTCTTAGGGGTTTAAACATTGCAATAGATCAAGGCTACACCAAAATTATAATTGAAGGGGATTCACAAATCTTGGTCAAAATGATAGTTAAGCTTCAAAACAAAACCTTCGTCACAAGGATGATCCATAATTAGAGACTAGAAGACGACACGAGAGACATGGTAGCTACCATTAGAGAAATCCTATTTCTTATCCCTCTCCATGTCAGACAAACCACCAACAAGGTGGCAGGTTGCATGACTAATGTAGGAGTGACATTGGGAATTAGAACTATGGATGACATAGTATCCAACCCGGATTAGGAAAATTTTATGGAATAGTGGCAAAGATTCACCACGATAGACATAAAGAGAACCCCTCATTGCTCAAGTATGCTGAGAGCTATCAATATGGTGTCCACCTAGAACATAATTTTACTTGAAATGGAAACCTCAAGGAGGTACCACACCGATGACGCAGGGATGAGCCATATGTAAAGGATGGGACACAAGGAATATTTAAACCAGGTGGAGCACATGGAATCCATCCACTATCATTAATGATCTGCCTCTCCAACACGTTCAAGAATGTGTGAAGACACCAAAAAAAATCAAACAATTTGAAGTGAGATGATTTACAGTACACCATCATGAAGACCAATAAATTCACTGGTATGTTGAAGGGCAGAAACCATGAGGAGTATCAAGGCCATTCTTATCAGAGGTGATTTAGACACCTACCTCATCCTTATGAATGTTCCCAAAGACAAAATTATTGATTAACCTGGCAAAGCACAACACAAATAAAGATCATGGCGAAGGGAAGGAGAGCGATCCAAGTTCCAACAGGCATTTAGAATCCCACCACCAGCTAGTTTTAGGTGACAAAAACAATGGGTTTTTACAAGGAGTCAATCCATTTGGCTCACAAAATTAAGATCAAAAGGATGAAACAAAAAATCTAGATGGAAACCATCAACTTCCAATAAGTTGATGAATTTCAGGGTTTGGAAAATTGGATAAAATACCCAGGGGATTCCAGGGCTAGGAAATCCCTCTATGAGCGATCGATCATCACTTTCTTGACAAAGAAGGTGTCACGTCCCCATCCCTCGGACCGAAGAAGAGGACGCGATGAACACCAATGCAACCGGGCAAACAGCCCCATGAACATAAACAGTGAAAAATGCTGATATTAAAAGCTTAAACAACATGCATAACAGGATGCATAAAACATCATACAAGATGCAGAATTCCTCAATCATTCAGTGGAAGTAGACATATTCATAAACCAGCATTCAGCATGTTCATCATAATTAATTAAACATCAATATAATTGCAGAGATGGGATTATAAGATGTACTTATCTTTTGATGAAGAATTCACCCCGCAACCAGCTACGTCACTGCAACGTTCCACCCAACCATAGGCTAGCGTGCTCATCAATCTCTCAGCAACGCTGCCACCCCCGAGATGGGCATGATTCCTCAAAGGATAAGGGTCAATGCAGGCTTACACATAGCCAAGGGACACAGTTAGCAAACCAACACCACTGGGTTTACCAGGCCATCAACAGATCAGCCAAGCCAACACAGTCCAAAGGACAACCACTGCATACCAGCAGTAAAACAACCCTTCACAGCCCTATGAAGAAGCAAAGACAACCGGTGACAGTCCCAAACGAAAAGTGAGACACAACTCAAGACCAAAAGGAAATCCAGAGTTGTTCTTGGCCCTAACGTGGCCAAAACAACTCAGCTGCAACCCGAACCAGGGTCCTTCAGCAGCCACAAATACACAATGAATGATAGCAGCAATCCACAGTCCAAAACAGGGGAAACTCAACCGACAGATTGGAAATCAACAGCCCACAACACACACCATCCCTCAAGGTAATGGCTGGGAAACTTACATAGTCCCAAACAGAGACATTGTTGATGACAGACAACGGCTCATTAAGAATCCATAGCGTCCCCAAAACACAGTTGGACACCACAGCCAACAAAACGTGGGAAGATGACACACATGCACAGTTCGAAATGGAAACAAATATCGGACTCTCAACAGCATCCCACAGTCGTGGAAGGGCAACAACAACCCAAATCGTGGGTGACACAAACAGCAAGCCCGAATCACGGGTTAAACCAACAACAAGGCAGAAATCGTGGGTTAAAGCCACGGTCATTCACATACCAGCAGAAATCGTGCCCTGGAGGCCGTTTCACCTGCTCGCTGCGTGCACAATCAGAAAAGATCCGCGACTGGTGCGTGAGGAGCACAGAACAAGAATCCCAGCCTGCACGAGGGTGAACATCACGTCTATCTGCGTGAGGAGAAATGGACAATGGTCTAAGCACGCGGATGAACAGAACAATGGTGCACAGGAGGAAGCCGAATCCATCTCTGCGTGAGACATAAACAGACCAAATCCTGCATGAGGATTTCAGGCAATCGGGAGGACGAACAGACCATCATCGTGAAGTTTTGGAAAAACGTGGGGAAGAAGAGTGAATGCAGTCGTGGGTGGAGTGGGCATGTGGGCAAAGGACTGTCAGTCCTGCCACCCCACTCCCAAAACAATAATTGCCCCAGCTACCCAATACAAGACAATAAAGAGGTTGGAAGAGGTTGGATGAGACAAGAAAGGTGACAAATCAACAAGGTAGTAACACATGGGTTTGCCCCCCCGTAAACCAAGGTTTGACATCCCCCACCCCTTATCCTTTGGAACCATGCCCTTTTCATCCAACGTTGCACTTCCGTAGCTGGTTGTGGTTTTATGTTTAATTGATGTGCATGTTTACATGATGCCGAATTATAATGTACCAAATAGCACGACATTCCATCGGCAACTATCCCTATTGCCGAAACATACACAACCAAATCGATGGTGGGGATTTTGCCTTGAGCTCCTCACCACGATTAATTACAATATATACATCATGCAAATGGGGTCAAAACCGGGGACATTATAGAAGGTGCTACTGGGTCACATCCTAGAGGACCAAATAAATAATTGGGTTATTCTAATGGAGGAACTAAGGACTCTCGATGATTTGGATATTGAAACTAAGGCCATGAATTCCAACTTAAATTGGATCGATAGATTCCTAGGGGCTGAATTCATCCCCTTACCTACCACTCCTTCTATTTCCTCATGCGAATATGGATAGGAAAAAAGGGATGAGAACAAAGAGACAAAGGACTTGATGCATATTTGTCCGGTCTTCCATGCAGATGCACCCCCAAATTTGATGGACGGATGGATCCAGAATCCCGACGATACCAAAGGCAGGGTAATGTTGTATCAACGTTCTTTGCCTTGCATTGGTTGAAAAAAAATCTAATGCACAGGGTTTCTATGGAGCATGACATAGATGTTGTGAACCTTAAACAAAATTTAGTAGCCTTGAGTGAACAATGAAGGATAAACATGATCATGGAAAGCAAGTTGTACATAACTGGGAAGTGTTTGGACGCAAAGTTGGTATTTAATTGCACCAAAGCGGGGAGTTCTTGTGACTCTCCTGTTGTCATAGAATATGACCCGATTCATCCATCCATGTAGAAAATATTCCTTAAGTTTACCTACCCGATATTTTAGATATTACACCATCACTGGATTAATATACTAAGTCTAATATAAACAACTATTATTCCCCATGAATGTGGGATAATGCAACATACTAACTGGATGACTTAACAACTATTACTCCCCATGAATGTGGGATACTGCAACATACTAACTGGACGAATTAACAACTATTACTCTCCATGAATATGGGATAATACAACATACTAATGGGAAAACTTACAAAGCATATGTATTTGAAAAAATATACTAACAAAATAAAGAGGAGGGTTGACACGGGTTCTTAACATCCCCTCCCTCTTAGAAAAGCTTTGTCCTCAAAGCTTTAGATGTGGAAACTCTTGTTGAATTTGAAGGAGTGGTTCCCATGTAGCATCCTCTGGTTGCATTCCGTGCCATTGAATTAATACCTCTGTGATGGAATGAGAGAGAAGTTGATGAGTGCGCTTATTCAGGATGGCCTCTGGTTCCAAAATGATGGATCCTTCCTTATTCAGTTCTGGTAAAACAATTTGTGCTCTGATGTTGGTGCCAATCACTTTCTTAAGACAAGAGACATGAAACATTGGGTGAATGCGAGAAGAAGGAGGAAGTTCCAATTTATAAGCAACATACCCAATATTCTGAAGAACCTTATATGGCCCATAGAAATTTGGAGCCAGGTTTTGATTCCCTTTGAGTTTCAGGGAGGATTGCTTGTAAGGATGCAGACGAAGAAAAACCATATCACCAACTTAAAAGTGCGCTCAGAACGATGCTACTCGGCCTGTTGTTTCATGCGATTTATTTCCATGTGAAGATTGTCCTCCATAATGTGAAGAATCTCATCTTGGTTTTGAAGAACCATGTCAACTTTCTGAACTGGTGAAATGTTGGGGCTGTATGGAAGGAGCACTGGTGGTGCTTGAACACAAACTGCTTCATATGGATTCATTTTAGATGCAGTATGGTAGGAAGTATTGTATCACCCTTCATCGAGAGGGAGCCACTTTTCCTACTAATGTTGTTGTTTAGAGGTGAAGCAATGAAGATAATTTTACAAACATTTGTTGATGACTTCAGTCTGACCATCTGTTTGTGGGTGATATCCTGAACTCATATTCAGTTTGGTGCCAGTGAGGCGAAAGAGTTAGATCCAAAAATGATTTGTGAAATTTGCGTTGGGGTCTAAGACAATGGAAGAAGGGATTCCATGAAGATGAAATATCTGGTCCATGAAAATTTGGGTGACTGAGGAGGCGGTATATGTATGGCTGAGAGCACAAAAATGACTACATTTGGAGACCCGATCAACCACAACCAATATTATGGTATTAAATCCATATTTAGGGAGCCCTTCAATGAAATCCATTGAAATATTTGTCCAAATCCTTGTAGTGATGGGAAAGGGTTCGATCAAGCCGGGGAGGACTATAGTCTCACCCTCATGGCGATGGCAGGTATCACATTCGACAACCGTCCGTTGAATTTCCCATTTCATTCCCTTCCAAAATATGTTACGTCGTGATCGCTCATACGTTTCGAGGAACCAAGAGTTCCCTGCCGATGGAGAAGCATGGAGTTCATAGAAGACGTCCCAATGAAGATCTGTGCTTTGGGCAAGCAGTAGACAACCCTTGTATCTCATACAAGATCCATCCGAAGAGTAATGCGGTACAACAGAAGGATTACTGGCCAACTGTTGGATGATTTTGGACAAGGAAGAGTCATTGACATAGCCTTGCTGAACATATTGTAACCAATTTGGAATAGGCATAGAAATAGATGAAAGAGAAGCATGCTCATCAAATGCGTGAGAAACAGAATATGCCACAAGATTGTCCTTACCCTTCTTGTAAGTGATCACATAGTCATACCCTATGAGTTTTCCAACCCATTTATGTTGTGTTGGGGATGAGACCCATTTTTCCAGGAAATATTTCAGACTCTGGTGATCAATCTTGATGCATAAATGATTCCCCAAAAAGTATGGATGCCACTTCTGTACTGCATGCAAAATAGCCATCATTTCCTTCTCATATGTAGAGGCGGCTAAATTCTTACCAGAAATGGATTTTATGGTGAGTGCAATGGGATGTTCATCTTGAAGGAGGACAACACCAAGTCCATTGTCATAAGCATCACTCTCAATAGTGAAGAGATTGGAAAAATCAGGCATAGCTAGAACAGGTGTGGTACACATAATTTTTTTTCAGTTTGTCAAATGCACACTCAACAACAGGTGTCCATGTAAAAGCATCCTTTTTCAATAGAAATGTTAATGGATCCACAATCTTCCCATAATCCTCGACAAACTTACGGTAGTAGCCTGTCAGTCCCAAAAACCCATGAAGGCTCTTCAGGGTCTGAGGTTGTGACCAATTTTTCATGGCATCTATTTTGGTAGGATCTATGTGAACCCCTTGTGCTGAAACAATATGCCCAAGATACTCTACTTCCTTTTGCCCAAAAATGCATTTAGACTATTTGGCACAAATATGATGATCACAGAAAAGTTGCAGTACAAGATCTAGATGTTGGAGATGCTGATGCCAGGTTTTACTATAGATAAGGATATCATCAAAGAAGACCAGAATATTTTATTCATCAATTTCTGGAATGTGGAAGTATAATTTGTGAGGCCAAATGGAATGACCAAAAATTCATAGTGGCCATCATGTGTGCACAAAGCTGTTTTAGGGATATCATCCTCATGAACCTGAATTTGGTGATACCCAGAACGAAGATCCAACTTGGAGAAAAAATGAGCACCATGAAGCTCATCTGGAAGCTCATAAACAACCGTATTTGGAAAGTTATCCTTGATTGTGATGTGATTAAGTGCTCGAAAGTCAATGCAAAGGCGCCATGACCCATATTTTTTTTCGTTCAAGAAGAACTGGTGAAGAGAAGGAACCGGTACTAGGGAGAATAATATCTTGCTTTAGTAAGTCCCGAACAAGCATCTCATTCTCTGTCTTGTGGTGAAACGGGTAGTGATAGGGCCTGATGTTGGGAGGGACACTTCTAGGAAGGATCATAATACGATGGTACTCTGGTATTGAAGGTGTAAATATCACTGGATCAGCAAACACACATGCATATCAATCCAAAATTTGTTGGAGATCCAAGGGAGTAGTTGAGACCGCTGAAGGTTGCATCTGAATAAAATTGTGCTGAGCGATGACACCATGTGAAATTTTATTAAGGATATTTTCCATGCGATGTGAACCGATGATGCTGAGGGACCCTGGTTGTAATCCCTTAAATGTATGTTTTTCCCATTGACTAAAAACTGCATCCAAAGTTCAGCAAAATCCCATAAAATGGGTCCAAGTGTGCATAACCTTTGAGCACCCAAAACCACATCACATCCTCCCAAGCGAAAGGAAAACATGTCAGAGCGCAAGTTATAATCCCCAATAGAGATTCACACATTACGACATTTCCCTTTGTAAGGTAAGGTTCCCCCATTGGCAATCATGACCTCAAAGCTGGAGTAAGGATGGACAAAAAAATTAGTCTGTTTGGCGATCCTGGGATCAATGAAGTTACGAGTGCTACCAAAATCAATGAGTATTGTAAGAGGGAGTTTTTTGAAGAAACCCCTGACCCGCATGGTTTGTGGGGTGGTGACTTCACCTAATGCATGGAGATATATCTCTGGATGGTCGTCTTGAGTAGGAAGGTCAACAAGAAGTTGTTGAAAGTCACCCTCAACATCTACTGGATCATGATCATCATTAGAAATTTCAGGTGCAGGAAGAGAATCCACGTCCAAGAGATAGATCTTTTCCTCAACACATTGATGACCCCGGGTGAATTTCACATCACAATTATAACAAATCCGTTTTTCCCTACGTGGCTGCATCTCGACTTCAGACAAATGCTTGATAGGAGTGGTTCTAGGAGATGGAGGAATTGGAGGTCTTTGGGGAACCATATTTCTGAATGGAACAAAAGTGGATTTGGAGAGCTGTTGAGCCATGATATTATCCTCCGCTAACTTATCCAACCATAGGTCTATCATCATAGTGTTGGGATTTAAAATTTAACGTTAGATCAGATTGCATCCTTCAGACCACTGATAAAACAACTCCTATATAATGCATCAGGCGATCCTTCTATGTGATTGGCCAGGTTCTCAAATTCTGTCTGATACTCCCTCACTGTGCCAGTTTGGTGAAGTTTGGTGAGTGCTCTCGTGAAGTCATCAAAAGCACTAGGTCCAAATCGTTGCAAAAGGAGTTGGCAAAAATCTGTCCAGTTTGGCTCTATGTGAGCCTTGATGTACCAATGGAACCATTGAAGGGCGCCATGTTCCAAATCAAAGGATGCAAGTGGAACTTTATTGACATCAAAAGTTTTATGCAAACTGAAATATTGTTCTTCCTTGTAAATCTATCCAGTCAGATCATTACCATTAAAGCGAGGAAAATCAAGCTTCGACCCACGAAAGTTGCTAGAAGGAGAGAACCTAGTGTCTGTAGAAGACTCAGGTTGTCGTCGATTTCTCAAACCTAGTGTCTACAGAAGACTTAGGCTATCATCGGTTGCTTATGGCTGAATGCTGAAGATGGAGACCGAGAAATTTTTGATCCAGATCTTCGAATTTGTTCTTGAGGGCGACAAATTCTTCTTCCATTTGTTTATTTGCTACTACGCAGATGAAAACCATAAGCATGATTTTTTTTTTTGGAAATGGGTAGAAAAACAAAAACAGAAAGGGTTTTAGAAGAGGAAAATTTTGAGTTGGGAAAAAATTGGGTGGGAAATTGGGGTTTGACTAGGTTTTGGACAATTTATGAGGGACAGGGAAGCAAAAAATGCGAATTTAAGAAACGGGGTGAAAGAATTGGAAAATTTGTCAGAGTGGGACAAAGAAGCAGAATTGGGAAACGAACACAGTGGAAATATTTGAAGGAAATTGGGTGAGAATCAGAGAAGTTATGACAAACCCTAAAAATAGACAAATGTGGAATTTTAGGTTTCAGGAAGTGGATTTTGGGATAGGGTCCTCATGGAATGAATATGCAAAATGGAATTATGGGTTTACAGTGAATTTTCAAGGGAAATGAAGCTAAAACAAAGAATATGTGGGGGTTACAATGATCTTTTTCTTTTGCTTGGTGGAGATGATCTATGTCGGCTCTGGAAAAATTCGCTTTATCAATTGGAAATAGATATGGACCCGCGGTATGTTAGGATTCCTAAAGGTTCATGGGATTCACTCGACCACCAATGCTATCTCACAGCTTGTGTATCAGGGAAATACCCCTCACTCCATGGATCAGGTAAAACTGATAACCGCTTTGCCACAAACGACATCTCTTGGTTTACCTCACGAGTGGAAACTAGTCAATCAGGTAGGAGTCATTGCCCTTTTCGCTTGGCAGGTCCTCTTAATGGCTAGCTACTTCGGGGTTCCTATGGTACTCCTCACAATGAGTTTTAGGGATATGCCTAAGTACTTCCCACTGTTAAGCGGATATGGTTTAGTCCCTAACCCAAATGAATAATAGCAATGTAAAGAAGAAGCACTACTACAATAACGACAGCTCCAGGAAGCACGACAAAAGAAAAAAAATGGCAGAAATTCCACCCAGTGAACCCAAGAAAGTGCTATGATACCAGATGTGAGGAACCTCCTACAATAAACAATAAGAATGCACGATATAATAGGAATATAAGAGCACACACAATATTTTATTGATCACATGCCGCTTCGAGGGGGCAACCTCCTTTGAGCAAGATCAATACAAATAACTCTTGGATGCCTTCATTAGCCTTAACATGTACTTATATACTAAGTCTAATCTAAATAACTATTACTCCCCATGAATGTGGGATAATGCAACATACTAAATGGACGACTTAACAACTATTAATCCCCATGAATGTGGGATAATACAACATACTAATGGGACGACTTACAAAGAATACGCGTTCGACAAAATATACTAAAAAAATAAAGAGGAGGGTTGAAACAGGTTCTTAACAGGAACCTTATATGATACAAGTAAATTGTTACATACCTGACTTCTCCCATGATATATCTATGAAATTTTTTCAAATGATGATTGTACTATTCCTTCATCCACATCCGAGGAATTCCCTTTCACCATTCTAGGTTCTAGAACACCTTCTTGAGAAAACAATTGTAGTAAAAAACATTGTCACTATTGGAAATCTTAAACCAACATTCTCAATCTCGTGGAAATTCCCCTATTACAGATATTTAATTTTATGTCAACGGAAAGCTCAAATACCCTACTGTAAAACTATTTCCATTTATTCCCCCCTGCAAACGCCCAATCCACTTCAGTATTGCGCCCTTGCAACTTCTCACATAAACAAAACCAACTCGCGGTTCTGAACTTTACTCTAAACTCGGGGTAAGCCGCAAGGAGTTTCGATCCCTTTGGTTCATATCGAACCACATGCCTGCTTATGTGTGAAGGCATATTTGATATGTTTGATTACTGCAAAGAACAAGCCAACCTATTCCTTTTAATTTCACATTCACATCAACAAAATATGAGCAATGGGAGCAGGTTACATTCTAAGAAAAATATATGACTAACATTACTAATTTCTTGATTGTATTAGGAATCATCAAAATTCATGGATTAATATGTCATATAGAGCCTGTGAGATATTTGAGAAGCCTTACCACCATGTAAATTCATCATTTCCAACTAAGCTTACACCATCTGTTATGATTAAGAAACCTTAGGTACTTGATATGACTAAAGGTCATCTTGAAATGATCTTTGATAAACTCCATAGCATTGGTGCATAATTTTGGCAGCGTTTCAACTAACAATTTTATAACGCTATGTTTTGGAGCACTTCCATTTCACCGTTCCGCTATGCATTGAATTTCCCAAGGAAAACTTAGTCTTGCTGCTAAGTTTCAATTTTTATAATGTAAATCCCATTTGATCAAGAAAATAAACACCTGTAGAAGTTAAAGAACATAGGTTTTCATATCAATGTCCTTTCTCTGTAGGGTGTACCAATGTCTAAACTTCCTTATAGGGTGCTAAGAACCTGCAGATCAATATAAGTCTGAACTTCCCTGTAGGCTGCTAAGAACCTGTAGATCAATGTCCTTTTTCTGTTTCGACAACTCTGTACCCCTGCAATCTTCATTATGCTCTAATATCTACTCTGCTTTTGGAAACAAATCACTACCAAAAATTAAGCTGAAAAACTGTGTACCAATGTATCCATTGGGTTTTGGGGTCTTATTCAACAATTAACTAATTACTCACCGATATTTACAATGGTTTTAGGCTACCAACAACCTTAGTAAATGAAAAAGTGTTTGAGGAAGCGACCAATGATTGGCCCCCAACAAAAATATTGGTGCAAGATTTTCCAAAGGGAAAGTATTATTATTCAAAACCACAGAAATTCAGAATGGTCCAAACCACAGATTATTGAACTTACCATGCTTTGGATTATCTTCCCTTCAAACATCTCATCTTAAAAGTAAATATCCTGGATATAAGTTGTCATGTTTTGATCTTTGATCAAACATTGCTTTGAATATGTCTCGATGCAACCGATTCATTTCCATCAATGCTTCTCTATCCTACTATGATTTTATCAATTGATATATCCTCCGTTGAACTGCATTGGCTTCTTCAACCTCATCTTGTAAGAATTTTAAGACTGGAAGACCTAGATGAATAGGAAAAGCTACATTAGTACCATACAATAGTTGGAAATGAGAACTACCTATGGATTTTTTAGTACTAATCCTATATGCCCACAGTGAATATTTCATCCTTGTGTCCGATGTTATTTTATTTTATGTCAACAATTTTTTAATGCTATTAATGATAATTTTATTTGTAGATTCAACAAGGCCATTGTCCTGTGGATAATAAGGTGTGGAATGTTTAAGAATTACATTGTACCTTTGGAAAAATGAACCATCTGAGCAGATTTAAAGGTAAGAGAATTATCAATTAGCAACTTGCATGGACAATCAAACCTTGCAAAAATGTATTCCTCCAAGAAGTTAGTGATTACCTTATCAATTGCATTCTTGGTTGGAATTGATTCTAACCACTTAGTGAAGAAATTTGTTGTTGTCAGGATCCACTTATGTTCCCCGGTGGATGAAGGATGAAATTCGCCAATAAGGGATTCCAGGACACATAGCCCCTACAGATGTAGGTTGATAATTCATATTTTCTACAGGTGGTTTATTTCCTAGGTAAGAGTAGCCCCAAGAAGGTTGGTTGAATGCAGGTTTTACCCTTGAGGGTTGACCTGAACTTGATAGAGGGTTTACCATATTGGTGTTGGTGGGAGGAACAACCACTGTTGGTTGTCCTACAACAAGGGTATGTCTGACACTAGAAGTAACTCCACTAACACCGAACACAACTTGAGCTAGGGGTTCCCCCTAGTGTTGGAAGATACAGATATGACTTGAGCTGAGGATTCCCCCCCAACTACAGATGGTATGGGAGGACTAGGAACAGACCCAGGATTCAAAACTGCAGGAGCAAGGTTGGAGGTTTGACCCAGATTATGAGTAGTCACACCATGAGCTGATGATATATTAGGAGCAGCCAAAGACGAGGAAAAAGAACGATATCCAGAAGAAAAAGGGCCCGAAAGACGAGGTTAAAGAGTAGACACAGGTTCTATCTGTGGAACAGGTGTAGAGATTATTTTTTCACGGTTATCATGAATGTTTTGTAAATGTTCAAAGGACGGTTGGAACCTTCTGTACATCTCTTCATCTAATGAAGCACCTATGGGAGGATTTAGAAAAGAAGGTCTGGTAACCCCAAATTCGGAAAGGGATTGACCCATAGAAGTTCTCCAAAAATGAGCATTAGGGAGATATTCTGTCTCAACGGGACTATCAGCACGACCTTCCATTGGAAAATCAAAGGAGGTTTCAGCCGCTGGAGACTGCTCAACCAAGGGATTAGTGTAAGTGGTTAATTGTTCTCCACCTTCCACAACCGGGCTTCCTTCCACATGGGAGTCATTTGCAGCACCTTGATATGTGGCTTCCATTGGGATTTCCCCTGTGACTGGAGGAAAGTTAGGTGGTAAGCCTTGGTTTCTTCTGGATTGTGTCAACTAAAACTCAGCCAGATTGTAAGGTCACTAGAACCTAACCTAGGGTTTCAAAACTAGAAAAAATCACACAAAAATTCTCCTACACAAAGCTAAAGGCCACATGCAAACTTAAGTGACAAGAGGGGCTAATACAAGCCGGTTCCTTACTAGGATTGTCAACTTTTTTCAACTCACTATATACCACATGGTCCAATAGTAAATGCGGCGAGGTGGATCAACGGTCCCTCACCTGAATACTCGACTACCTAGATGACACGTGTGTAGTAATCTCCCTGAGTGATGTTCTCGGTGTATTGTGCCAACAAGATGACCAAAAGGGATTTTCTCAGATGGTATAAGGATCCCTAGAAGGGCCTCTCGATATACACAAGGTACATGGGAGCTCGAATATATAGTAGTGCTATCTAATGCACAACCGTTCAAAAGGGGGCTTCCGATATACAATCGAGTACATGAAGTACCTTTCGATATACCTCAATGGTATGTGAAAGGCCATTCTATATACTGACGGTATGTGGAAGAACGCACTCTCTAAATGGTGAGGATAGATTCAAAGCTAATATTCACAGGTTTGAGCTATCTTGAGGATACTTTGAAGCAGTCATAGTTGGTACACCAAGAATGAACAAATTAAATTACATATGATGTTGGGTTGAAGGCACTATTATACAAACGAATTGTGAATTTGGGATATCAACAATATGTTTCTCTTTTTTCCATAATTTCTCTTGCTAATAGTATGGCTGAGCTTTTATATGGAGTTAATTTGTCTCATTAAAGGATTGCATGCTCTGTTTAAACCAAGATAATCAATTGGTTACCTTCAACCTCAACACTTGATGTGGAATCTGTGATCAGTGGGAACTCAAAACATTAACAATCATGATGGCTAGTTCATGTTTTATGCATACAGGTTTTTTTTTATAAATAGGGAAGAAATTGAAGTGGGCATATCTCCCAAGTGGTGATATGGGTGTATGTGAAATTTGGTGAGTAGATGCACCAATGTAATATGAGAAATACCTCAAAGTTGCAGCAAAACCTAGTTCATAATTTTTGAGAAATCAAACATAATCACCTACAACCATTTTTCCTATATCTTGAAATTTGTGCATCAAATGGATTTTATTTTCAGCATGAAGAAGCATTGTGGTAAGAGGAACATAATCACCAATTTTAAGGAAAAACGCTTGCACGGTTTTTGAGAAAACGACCATCATCACCTATAGATAATTTGCATTTTTCTTGAAATCAGTGATGTGGGTTTCTCTGATTTTTGGTGTGGAGATGCATTAGAATGGTAAATACTTTCTTGCAAAATTTCAGCCAAACATAGTTTGTATTTTGTGAAATATTGGTTCAGGAAATTTAGCTGCAACACATATTTATTCATGTTTGTCTATAAAAGTGCAGAAATTGAAATGAACATATGTTTAAATTGGTAAATTGGATTCTCATGATTTTTGGATAGGAAGTGCATAGTATCAAGATGAACAAACCTGGTAATTTTCATCCCAATCCAATTCACAGTTTTCGAGAAAATGGCCATCATCACCTATAACCAATTTTCATTTTTCTTGAAATCCGTGATGTGGATATCTCTGTTTTTTGGTGTGTAGGTGCATTGGACTAGTAAACAACGGCTCGCAAAATTTCAGCCGAACCTAGTTCGTCATTTGGGAGATTATGAGTTTGGAAGTTTTCTGCTCAAAAGGCTGTGACTCCGCTAAATTTAGCGCTCTTTGGGCTACGGCTCCACCAAATTATTCGCTAAATTTAGCGCTCTTTGGGTTGCGAATACACCAAATTCTCCACTAAATTTAGCGCTCTTTGGGACACGACTCCGCCAAAATCTCCGCTAAAAAAGCTGTGACTCCGCCAAATTTTCTGCTAAATCCTCCGCTAAGTAGCTGCGACTCCGCCAAATTTTATGCTAAATCCTCCTCCAGATCATATATCCCATAGTATTTTCCATTATGGATTAATAAAGCTTCTAGTTCTTAATGAATTAACAAAGAAAAGTTGGACTTGGTTACATTTTCTTCTTTGGTCAGGATTTGAAGTAGAAAAACCAGAGATTGCAGAGGAAGAAATTGATGGAAAAAGTAAATAAAAAAATCCTTAAACTAAAAATTAATTTTCTTCCTATTCCAGAAGACAGAGTCAAGATTGTGGGAAAACCCCCAAACCACACAAGTTATAAAAGAAAGGTTACAGAGCAATAAAATCAATTCATGCACGCCCCGATGACCATGTTATATATTACCTCACACATATCGAGATTTATCTTCCATCATGAACAAGATTGGAATGCATTATGAAGCAATTCATGCATGCCCCGATGACCATGTTATATATTATAATCAACATGAATTTGCAACAGAATGTTCAGAATTTCATATAAGTAGATATCAAACATATCAAGTAACAAAAAAAGTACCTCATAAATTTTTTCGTTATATTCCCATCGTTCCACATTTGCAACGACTATTCAGGTGCAAAAACATAGCGCAGTTTATGGATTACCATGCCAAGAACATAATTCAAGATGATGTTATTCGAATGCCTATAGATGGTTCTTCTTTTAAAGATATAGAGGAAAAGTGGCCTCACTTTAAAGAAGAACCATGTAATCTTAGGATTTCTTTGGCAATAGATGGTGTTAATCCATTTTCACAGATGAAATCCATTTACACGGTGTGGCCTATTTTTGTTATCAACAATAACATTCCTCCATGGTTTTCAATAAAGATGGAGCACATAATGTTGTCGATGATTATTCCGGGTATTTTGTGTCTACAACTATTTTATTTCTAATGTAGTTGTGGAATCTCATTTGTCGTATTATGTTTCCTAATTTCATTTGTATATTTTTTTTATTTTACTCTTGTGCATGGTTTATATATCTTAATGGTTCTCATAAATATATATTCTGTATGTACTTCAAATCAATCAGGTAAGTTCCAAGTCAAAGATATGAATGTATATATTGAACCTATTATAGATGAGCTACTAAAGTTATGGAATGACATCACTATGTATGACGTATCTATACCAATACGACAAAGGAAATTTCAATTCCATGCAATGGTTGTATGGACAATACACGATGCCCCTGGGTTAACCCAATTTTGTGGTTTGTATTTTTAAGTTCCACTTTAATTGCATTTAATTATATGAAGTAGTTAATATAGTTTATATATAATTATAATTGACATAGTGATTTCATATCTATATATTGTAGGTCTTCAGACAAAGGGTAAATTTGCATGTCCAGTTTGTGGTCCTAAGATAAAATCTCGTTGCTCAAAAAAATTAAGAAAGGAGGTGTTTGATGAGTATAGGAATTTCCTCTCTATGAATCATAGGTATAGAACAATTGAAAAAAATATTTTCAATGGGAAGCAGGAGACTGCATTAAAACCATGGAGAATGACACCTCACCTTTGGAAGATGAAATACAATAGAAATCGTCAAGTTGACCAATATGTATGGATCATCGTATATGAATTGTTATGTATTTTAATTTTTATTGTGAGTTATTTCCTGTAGTGGCCATATTTGATTTCTGATGTAATTTATATATAAACTAATATTCATGATGTCTATCATGATCATGAAGGAATTAATGGGCTTCCACGAGGAATGAAAAGTTATTCTATACAATTCAACAGGTTTCCCTACTATGAGCACCTACAAATTGCCCATTTATTTGATACAATGCATATTGGAGAGAATGTGACTGAAACATTTTGGCTACTACTGGAGCTAAGGAGGGAGAAAGATAAAATTTTGAAATCTTGCAAAGACATTCAAGAAGGAAACCATGCAATGAAAGACATCATCCAATTTCATAGCAACAGAGACCAAATTAATATAAACTCGATGATGGACTGTATAATGTAGGCACCTAACCAATGCATCTGCAACTTACCTAGGTGCCTCACAAACTTACTGTCGTAAAGCCAGAGAACCATGTATCCGAGCTGGAAGTGCTTTGTATTTACATGGCGATCATGCCAAGCCTTCTGTCGATCCTTCTCCACTTATTGGTGAAAACCTACGATGAAACCATCTTCTTCAATCTGCAGCAGTTGTGCCTATCTCTCCTCAACTTCTCCTTTGTCGCTCATTCCCGTTGCTTCTGCTATGTGTAGGATAGGAACGATGTATTCCATTGGCATTACAATTTCTTTCCCATAAACTAACTTGAATGACATTTGTCCCATTAATCTCTTTCATGTTTTCCTTTAATCCTATAATATTGTGGGGATTTTCAAATCCCAGTCGTCATAGTTTGCATTGCATACCTTTTTTAGCGCATTCTACAATACCTTGTTGAATGCCTTGACTGCTCCATTCAGTTGTGGATGATACAATGTAATTCTCTTGTGATGGATCTAAAATTTCTCAGTCATCGCTCTAATCGTTTGATTGAAAAAGTGATCCCCCTTGTCGCTCATCAAGATCTTAGGGAAACCAAATATAGTAACAACATTGTTGAATAAGAACCTTTTTGTCGTTGCCATTGTACAATCCTTCACCGGTGCTGCCTCTTCCCATCTTGTCATATAATCCATCGCAACGATGATGTATCTCACACCTGTTCTTTTCGCTAGCGGATTGATGGGGAATATGAAGTCCACTACCCATTTATCAAATGGATGCAGCGTTATCTAAGGTACCAATGGAATTTCATCTTGTCGTGATGGTTTTCCCATTCTTTGGCACACATCACAACTCTTGGCGTAGCCTGCGACATCGATGTGCTCTGTCAGAAACCATAAGACAACTCTCAGTATCTTCCTGGTGGTTGCGTGTTCTCCATAATTCCATCATGTGATCCCATCATGTTCCCGAGCCAATATTCTTTCCTGCTCGTGTGGAAGAACGCAACGTCGCAGAATTTCATCCGGCCCCATCTTCTATAATTGTCCTGCAATTAGTTGGAAGTCAATAGCTCTAACAACCAATTTCTTCTTTTGGCTTGTATTTAACTCCTTCAGGGATTTTCCTGTTGCTAAAATTGGACAATCTGTTCATAATGGTCATCGACCATTCCAAATCTAAACATTTGTGCATCGGGAAAACCATCCTCAATGATGCTTGGTTCTTCACCTGAATGTATCCTCGACAGATGATTGGGTCCTGCATTCAACAGTCCTGGATTTAAAATAATCTCGAAATCAAACTCTTGGAATAGTAACAACCATCGACAAATATTCCCCCCCAACACAGCCTTGTTAACCAGGTATTTCAACGATGAGTGATCTGTAAACATTTGGAAATGGACTCTGAATAGATAGTGGAAGAATTTTTGTAATGCATACACCATCTCCAATCCTTCCCTCTCTGTCATTGTGTAGTTTCTCTCTGCAGTAGACAACTTCCAACTTGCGAACGTAATTGGGTGGTCGATTGCTCCTTCCCATGGCTGAGCCAATATTACTCCCAATGTGACTGATGAAGCATCGACATGAACATGGTACTCCTTCGTCCAATCCGGAAAGACCAACATTGGTGCTACAACCAACCTTTTCTTTAGAGTGTCGAGGCTCCTCTAGCACTCATCGTCCCATTTTAACTTCACATCCTTCTTTAACAACTTCTCCATCGACGTAGTTATCGCTGTGTATTCTCTTATGAACTTCCGGTAATATCCTATGTGACCCAATGTCGCCCTCAACTATTTTATTGTCGTAGGTGCTGGTAAGTCGACTATTACCAAAATGTTGGAAGGATAAACCAATATAACTTCATTACACACAATGTGTCCTAGTAGAATCCCAAATGGAGCACAAAATACACACTTCTTTAGATTTAGTGAAATTTGATGTTGTCGGCACCTTTCCAACATCAGTCGAAGGTTCACAGTATCATCTTTTACCAAGCCATAGATAGTCCAATCATCCGTATAGACTACCTTGGTTGTTGATGAGTTCTGACCTTTGGACCTTTTCCTGAAAGTGATATTTTGTTCCTACAAAGCATTTTTCCTATCCTTTCCCTCTAGCCTCATGCTTTGGGGGCATTCTATTACACCTAATTCTCATCACCAACATGTTATGAGATATGTATATCATTGTTTGCCTAAAATTCCTCAAATATTGAAGTTGAAAAATGAGTGGGAAAGAGTAATCCCTTACTCAGACCCACCACCACACTTTCCCCATGTGCAATCAGCGGTACCCATCTTAGCATGGTAATGACAACAACTTTTGTCTTCCAACAAACTTTGACATTCTATGCATGCCCTGACTTTGGCAAGCACGTCGAAAAATAAAGATGGTCAGTATTATCCTGCCCTTAGGATCTTAAAAGTTGTTGGTTTACAATAGCAATCCCCCCCACAAGCTCCAATATGTAAATATACCATGACTATATCAACTTCATCCTCATTAATGCATCTCAACAACACACCTCGATCTTTCCAAAAAAAAGTTTGGTTCATAATACAATATTTTTGAGCCTTCAATTTCAAAGATATAATTTTTTTCCAGGGATAATTATAAGAACCCTCCATAAATTTATATGTATAATAATTGGACGAATCTTCAAAATTCAAAGACTAATTTATCAATAATAAAATATGTATCAAAATATTTTTTGGCAAATGTTTCATTGATTTATAAAATCTTTGTAAAATATTGGCGATGGGGTAATTATAAGAACCCTCCATAAATTTATATGTATAATAATTGGACGAATCTTCTTGATAAGTAAGAAAATTCAAAAGCTAATTTATCAATAATAAAATATGTATTTAAATATTTTTTGGCAAATGTTTCATTGATTTATAAAATGTTTATAAAATATTCGCGAATTATAAAGTATTGTGAGTATTGACATTAAATACAATAATACATCTAAATGAAATATATATTCTAATCAATTATATTAATATTAATAGATATATTAAAAAAATAAAAATAAAATATTTTCGATTACAAAATACTTACAATCAATTGAAATCCATTTTAGTACAATATTTATATGAACCAAATCTTATTTACCAACTATTTAGTGTCATCAAATCTAATCATTAAAAACGTTTTACATAATTTAAAAATAGTAAATATGATTTGGTTTAAAACAAAAAAAATTATTAAATTGAAAAACAAAAAAAATATTAAATTGAAAAAACAAAAGCACACCATATGGAAAATTTTAATAAGTAAATCAAATGGGATGAGTCATTATCATTTTTAAGTAAAACAATAAAACATCTAAGAAACTAATCATAGTGATTATTTATTCGTGCTACAAAAATTATTGTGGTTATGTGCTCTACATATTATCATCTCTCATTTACTTGTAATGAAATATGACTTCAATGAAATTGAAGTTTTAATAGAAATTAAAGAACTAAAATGAATTTACCCCGTATCTTAAGAAAAAAAATTGAATCTTCTAAATACTATAGAGTACTTCTAAATACGATAGAGTACCTCCAGTCCTTAAATAAACTTTAAGGTAACATGGGACACCCAAAGTCATAGGCCCATAAACAACCTACGGTAAACCCATTATTTACTGAATAAAGGCTATGTACCTCAAGTCCTTAAATAATATTTATCACATGCAATACCATGGGCCCATAAACCACCAATGGTAAACCCATTATTTATGGAATAAATGTTATTTTTAATATTTTTTTAATGAAACCATGGGTGAATTACTCGTTAAAAATTATTAACTCTAATGAATTGAGGGTGAAAATGGAGGATCCATGATTAATTTGGAAGCATAATATATATATATATATATATATTTTAACAAAATACTTGAAGATATTATATTAAGTTGAAAAAGCTGTAGCCAGCCAAGCGAACAAAATGGGAGGTCCGTGACCTGCATAAAGTGCTATAAATATCTAAAATTAAAGAAAAGTTGGAATTGAAAACTATATTCTTAAGCTTTCAACCATTAGAGGAAATTTGGGGTCTAAAATGGGCCTGATAAGAAAACACACCAACAATAAGTTCTTGTGAGTTGGAATTCAAGAACCAATAGAATTCCAATAAACTGAGTCAACCATAATGGTTGAATTGACATATTTGTCACAAAAAATACTTTTTTTGTTCGTATTTTTGACATATCTCCCTGTGTTTTTACTCAAATTTCAATCGGGATAGCTCGTTGGATGCAGAATTTGTTTCCGTATCCAACAAGTACCCACACTGCATAATTTTGATGGACCCCGCTACCCCAAAAACAAGAAATACCTAAAAAAACGTGATGATGGACGGACCCCGCTACCCCAAAATCAAGAAATACTTGAAAAAACGTGATGATGGTGTCATCATCATGTTTTTTCAGGTATTTCTTGTTTTTGGGGTAGCAGGGTCCGTCAAAAGTATGCAGTGTGGGTACTTGTTGGATGCAGAATCAAATTCCACATCCAACGAGCTCTCCCAATCGAAATTTGAGTAAAAACACATGGAAATATGTCGAAAATACGAACATAAAAAGTAGTTTTTTTCTTTTTTCCTCCAAGATTAGTAAATATTATTTTATTATTTTAACTATTATTTTATTATCTTCCTTAGGAGGCCCATTTTAGACCTCGAAATTCCTCTAATGTTTTCCAAAGAAAAATTCTGGAACCCTTCGAAGGGGATATTCGAACAAAGACACCTAAAACAAAACTACAAAAAAACATGAAATACCCATTGTGCTGGTGCTACTCCGACTGCTTTCCCTTTGAATCTTTGACTGGCTGGGCCACATAAGATTCCTCCATCGCCTGGTCTCTACTAGGTAAGTCGTAAAGTGGTTGCTTTGGTTCATATTGACCAATTTCTGCAAGTCATTCTTCATATATCCTATAGTGCCCATTAAATCATACAGGTCCCAATGATTATCCTCAATTCGAGTGTCTTGATTTTCAATCTGATGATCCATCTAGTCCGTTGTCTTACTTCCTTCATAAACGATTATGCTCACTATATCATATAGCCATCTTATATTTTTATTTATATCCTTGATAGAATTCTGGAGGTCTTCCAAAGTTACATCCTTGTTTTCCATTTCTAAATGAGAAGAAATCAAATCTGAGAGCGCTGCAAGGTCCGTTTCTTATGGATGTGACAAGCTTAAAATGCTTGTGATTCTTAAAGACTCCAAAGTGAGAGATACACACTCTTTGAAGGGTAACTCAGACAACCAATACTCTGCTCCAGAAGATGGACCTTCCACTGAACTAAGATTTTCTGAAACAACTCGTGATGGCCGAAAGAAAGGATATTTCCCTTTGCAGATAACCCTTCTTCTATTTTTCCACTATCTATCACAACTCTATCAACATATATGCCAACTAAAACGTTATCAATGCCGAGGAGATCCTTGTCTGAAACAACTGTGTCGATTTAGGCTCTCGAAGAAATGGGGGCAGAATAGCCTTTGTAAGCTAAGGGATGCTTCATTTTGTCAATGTCCTAGGCTTGTGTGAGCTTTCCTATCCATCTGCACTGGGCGGGGAGTGAATTTAAGTCCTTCACATGGACTGTGAGGGGACAATTGGGGACCGACAACCATGCTGCATGCCGGTTGGAAAGACGTCGAAAAAAGAAGATGCTTCTTTGATCTAGAAACTTTACATCACCCCACCTTGACGTAGATCGCTGGGTAGAGACCTCCTTTGGGTTGAGACCACCTTTGGGTTTTGAAGCATTGGTTATATACAACCTTTGGAACAATCTAAGAAAACCAATTCTCTTAAGGGACATGGAAATAATTGATTAAGTTTCCTTTCACCTTAATGGATCCAATGTTTAGCTTGGAACCTTGGTTAGCCAACTTATTCACCTCTGCATTATTACCTCAAAGGATGTGGAGATAGGAGACTTGAGCGTTTGCAGTGGTTTGACAAATGCGCTCATATATTCCTTTTATTTTGACCACTCCTTTTTTCTAGCCATTATTCATTTTGAGAATTACTTTCTTAGAGTCTCCTAGAACAATAATTTTGGTGATATTGAGTTGCATCACAAGTTTCATTCTGAAGAAGAGCACTAGCTACTCGACTTCATTATTAGTTTTTGACCAAGTCCCTAAGCATAAGATGACACTATATTTCCTCCAGGATCAAAGATGATCCAAACCGCACCTACCTCCTTGGGAAATAGAAAATATATTAACATAAATTATATTTATAATTTTGTATGGAGAAAATATATTAACATAAATTATATTTATAATTTTGGATGGGTGAAAAAATTTACATATTAAAAAATATATGTAATTGTAGGGAAAATTAATCTAACATATTTTTAAAGATTTCTATATAAGATTCACCCCATTAAAATTTAAAACACCATTAGTTTCGACCACGGGAAAATATTCGCCCCTAAAATTTTCCTTATTTTTTTTTCTATTAAAATCAAGTGGACACTGAAAATTTAATAGAAAAAATACAATATCCTTATACCAGGCTGATGAAAAATATTTATCCATAATCTATGAATTTTCATCATTTCTTTGTGTTTCATCAATAGCAAATTGATTCAAACTAAATTCAACCCAAGCACATTACAATTATAATTAACAAGCAATTTAGTTAAATCCCGACCTTTTTATTAATTTTGTTGGTTTTGTTTCAACATCATAGTCAAGCAATTTAGCTATTTACTTACCCCTTACTGTCATTGTCGGGTTGGACCAAGATATATTTTAAAACACTATTCAGGACATATGCAATTATCTTTGACTGCAAAATATACAATCTAGATGATTTCAAGGATGTTACTAAGGCATAAGCCTATTTTTCTATGATATCATACTTTAATTCAACATCTCTTAGAACCTTGCTGAAAAATGAAACATGTTATTCATAACCATCTTTATTTTTCTGCAATAACAACACAACAATAATATCCTCGAAAGCAAAAGAAAATGTTAAAAATTCTTTTGAGTAGTTAGGGATAATAAACACAGGTGCCTCAACCAAAGCTTGTCTAATTTTCTCAAAGGATTGCTTAGCCTCCTTAGTCCATTTAAATTCAACATCTTTCTTTAACATGACTGTAATGTGTTTAAAAATTTCAGCATAGTTAGAGACAAACCTTATGAGGAAATTAATCTTACCAAGAAATGATTGAATCCCCCTTTTATTCCTGGAAAGGTCGATTTTCAATATTGTTGCCACTCTATCTGGATCGATATTTACTTCTTGCTAAGAAATGATAAGTCTAAGGAGTCTACCCTCTTGCATTAAAAAGTTTTACCTTTTGGGGTTGAGAGAGATACCATATTTTCTACACTTTAAGAATGTTTTCTTAGGATACTTAAGGTGCTCTTCAGGTGAATTGGAAAATACTGTGATGTCATCCAAGTACATAATGATAAACTTGTATTTCTCCCCTACAAAATCTATATCCAAATCTCTTTGAAAAGTTTCCCATGCGATCATCAAACCGAAAGGTATTTTGTCGTACATGAATGCCTCCTAAGGCATTACACAATAAATTCTCTTTATATTCTTCATGAAATATAATCTGTTTATAATCCAAGGATCCATCAATAATAGAAATTTGATGTGCTCCAACCACTATATGCATAATTTGGTCCATTTTTGGTAAAGGATAATTGTCCTTAAGAGAGCACTTGTTCAAGTTTCGGAAATCAACACAAAGCCTGATTTCACCATTCTTTTTTCTCACTGACAATAGGTTAGAAACTTAAGTACAGAATATTAAAGGAACAATAATTTTAGCATCAAGTAAAATTTTAACTCCTTTTCAATGACACACAATAACATTGGGTTGAATTGTCTTAGTTTATACCTGAATGGTTTATTAGCAGGTTTCAGAGGTATTTTATGCTGGACTATACTTGTATAAAAGGTTTTCAAGTTCTCATAGGACCATGCAAACACATCTACAAATTCCTTCATTAAATCCACATACCTCTTTCGATGTTGATATGACAAAGCTTTAGATAATTTCACTATTTTCAGATCATATTCTGTACCGATACTACAATTTACAGTGTTTTCTTCTATAAGTTGGGATAAAGGATTTTGGAGTGTATCATGATTGATAAATAATCTCTCTAGTCGGACCAGACCTTTGGACATAAAATTACCTTTGATTTCAATAATATTACCTTTGATTTCAATAATATTATGACTAGCAACTGTGTTAGAATGTCCTAAATTTTGTAGCTCTTCAAATTCATCTTCCTTATCAATACATGCTCCTGAGAATTCATTAATTGACTACAAAAACTTGTTAATTTTTGAATCCTCAAACGTCTGCCAATATTTGACGTTGTCTAGGATTGAGGGCATGTATCTAAATTCCAAAACATATCTGAGTTGAAGCTTGTTTGTCACCTTAAAGCAGCTGGAATCTAATGTTAGAGAATCCGTAGTTCAATTAAAATCTTTAGGAATAAAAGAAATAATAAAGTCCAATAAAAAATTCTCAAATCAGATCCATACTTTGCTTCAATAAACATTTAGTTTTTGTTTTTTATTCTGATAAATTCTTTTGAACCACTGAATAATTAATTAAGAATCTCCAAATACTGCCAATTCTATTCATATAGTTTGTTGCTCTCAAGCCCAATACCAATGCTTCATATTCAACTATGTTGTTGGTTGCTTCATATTCAACTGTGTTGTTGGTTACTTCAAATTCAAGTTTATAAATTAAGGTGACTATTTCATCAACATGAGAAATAAGAACAATACCTTCTCCAGTACCTTCTTTAGAATATGCTCCATCAAAATACATCCTCTAGAGATTATCTTTAATTTGTGTAGGTTGTTGTTTTCAAACTTCCTTTTCTACCTATAGTGAACTTGAAATCTGATAATTAAAATGTAGGATGCATGAGTCCAAATCTTCTTGCACATCATAAATTGGGTGATTGGTTGGGTTTAAATGGTCACAGACAATATAGGACAACTAGGTCACACTGTACAATCATCTTTGTTCACCTCCAAATACATGGATATTTGCATAAGAGTATACCATCTGTAATGTTCCGCTGAACTTTGTAGTACAAGACCTTAAAAGTAACATAGCCTACTTTGGAGGAATATCTGCTACCACCACATCCATAAGAATTCCTTTCATAGGAAAATGGGATAAATTTCCTACCAAATCCGTGATAACTCCCAATTTTTTTATAGCTCTAGTGTCAAAGGAATACAAATCATGTAAAGGTTTGGTTATACTTAAACCTAGAGCTTCCACAACTGCTTATGGAATTAAATTGTGGGATGCACTAGAATCTAGGAGACAATTATGAAGCATTTGATCATGGACATATAATGTAATTTAAAAGGGAGGGGGCATATAAGATTTTCCATCCATTTGGGTCTAGATACAACTGTAGGATGATTCTTCACAAGTTCAGTCAAAGGAATAGGTATCTTAATTTTATTAATTTCTTGTTCAAGAATGAAAGAGATAGAATCTCTACCTATCTCCTTTACTTATGAATTCCTACATTTATTTCCCGATTGTTCTTGTTTCTTTTATACCTCCTTAGCCAATGTATACCTATCTGGGGCCACCACCTTCTTAATACGTGTATGAGAATTTATCCTTTGTCCTTATCTAATGATCACATTTATTTTGTTGATTAGCTTGAAAAATATTTAAGGAATGCTCCTGTACTTGGTCCATCATCTAAGAATGTTCATATTCATCTTGTATAAGGAAACAGATTGACTGATTTTATTCAAGAAGTTGAAATTCTTGATCAACTTATTTAGTTTCACTTTCATCAAACTCATCAATTTTTATAAACACATTATTCTTCACTGGGGGCTGAATTTTTTGATCTTCATTCTCTCTTCTATCTCTTCCCATAAACTGTGGGTTGAAAGGATGAGAAAATTGATTGGGATTTATTTTAGGCACTTCTTGTGCATGTTTGTTTTGATTTATATTATCAATCTCCAGTTTGACTAGCTTTGAAGTTAAGTCCTTGATCATTTTTGACATTTCATAAACTTTGTGTCCTTGAGACTTTGAACTAGAAGTTCCAGGTCCTACCTCTTTATTTTGTTTCCTTTTATCGACTTCTTGATATTGAGGTTTGGCCCTATGTCTATATGTTGCCAAGATATTATAATAAACTTCTAGGGAAACTTATTACATGTTTACAAGAGTTTTATCCCTTATTTCTCTCAGTTTTATAGAGAAAAGTTTGCATTAAATGCATTGGAAAAAGTGAGCTTGGCTGAGGTCTCATTGGGTTTAATATCGGTGGCAATTTTACTGTACATATTGTTGAATATTTTAGTAAAATCCACCATTGAATCATTAGGTTTTATTTTAAGTGCTCCAAATTCTGTGATGTAATAAATATATTATTTTTTATCCCCCCGTTGTTTCATAAAAGTTTCCTCTAACGCAACAATTCCATTAATGGAATTAAAAGGTAACTCTTTGAACCATTTTCTAACTTTACCGTCCATACTTTGCAGAAAGACTCTCATCCAAGCATCCTCATTTTCAATATTTTGATTATCATCATAACTATACCAAGCATTCAAATGTTTCCCAGTCATAACCTTTCCCTGTCCATTGAATCTAGGGAGATACTTCAAGTAATCACCTCCATGTAAAACATTTAGGGACTATGGTAAGACTAGAGGAGCATATCTAGCATCCACAATGACATCCATTCTATTGGGAGGTTGGCCTGCCATTACTGATGGAGTTTGAGTTTGCGAGTTGGTTATTTTAACTTTAGGAGGAGAAAATGATTCGAAATATGGAATAGATATCTGAGGAGAAGGATTTTTTTTAAAAAATCTCAGGAGGTTTAACTAGGTCTTCCAAAAATGGTTCAACAACAAAAGGATTAATAAAGATTTTAAAATCAAATGTGCTTTCCTCACGAGGACTTTCTTGAGGAGTAGACAAAGAAGAGGTCAATACCTCCTGCTTAATTTTCTGAGAACTGTATGGAAACAATTTTAATGTTGTACCTAGAAAGGTGACTTCTTCTTATTCTTCAAGATAAGGAGAATAAGAAGTTTCAGGTAGATCACAAGGAAAAGAAGTTACTTTAGGTAAAGTGATAGTTTTAGGGGGTTTCTGGAAACCAATAAGCATAGAAGATGCATCCTCTATTAAATTTGTAGCTTTCCTTAAAGTCATTTATGGATCAGATACGTTAAAGACTTCAGGGGATTTAGGATTATCCCTACTCCCTATGTTCTTGGTAGCTACAATTAAACGATAGAATCACTAGGTGAAAAATGTAGTCACTAGAACTATCTAACTTCTGCTTACCTAAAAAATTAGATCTAGTCAATAACCATATCCCAGAGAATATAACTTCATTTCTCTGCTCCCTGACAATGGCGCCAGAAAATGTTATTCCTAAGGCTCGCACCTGGATTGGTAAGGGAAAAGCTATGGAACTTGTATACATATGTAAAGCACTTTAGGTTTGTTTTAAGTGGTTTAATAATTAATGATCCATATAGGGTCTAATTGGAATGGCCATACAGTGCATGATAGAAGAACAATACTAGTTAACTGGTTTAAAGGATTTACAGTAATGAATCAGATACGAGCTCAAATTTTCAATACAATGTTAGGCAACAAACATATCAAAAGAAATATTCTTGTTTCATAAACTTACATATGAATTCCATATCATAACAGTGTTACAATCAATATTGCTAATTGAAAATAGAACAAAGATTACAAGCAATGCACATCTAAAGCATAAATGTCATTAGTTCTGGAATCAACTGACTATGCAACGCATAAGTGACTTCTGTGTTCAAATAGAATACTAGCAAAAAAAAATAGATAAGAGGCACAATTTCATTCATAACTCGAATGATCTTTAAACATTAACATATTACTGTATTCAAAAATACCTGACAAGTATCCATCAACTCTTCTCTAGCTTTCCAAAATTTGAACCCCCTCATTTCTCTCTACTTCTTATTTTGTAAACATTACATATCATTGATTCCATATGAAAATCCTATTAAAAGGATTGAATAGTCATATATTTGCTAATAATATCTTTACAAATAGAAATAGATGATTCGAGACCTGAATTAGTTCAAGATCCTATTTTTTAGGGATATGTTATCTAACTAGATCAACATAAATAATTTGAGTCTAGAACACATATTACATGTCTTCCTTTACAAAATATTGTTTATATAACCGTATTTAATAATTTACTAAAAATGGCTAATTAAAGCCTTTACCGTATTTAATAGTTTACTAAAAATGGATAATTAAAGCCTTTTAATATCTAGTAACATTGATATTCCAATACAATGACTTACCAAAGGAAGAATAACAAACAACTGTTATCAAGTTAATAGTAGAAACATGTAGTTGGTTACATTAATATTCTATAGCTAAAAGTACACTTGTGAAGGCTTTTATATAGAAATAAAATGTGAGGGCTTCAATACATCTCATAATACATTTGATGCAATATGCCTATAGACGACTAATGATTTTATGCATATTAAGAGAAGCATGATCACATCTTTTCTAAACAAGACACTTTGCATGGCAAGGTTTCAAACACGATGAACACGATGAATACAATAGGTAAACAGACATGTTATTTAGTAGTAGATAATACTAATCCACGAGCTTACTTAAGCATGAAACCTTTTTTAATTTTTCAATTAGAGTATCATGTTGAGATGGTTAACACCCTATCTTCGACAAAGAACACAATATGATCAACATACACTTGTACTTTAACTTAGTCAATTAATAGAAGTTCCATAGTGAGACATGATAAGGGTAAACGTATGCAAGGTCCATAGTAATGATATTCAACGCAATATGAATTAACCTACAACCTAAAGGCAAGACACCACATAATATGCTAAACAATAAAATTGTATAGGTTTAATCCTTAGTTAAAGTAACCAGTCATGTGCATATATGTTAACCTCTTGTAGGGTTTGAATCATGCTAAAATCCATGCCCTATATTATGAAATTAACATGCTCTTCTCACATCAAATTATGTTTTGGTTTTTGGGACTCCTCCTTAATCATTAGCTTAGTGAGGAAGAGGTGAATCGTTAAAAGATTTGGTCTATCTAGCATGCTGTTGAGAATCCATGATCTCCTTTCTTCTTTTGAAATTGTGTTTTTCTTTCATGTTCTAAGGGAAAGTGATCATATCACCAACTCTTTAGAAAACATAACAATTCGTTTAGGCACATGTATGCTTGAAAAAAACGGGGTACCCCCTGAATAATTTTGGATACGATAGCATCTTGTTATTTATTATGAACCACACCATATCTTGGAGCAAACAAAATTAATGTGCACAAGTGGTAGTGGACATAACATACAAGAGGAAATGGACATGACACCCAAGGTGAGAATTGAGGGAGGAGCCTTAACTCTCCATGTTCCCTTGGTTCTCTCTCATATTCGACATTACCACAACATGATTGGGAATTCATGTTGAAAGTCATGGTGATGTTTCCTCCTAATTCACACCTCGGGTAACGTGGTAGAAATCTTCAAGCCATTGGGTGGGACCTTGGGGGAAAGCAAGAGTCAAGTGCTGTCACTTGATCTTAACTCTGTCTAGGCTCTCTCCTAGCAAAGCCAATGAGGGTAAGGTTGTTTAATATGTGAAAGCTAAACAATTAATCTAGGAGATGTAATGATATAAAATATTGAAACTAAGATGGACTGTAAATGATTTTAATAACTAGCATATAAAATAACATTCCATACAACACATTGATTAACTTAAATATCAACAATAAATAAGAAGAGTTACTTTCGAGAGTATTAAAATTAAATGTGAGTTGTTTAAATCACATAACTGATACTCTTGTTTCCGAGAACACATTCGGATTCGTTAATTTTAGCTTAGGAAAGTAAAAACTTAAAAGAAAACGAAAAAATAAAAAATGAAAAAAGATGCAAAACTCCCCGAGGGGATGGGGTGTGGGAACTTGGCTGCCCGCTTGCCTCTATTTTTACAATGATTACAATAAAGAATATATGTATTTTTTTTGTATAATAGGAAACACAGATTTACAAAAATGAGGCTTGAATAATGCCAATAGAATAAGTAACAAGAGGAAAGGCTCCCATATGGCTTAAATCTTCAATTTTTCGCTAGAGTGCCTCTCTACCTGTTCATGAATTGCTGCAAAACAACAAGTAATAATTAATCAACTATGCCGCATAAATAATTGATTGAAACAATAAAAATTGAATATATTATTTAAGTACTCTTTAAAAGGTAAAAATTTGAAGTATTGAAAAGTACTTGTTTGAAGCTAGATTTATGAGATTGGACTTTAGAAATAAGATCTAACTAAATAGTAAATGTAAATTAGATTTAAGTTATGATCTATATTAGTTCACTAAATTGATTAATGTTTGTCAAAGTAACCGATAACCAAAAAAATTTAAAATTTAGATGAGAGAAAAATATGAATAGTAAGCCCTTGAACTTAGGCGATGGGGTTTTCCAAGTGGAACTCGGAGGGATTATTTCCTTCTTGGTATGCTTGAAAATAAAAGAGAGTCAAACTAGAACGCTTTCCTCTTCAAGCTAAGCAACTTGTAATCCTTTGAACACACTTGTACAAGAAAGATTAATAACATCGGTGTTAATCACACACAAATATTAGAAAACATGAATTTAAACAAAAATAACATGTATATCTAAGGTATCTTATGCAATTAAACAATAAGATGATAGCTTAAAAATCTATTTCTCTTACCCTACTGAGAGATATCTCTCCTTCAAAGGCTAATAGTTAATCAACAAAACAAGTAATGAAAAGACACAAATTACCTCCCAAAACTAATAGTAAGCATCCACACACATGAAGAGATTCACACAATTCTTGCCTCCAAAGCATTTATTCATTCAATAAATTCAAGAAATGATTACAAGATACATGAGCATAAGTTCCATACAATTTCTTTTGTCGAAATGAAGAGAACTTGCTCTCTTAAATAGAAAAATCAGCTTGAGGGGGTACACTTGCTAAAGGATGAGCTGGGTAGCTTGGAGTGAGTTGTATGTGAGTTGGATCCCCATGCTTTGGGGCATAAAGAAGGCAGCTACCAAAATTCCAAAAGCTTAACCTCAAACCAAATATTTCTTTCCTGGGAAATGTGCCCTCTCTTGGAAAAAATTCCAATTCGATATTTAGCAACCATTTATTTCCTTTTGGTGACTTGTAACTCTTTAGGAATAATTCTATTTACCTTTTCCAACTCACGAAATCAATTTTCGTCAAGTTTCCAATTTTTTTATGAGTTGCCGAATTTCTCATTTTTACCAATTTTTTGGTCTTTTTAGGTTTTTCGAGTAATAATTAATTTTGGAGATAAATTACTTGAAAACTTAGGAAAGTGGGTTTATGATCCGAAAACAAGATCTTTGCTACTCTATGACATTAACATGAATTGCATAAAGAGCATGAACGAAGCTCACAAATCCATAAGAAGAGAACCAAACAACATAGACAACACGCACATAAAGACAACAAGTTGATAACGAAGTTCGTCCAAGATGGACTACGTCTCCGGGCCTGCTTCTCAATAGGAGGGCCGATCTATAATCTCAGCATAAGGAAAAATACATGGCAATGATACAATGATACCTTGGCCACAATGTTCAGGAAGAGAACCGCTGCCCAAAACACAACAAGACTGCTTCCAGCAACTCCGAAGCCTGAAGACAGTGTAAAACGAGTATAAACACTCGTACCTTCCTCCTGTAGAGCTACACAATCTCCCTTCTCTCCTTTAGCTACAAAGTCTCCACTCCAAAGCATGAGTGGGAAATGGAAATTGAAGGGGTTTATATAGGTTGGCTTGCCCTTCTTCACATGACTCTCATGGATTCCTTTGGTTGCTACTAATTTGCCTATCTTGGCCTTGGTTACAACTTCCCCAAGTTGGTTTTCATGTGGTTGGGCCTTTTATTAAATAATAAACCAACATATTTAAAAACACCCTTTTAAAACTCCACCCATATAGTTGGTTATAGTTTAAAACTATACCAAGTATAGGTTAAACTCATTTATAATGTTTTAAAAACCCACTTTTTAAAAGCCATACCCCAACGTTTTAAATAGTACATGTAAAAAAAAACCATACCCAAAGTTTTCGTACCCCTCCTCAAAAGCCATATCCAAAGTTGTTAAAAGCACATGTTAAAGAGTGGCGCATAATTCGTTGATAGTTTTGTTATAACACATGTGACCATGTGTTACCCCATCCGTTGATAGTTTTGTTATAACACATGTGACCGTGTGTTACCCCATAATCCGTTGATAGTTTTGTTGTAACACATGTGACCATGTGTTACCCCATAATCCGTTGATAGTTTTGTTAAGGAGGATCCAAGAAGGCAAAATTTTTGAATTCCTCCAATCTTAGCAAAACCAGTACCATATTGAAGAGCTCATCGAGACGATTCCAACGACGTTCGTTTCACCTCAAACGGACTCCATATGAGAAAGTTATCGCGTTTTGTTCTATAAGGTCAACAGGCAAATTTGGCAAAAAGAGGTGCCACCTGGCACCACTGACAGGGTGACACGTGGAATCCGTATTGTACAAGCATGATGACATGGCAAGTGTACGGACCAATCACAAGGTGACACGTGGCAGTACAGATTCGAGCTGGCATACTGCTGACTGGGCGTACAGGCGGTGACGTGGCACCTTGTGATTGTTCCGTACACTTGCCATGTCACCTTGTCCGTACCGTACGGATGCCACATGCCACCCTGTCAGTGGTGCCACATCATCATGTTTGTACAGTACGGATGCCACGTGCCACCCTATCTGTGGTGCCATGTGGCACCTCTTTTTGCCAAATTTCTCTGTTGACCTTATAGAACAGAACGCGATAACTTTCTCATATGGAGTCTGTTTGAGATGAAACGAACGTCGTTGGAATCGTCTCGACGAGCCCTTTGATCTGGTACTAGTTTTGCTGAAATTGGAGGACTTAAATTTTTTTGCCTTCTTGGATCCACCTGGATCAGTTTAGGGGTTAAGTGGGTGATCTGGGTTAGAAAACAATCACCCTCATCGAAAAAACAACCTCTTAGCCACACTTTTATGACCTTTTATAGATTTACAATTAACTTATTAAAAATAAGCTTGTAAAAATGATTTTTTTTTCTGAAATTTAAAAAAACTATAGGGGACTTATGACATGTTCATAATGACTCAAAATAATGATTAGCATGGTAATATACATCGACACGTAGGTTTTAACAACCTCACAATACCTAACCACGAAGACAATTATTCCAGCTTTGGAGGCTTGGGTGAAAAACTCGGAAATTATTTATCGCTTAAAAACGATAGATAATTAAGAAGGAAAAAGCACCCCAAAATAATGCATTGATGACTAATTCCTAGGAAACCAAATTTTTTACATAAAGTCATCATGCTAACTCATTTTATTACAATTCCCCGTGGGGTATGAACATGTTAAAAAAAATTAAAAAGAGCCTAAAAAAAGGCATGCATGGACTTCTGAACTTGAAAATTGAATAAGTAAATGTTTTATATTTGGTGGGTTAGTTAGAAGTCCAACTTAGTGAAACTTAGTTGGTAACATTTGTCTCCAACTGTGGGATGTGTGATTGATCTGAACTTTGTGGAAATCGATCATACAAGAAACCCAACATCTCTGGTTCTTGTACAAAACTAGGATACGTCAATCACATGTATACATATAACCAAATGAAATAACAAGTTGCATTTTATGATGTAAGATAATATACAACAATTGAATTAAAAAATACTTTCTATGTACACAATTACTATATAAAAAGAAAAGATTAAGCTAGGAAATAAAATGCAGAGGAAGGATTATAAATCCATGTTACAAATATTCCCCCATGGGCATCATATGTTGTCACTGAAGAATAGCTTTAAAAGCTTCCCGTTCATTAGCATAGTCCGTTTTTCACTATCCATGTCACTTAAATAAAATGAATTGACACCGAATATGTCATGGATAATTTAGGGACCCATCCATAAGTTGTCAAACTTTCCATGTTTCCCAAGATTTTCTTTTCACTTGTCCCATAATAACACTATGTCTCCTTTTTGAAAGCCTGTTCTAGGCTTAGATGACTTGTCAAAATTAATTTTAACATAATCCTGACTTCTGATATTATGATCAACTGCCTTTCTCCTGACTTCATACAACTCTACCAACTCATGAATTTTTCTTTGATAATCATCCCGATCTAATCCCGAATCCTGTAGAGTCTAATACATTGGTAACTTGAGATGAATCGGTAAAGTCACACTCGTGCCATAGAATAACTCAAAAGGAGACTTCCCCGTTGCACTTTAATTAGTGATTCTATCTACCCAAAGTGCACATTTTATTTTACTATCCAAAGACTTTTTATTATCACCAATAATATTTTTAATAATGGTCATCAAATTCTTGTTGCTTGAATCAGCAAGACCATTTCCCCGGGGATAGTAATTTGAGGAATGAGATAGGTTAATGCCGTACTGAAAAAAAAATATGACATTACTACTGAATCGAAAGATTTGGAATTATCAGTGGTTATATTAACAAGAACCCTAAATCTAGTAATGATTTTATCTTCAAGGAAATCCATGACTACTTTTAACGTTGCTGTTTTAGTAGGTATGGACTCCACCCACTTGGTAAAAAAATCATTTGCGGTCAAAATAAAAGTGTAACCATTACTTGAATTATCCTTAAATTTACCAATGAAATCGAGACCCCATTGCTAAAAAGGGGCTTGGACTACTACTGGATTCAAAGGTGACGCAACAAATTTCTATTTTCCTATGAATAGTTGACATTTCTAGAAATTCCTAACAGACTTGTGCACATCAGTGAATAAGGTAGGACAATAGTATCCTGCTTTAAGAATTTTGTGGGCTGTAGTTTTGGTTGCAAAGTGACCACCACAAAATCCTTAGTGGAATTCCTCTAAGAGTCTTTTAGACTCTTCTTCATATACACATCTAAGTATGAGGCCATCTGGGTTTTTCCAATCCAAACCTTCTTGGGTAAGACAATACTTAGTGTCTTGTTAACAACCTTCTTTTGTGATTGACTAGGCGTTCTGGACAGGTTAGGTTGAGGAGATAAAAGACTATAACTAAATACCACTGTTGTTGTTGAAGACACTGAAGCTTTGCTGAACTGGATGATGCTGATGAAATGCTCTGACAAATCATTCCTAAGGCTTGCTCATTTCCCTCTGCCATCATTTTAGCAATACCTTTCCCTTTGATCAATTTAGTGAGTTTAATCTCTAAGTCATACTCTTGGATATTCGATACCCACTTTCCTCTTATACCAAGACAATCTTGCTAGGATATAATTTCTTGTACTGCTGAATGAGGAACATAACCAACTACTTTAGAGTACCCAACGCAAGTTATAAAGTGTTTTAAAGACTTAACAAGGGCATAGGATTGTTTTTCCATTATAGTGTACTTTAGCTTTGAATTATGTAAGGACCTACTCATAAAAGCAATTGGCTGTTCCTGAACCTCTTGTTAGATTTTTATCATTAAGCTAGCAATACATTAAGATCTTTAACTGAGAGAATAACAAGCACAACAATCAAACACAAGAGACAATGAACACAGTGTTTATCCTCGGGGAAACCATAAATGGTGAAAACCTCGCAACTTCCTCAGAGATAGAATTAGCACCAAAAGTAGAACCCAAAACAGTAAGTGATATCCCGACAGCAGTAACCTTCTTTCTATCTAGCCCCAGTGTCTTCTCCTTCCTCAACTATGCACTACACTTGAGAGTGTGTGAGATGTGTGATAAATAGAGAGGCCAACTCTCTATTTATACTAATTCCCGATTTGACTAAACCCTACTAGGGCCGACCTCACTAGGAGAGTCTAATAACCCTAGTGCCCCAGAACTGCGGGGACTTTAACACTTAACTAATAGGAGGGTTACCCACAATGACTTGACATGACTTGTTTACATTATAGATCTTCCCGATAGGAACATCGGGGCATGACATGACTCAAGTACATCCCAGAATAAACATCCGGTTACAATATATAAGAAATACAAGTGAAATACATTCCGAAGTTACATATACATCAACACTCCCTCTTAACTAGGAAGATATTCTTTTGAGACAATTTTCAGCACATGTATTCTTCTATGTATCTTCTGGATCATCATCGAGTCCTCGTCATCTTCAAGTCATCTTCATCTTCATCTTCAAGTCATATTTATCTTTGGATCTGGATCATCACTCGATCTGGATCACCACTGGACATCATCACTGGATCTGGATCATCACTGCTGGATCATCATCATTAGATCTGGATCATCATCACTCGATTTGGATCATCACTAGGTCATCGTCACGAATGCTATCTCTTGATTCTTCTCGTCATAGGAATCTCTACAGAGCCAACCCTTTTTCATGCTGGATGTACATCTAAAGAGCCAGTCCTTTTTCATACTGGATGTATCATCACAGAGCTAGTCCTTTTTCATACTAGATGTGGAACACACATAGAGCCAGTCCTTTTTCATACTGGATGAGTCTTCACAAAGCTAGTCCTTTTTCATACTAGATGTGGAACACACATAGAGCCAGTCCTTTTTCATATTGGATGAGTCTTCACAGAGCTAGTCCTTTTTCATACTAGATGTGGAACACACACAAAGCTGGTCCTTTTTCATACTGGATGAGTCTTCACAGAGCTAGTCCTTTTTCATACTAGATGTGGAACACACACAGAGGTAGTCCTTTTTCATACTGGATGAGTCTTCACAGAGCTAGTCCTTTTTCATACTAGATGTGGCATCTACATAGAGCTAGTCCTTTTTCATACTAGATGTGTCTTCACAAAGCCAGTCCTTTTTCATATTGGATGTGGCATCTATACAGAGCTAGTCCTTTTTCATAATAGATGTGTCTTCATAGAGCCAGTCCTTTTTCATACTGGATGTGGCATCCACACAGAGCTAGTCCTTTTTCATACTAGATGTGTCTTCACAGAGCCATCCCTTTTTCATGCTGGATGTGGCATCATCACATACATCTGACAATGGAAGGAACCAATCCTCTCACCATGTCACAACTCTTACATCCGACCATGGAAGGAACCAATCCTATCACCATGTTGGAAAGGCACATCACTTACATCTGACCATGGAAGGAACCAATCCTATCACCATGTCAGAAAGGTACAACACAAACACATCACTTCCTATTGGGAGGAATCTCGATCTAGAGAACACCAAGCTTCTCCCTGAAGTACTCAAACTTCACCTTAGCTAATGGCTTAGTCAACACATCAGGTATTTGTTCATCCGTTGCAACATACTGGAGCTTCACTACTCCTCTCTGCACCATATCCCTGATATAGTGATACTTGATCTCGATATGCTTCGACTTGTCATGGAATACTGGATTCTCTGACAACTTTACACAAATTTGGTTGTCACTGTATATACAAGTAGCATATAACTGGAGATAAAATAAATCAGACATTAGCTTCCTCAGCCATACTGCCTCACAACTAGCTGAACAGGCTGCGACATATTCTGCTTCAGCTATACTTAGTGCCACATAGGATTGCTTCTTGCTAAACCAAGAGATCACACCTGATCCCATACTGAAGCAACCGTCCTGAAGTACTCTTCCTATAGATGGTACTGCCTACCCAATCTGAATCAACATAACCCTCCAGGTTAATCCTTTGATCAGTATTATACTTGAGCCCATAATCAACCGTACCCTTTAGGTACCCCAGAATGTGCTTTGCAGCAGTAAAGTGAACATGTCTTGGATCTGTCAAGTATTGGCTCAAGGTGTTCACAGCAAAGCAAATATCTGGTCTCGTGTTTGTCAGGTACATCAAGGACCCAATCATCTAACGATACATCGTGGCATCAATCGACTCTGATGAAGCATCACTCAATACCTTCAGATTCGATGCCATAGGTGTGGTTAATGCCTTGCAGTCCATCATCCAAAATCTCTTCAGGATCTCTACTGCATACTTCCCTTCCCCAAGGAAGATTCCATCTGTATTCTTCCACACCTCCATACCTAGAAAATAATGCATCATACCCAAGTCCTTCATTTCGAACTCCGCAGCAAGCTTTTTCTTCATATCAACAATCAACCCATCCATACCTGTCACAAACATATCATCTACATATAGTAGGAGAATCACTGGGTTTCCATCTTCAACCTTGTAGTAAAGGTTGGAATCTGCTTTACTCTTGGTAAAGCCCAAACTAGATAGAAAGCTGTCAATTCTGCCGCACCATGTCCTGGGTGCCTGTTTCAAGCCGTACAGGGATTTCTTCAATCTACACACATGATACTCCTTGTCATGTATCTCAAAAGCGAGTGGCTGCTCCACATACACTTCCTCTTCCACTACACCATTCAAGAAAGCAGTCTTGACATCCATTTGGTGTATCTTCCTTTTCATCACTGCAACCAGAGCAAGTACCGATCTGATGGAAGTGTATTTGGCTACAGGTGCAAAGGTTTCTTCATAGTCTATTCCTTCTTTCTGGGAGAAACCACGAGCAACAAATCTTGCTTTATATTTCTCTATGCTACCGTCTGCATCATGATTAATCTTGTAGATCCATTTGGAAGTTACAACCGACTTCCCTTCTGGTCTTGGGACAACATCCCAAACATCATTCTTCATGATCGATTGATACTCTTCGATCATAGCATCCTTTCATTCTTTCTGTTCTGCCGCTTCTTCATAATTGGAAGGTTCTTTATCAATGAAATCACATAGTAATGCTACATAACTGGAACAGGATCTGGTCTTCTTTCTTTCTTTGATATTCTCTTCTGGAACCCCATATCTTTCCTCACCTTGGATAATCTCTCGTACCCAAGTAGGTTTCCTCTTGTGAGGATTCTTCTCCCGTGGTGGATCTACAGGTCTTTGTGGTTCTTCAAATTCTCGATCTTCTTCTTGAGTTTCTTCGTTCATGATTGTATCATGAATTCTGGGAGCTTTTGCTTCTTCAGCAGGTTTCTTTCTAGATTTGATGTAGGCTGAATCTTCATCAAATGTTACATCCCTGCTGATGTCAATCTTCTTGAACCCTGGGAAGTATATTCTGTAAGCCTTCGAGCTTTCAGAGTATCCCACAAATATACCCTTCTTTCCTGAAGGATCTAATTTTTTCCTCTTCTCTTTTGGAATGTGTATGTACACTGGACAGCCGAATATTCTGAGATGGCTGACTTCTAGTTTCTTACCGGAGAAGACCTCTTCAGGAGTCTTGTTCTCAAGTACTCTGTGTGGAGTACGGTTCTGTACATACACCGCTGTTTTGGTTGCTTCTTCCCAAACATGCATAGGAAGATCTTGATCATGAAGCATAGCTCTTGCGGCTTCCATGATAGTTCTATTCTTCCTACCTGCAATCCCATTCTGTTGTGGATTATAAGGAGTGGACAACTCCCTCTTAATCCCTGAGTCTTTACATAGTTCTTTGAACTTATTCGAAGTGAATTCCCTGCCATTATCTGATCGAAAAGTCTTGATCTTTTTTTTAGTGTGGTTCTCGATCAAGGCTTTGAATTCCTTGAACTTGCTGAATACTTTGTCTTTGTTCTTCATGAAGTAAATCCATGTCTTCCTAGAAAATTCATCAATAAAAGAAACATAGTATGCATACCCACTTAGAGAACTTGATGACATTGGTCCGCATACATCGGCGTGGATGATTTCCAAGATTCCTTTTTCCTTGCTCTCGCTACTTGGAAATGTCTTCTTTGTATTCTGTCCTTTTGCACATCCTTTGCAGACCCCATCATGTTTTGCTTGAATTTCTGGAAGACCTTCAACAACTTTTCTTGCAAGTGGTAGTGCTCTGTAATGCACATGTGCAAGCCTTCTATGCCAAAGTTCATTTGGTTCTACTGAGTCATGAACCAAAGCTTGTTCTGGTTTTCCCTTCAACTTGTATAGACCTCCTTCTTGTTCCCCAATCACTATTGCATCGTTAAAAGTCTTTCCCTTTGGCCACATAAGAACTTGGCCATCTACGAAAGCAACCATCATTCCTTTTGCATCCAATGCAGATATGGAGAGGAGGTTCTTCTTTAGTCCTGGAACAAATAATACATTCTTCATCTTCATAGAATTTCCAAAGTCTAGTGTATATGAGGATTCACCACTACCTTTTATTGGATACTGGTAGTCATCCCCAAGTTTCACCTTGTGAGGTGACTCATGTTCAGATAGCTTCACAAATGATTCTTTGAATCCCGTCATGTGCTTGGAAGCACCACTGTCTATGAGCCAATCATTGCTTCCATGTGAAACAATTCCCGTAAGAGTAGAGATTAACACATATTCTTCATCACTTGAAGAATCACTTTCTTGTCTGACTCTATTTGTGGAAGGTTCATCATCCTCTGCAGCATGAGCATGATGTCTTCTCTTGTTTTCCTTCTTCTTCTTTAAGTTCCCTTTATTAGGGCAGAATCTAGATATGTGACCTTTCTCATCACATGTGTAACATCTAATGGTAGACAGATCTCTTTTAGGGTGTGATATCTTACCTTTGGAGTGATGATGGTTCCTTCTGGTTTTCTCGGAGTGAACTGTGAGAGATTGATCTTCATTTCCCATCTTCTCTTCTTGAGCTTCTATCCGAGCTTCTTCTTGAGAGAATTCTTCCCATAGTCTGCTGAACTTGACTAACTTCTTTTTGGCACAGATTTCTTGAATGAAAGAGTCCCATGATCTAGGGAGACCATTCAAGGTGGTCATCACAATCTCTGCATTTTCCAATTCTTCATCTACTGCTTCCAGCTGTTCCTTGATCTAAGATACTCTTGTAAAGTAAGACATTCTCAACATTCTGGATCTTTACATTCTTCAATTGGTTTCTCAGAGTCATCTTCCTGTTTATGTTCTTCCCTTCAAACAATTTGGTTAGGGAATCAAACATAGCTTTAGGTGTCTTGAGGGAGGACACCTGTGGTATGAGGTGATCCTTGATAGAATCAACAATGATTCTCTTTACCATAACCAACTTCTTCTTATGTAAGGCCTTATCCTCATCTCCCTCTAGAACTGGAACCTCCTCATTGATATAGGAGTCCAAATCATTTTCTTCCAGGACCAGGGAGATCCTATACTTCCAGGATCGGAAGTTATCATATCCCTTAAGCTTTTCATCAAGCTTGCTATGATGAGACATCTTAAATAAGAACCTCAGATGGAAATACAAAATATTTATATCTTACCAGGTCAAGATGTCGGATCTGGATTTGGAGCTGAAATCCTGCAGTGCTGGTTCAGTAGAAAATTAGGGTTTTTCTTTTCTAGAGTTCTGTCCAACCAAATGCTTTGAATTTGATCCCTAAATTCGATTTTGGGGAGGATATCAATACAGGGCTGGGCTCACTGAAAAATTCCTCTTTTGTGAAAAGCCCTAATTTCTGGCAGTAGTGTCGGGTCCAAAATTGAAAAACCTCAGAATTGGATTCTGCTTCGACAGAAAGATGCGCCCTAAGGAGGAGAGTTAATCCAACCTTCTTTTGCTGAAAATATGTGGAGGAAGATCCACTAAGTAGGAAGCCCTAGTTCCCACAGCTGCACAGTGTCTTCTTCTCAGGTTAGCTCTGATACCATGTTAGATTTTTATCATTAAGCTAGCAATACATTAGGATGTTTAACTAAGAGAATAACAAGCATAGAAATCAAACACAAGAGACAATGAGCACGGTGTTTATCCTCGGGGAAACCATAAATGGTGAAAACCACACAACTTCCTCAGAGATAGAATCAACACCAAAAGTAGAACCCAAAATAGTAAGTGATCTCCCGACAGCAGTAACCTTCTTTCTATCTCGCCCTAGTGTCTTCTCCTTCCTGAACTATGCGCTAAACTTGAGTGTGTGTGAGATGCGTGATAAATAGAGAGGCCAACTCTCTATTTATACTAATTCCTGACTTGACTAAACCCTACTAGGGCCGACCTCACTAGGAGAGTCTAATAACCCTAGTGCCCCGGAACTGCGGGGACTTTAACCCTTAACCAATAGGAGGGTTACCCACAATGACTTGACTTGACTTGTTTACATTATAGATATTCCTGATAGGAACATCGGGGCATGACATGACTCAAGTACATCCCAGAATAAACATCGGGTTACAATATATAAGAAATACAAGTGAAATACATTCCGAAGTTACATATACATCAACACCTCCTTGTTCTTTTGCAACAAAATTCTGACAATTGTATCCTATGAGGCAAATAAAAAATATAGAAGTCTTTAGAATAATTTGGGCTATTCATAACTAGGGACCTTGTTATACAATCCTTGATGCTTCTAAAGGATTCTTTTCCCTCACTATCCCATTCAAACTTAACATCTTTTTTAAGTAACTTTTGCATGGGTTTCATTAATTCAACTAAGTTTGGTATGAATCTTATTGTAAAATTGATTTGACCATTAAAGGACTGCAATGCTTTCTTATTTTGAGGCAAGGAAACTTTTGTTATGGCTTATACTCTTTCTGGGTCTATCTTCACACCATATTTGGAAATAATGTGCCCCAACAAATTGCCTTCATCTATTCCCAAAACGGATTTGGCATGATTCAAAGAAATGCCAAACACTCTGCATCTTTCAAAAACTTTCCTAAGATGGCCTATATGATCAAATCTTTCTTTGGAAAAGGCAGTAAGGTCATATTGATAGATTTCAATTATATTTCCAATCAACTCATTGAAAGCATAATCCATATCCCTTTGGAATGTTACACCCGCATTCAGAAGACTGAAGGGCATCCTTAAATATTCAAACGTTCCCAAAGGTGAAGTGAAAGTGGTTTTATGTCGATCTTCTTTCTTAACAAGGACTTGATTATACCCAGAAAATCCGTCTAGTATAGACATCATACTTGACCTAGTTACCCTTTGCAGTAGTATGTCCATATCTGGAAAAGGGTAATTATCTTTTATGCATGAGATATTTAAATTGTGGAAATCTATACATATCCTCAACTTTCCATTCTTTTTTCTAGCTACAACCAAGTTTGAGCACCACGATGAATGTTTTGTTGGCGCAATGATGCATGCTGCCAACATTTTCTGCAACTCTTGTTGGACCATGGGAGTTAACTTGGGGTCTATTCTTATTGAAAGGGATTGGTATTTGTCCTCAAAGGAATTGTGTGCTGAAACATATAATCCCCATAAGCCTTTAATTCATAAAATGTAAAAGAAAACACATATATAAATTCTTTTACTAACTCTACCAAGTTATTTCTCTCCTTCTCAGAAGTTCCTTTTCCAAATTTTATTTTTCTTGGCTCTTCTTTGGTGCCAATGTTTATTTCTATGTAATCCTCCAGTTTTCTGGTTTCTTTCTTTTTATATTTATCCGTCCTATAAAAAACGTTTTCCCATTCAACCACCTTCTTAGGGACATGATTACTAAGCCAATCATCTTCCTACTTGTAGGAATATTTCTCATCTGAAAACTGACTTCAAAGTATGAAAATTATTTCATGTTATTGATGACGTTTATAATCTATTTGTCATCTTTGAACACTTTACAATTATTAAGGTTGTCTGGGATAGAGGGCGTAAAATTTATTTCAAACTTTCCATTACCCTTTATCAACTCTTTAGTGAACTCTAATGTGAAAGCTTCTACTGCAAGTTTGTCGACCTCATTGTTTTCTAAACGAGGCAATTCCATGAAGTCTAAAGCACTAAAATACTCCATGGTGCCCCATACAACATTCCTATACTTTTTTAATCTTTCACTCTTACATGCAAATTAGTTCTTGACTTGAGAAACAATTAAATCTGAATCACCTTTAATACTTAGCACCCTAATACCCATGTATTTTTCAATCTCAATTCCAAGCATGAGAGCTTCATATTCAACCCAATTATTTAATGAATCAAATTAAATTCTATAAGCAAAGTTAAACATTTTATTTGAGGGTGAAGTTAGGACAATCCTTTCCCCTTTTCCTGACTTAGAAAAAGCTCCATCAAAATTCATCTCCATAGCTCATCGGCCTATTCATCATTAGAGTTCTCCCTGATAGGTATAAGATATATTGCATAGATGGCATTATTTCCAAGGCTATCTGTTTCACAAATGTATTCATTATTCAGCTCCTTAGGGTTTTCAACACGATACTTCCTTTCCTTTTCCCTATACAATTTAACATGTGCATCTTCAGAAGCTAGAATCATATCATAAGTCCAATCCATCTGTATAAACCTACCTAGGGAAGAAACCCACTTTATTGACAACAAAATTCCACATATATCAGGCACACCTATGAATACTATGTCCATGGTCACACCAATGTTTGGGTATGCAACTAATTGGACCAAGAAATTCAAAATTATACCCACGAAATCGATTTCCCTTGAGTCCATGGCACATACGTTTTGATATGGCATTGTGATCTTTAAACCCATTTTCTCCATAGATTTATTGGTCATGATGTTAGATGATGCGCCTGAATCAAGCATACACTTGTGTAATAACTTATCATTAGCAATCAATGAAATTTAGAAGGAGGGATGGTCTTCTTTGTTAGGATCCCTACTATGCAATACAATAGGAGTATCTTCATTAAAGTTGTTTTGTTTCCTAGCAGGACTTTCAATAGACTTGTTTCTAACTATTTCTTTTGGTTTGTTGGCTACTTTTTCCTTGGGATTCTCAGTAATTACTTATTTAGGATTTTCAACAAACTTTTCCTTAGGTTCCTCTAAGGTTTTCATGAAAATATCTCTTTGACTAGGAATTTTCAGGATCTCAATTACCGGGACAAGAATTTGAGCACTTGACAACCATTTACCCAAATCAATATTCAAATATACATGGGGAGAATTTTTACCTTTGAAATGTGTTAATCTAATTTGGTTGGGATTACATTCTTTCTTCTTTGATAGACCATGCCTTTGTACTTCTCAATGATATGCTAAGGGGTAGGTTTTTCACCAAAAACATTTGTCGCATTATCCTTCTCCTAACTGTAATCCCTTGCTTGTTTCCATTTTTATTTTGAGATATGATGGACATTCCTGACATTGTTTATATAATCAGGGTATCGAGGATAACCCACAAAATTATTTTTCTCAATCTACTCTTGCTCCATTTTGTAACAAAATTTTGGGCAAGTAGACTCATCATGGAACCCTTCACAAGGTTTGCAATAGGGAGGAACCTCATCAACCATGTTGTTTGATTCAAGTTGGTTAGGAGGTTTCTGCTCTTGGGGAGAATACTTCTTCTTCCATTCTTGATTTGGACTTGGTTGAATACTTGTTTGATTTTGACCAACATAATTCTTCTCCATGGCCATTAATCTATTTTTCATAACATTCATGTGGGAAGTATGATTTACCACAATTTGTTTTATTATTTCTGTTATTTATTTGACGGATACCTTTGTATGATATTTATTTTTTGGTTCAACTGATTTTCCCTTGGAATCATACAGTTTGGGAATGGAATCACTGCCTCTTGAAAAACTAGGTATATTGTATTTTCCATATGCTTGCATGTTTTTGTCTATCTTTTTGGTAGTCTCCATAAAAACATGTAGAGTTGTTGTCTCTTTATCACTGAGCTGATATCTCATCTCACATTCGAAAGCTTCTATGTATTAGATGAGAATTAATGCATCTGGAGGTTTAACATCTGTATGAACTCTTGAAACCATATTAGTGAATTCTTTATTAAACTCCTCGATTGTCTCATTCTCTTTGTTCTTAGTTTCAATCAAGGCAGCCAACATGTATCAGTTATCTTTCTTGTCACCCCATCTTGAATTGAAAGTTGTCTCAAACTCTGCAAAGGTTTTGATTCTGTTATCAGCCAAATTGGTGAACCATTCAAATGCATCAGCTTCCAAGGATGAGGAAAAGAGCCTCATCTTTACATCTTCAAAATTCACATTATGGCACCACTTGGCATAACACTGCATGAAAAACAACAGGTTAGACTTCACAGTTATAACATCATTTCCATGAAAAGAAGGAGCCTTCTGAATGGATTTATCCAAGATTTGATGAGGATAACCAACAATGGTAGTAAATTCGAAGGGTTTAAAAAGGTATCCCATGCTAGTAGGTGAATTAATTGATTGGGTATTATTAATAAATAAAAGGTGAATGCCAAGGATTGATTTAGATCTAATATTTTCAAGGATTCTACGAGAAGCTAGCTTGGTTTTCCTCCTATGATAGACCTATTCAGGCTCAGGGATGAACTGAAGCAAGCTTTCATAGTTTCTTCTTGTTGAATGCCTTGGTAAAGTTAACAATAGAGGAGTCACCAGATGATCTGAGTAAAATGTGTTGAAATTATTCAATTATTGAGAGGGGGGGGGGTGAATCAGTTAATTTATGTGCTTAAACAATCTTATACAATTTTAAAAAACTTTTATCCTTGAAGTTTTATGATAGTCAATGTGTTATGAGGAATTATATATTTATTCTTTATTAGAAGAAACGCTATTGCAACAACTTTAACATGTAAAGAAAACTATCATCATTCAATCACACAAAATAAACAGAGACATAGATTTCATGAGGAAACCCATAAAGGGAAAAAACTCTTCTTCTTAGGATGTCAGGAAAGCTTCAACTTCTATACATCTTCTCTTTCTTTGAGCTCCTAATCAAATGAGGCTACAAACTCTGAATTGCAAGCACTGACTTGTAAAGAGCACCGACTCTCAAAGTTCTTTAGCACCCACTGAATCTTGAGAACAACAATTCTCCCTAGCACCACCCTACCACCCTATTTTGCTAGAATTACTTTGAATCAATACAATACAATGATACTGATATAATGATGCTCACCACTTCATCTCTGTTCTGTTCTTATGCTATGCTTTCATTTTTCTATACTCGGCATTTGTCTTCATTCTTCTTTTGGTTTTCCTTATCTTTGCTTCTCATTTGTTCTGCCTCTTCTACCCATTCTCTGTTTTGTTCATTTTCTGGTCTTTGGACTATGCATACTTAGTATTTGATCTTCAATCTATCTCCTCTTCAAATCATTCTTCTTTACTTTCTGAGTTCAGTATCTCCACTGAACGGCTATCTCTACACAGTTCGCATCAACTCACCTTTATAGACGTACACCTCAACTGCTTCAGCTTCCCAACCTTTCGTATTCCTGATCAAGAATTAGTTAGCATTCTATAACTTCCTATGACCGTTATATTATCATTCATGAACAAAAGAATCCATTCGCCCATCGTTGCGGCTTGGAAGTTAGGAACCAATCTTCATACAAAAGCTCAACACTATTAACCTGCACAACTTGATTTGGAGGAATCAACATCATCCGTTGATCTATAATCTGTCTTCACCGGAACTGTCCAAACTTGAAAACTTTAACATTTCACTGATTCTTTCACTTCTGATCGAGCGAGCATCTCCAGAACGCAAAATTCACCTTGTCCATCGATCAACCCGATCTCTTGTCGTAACCATCATGAATTGTCATGTTTAAGATTATCAGATCTTCCTTCGACTAAAGGAACTGGCTCTGATACCAATTGTTGAAAGTATTCAATTAACTGAGAGAGGGGGGGTGAATCAGTTAATTTCTGTTCTTAAACAATCTTATACAATTAAAAAAAACTTTTATCCTTGAAGTTTTATGACAATCAATACGTTATGAGGAATTATATATTCATTATTTATTAGCAGAAACTCTGTTGCAATAGATTTAACATGTAAAGCAAACTATCATCATTCAATCACACAAAATACATAGAGACACATATTTCATGAGGAAACCCATAAAGGGAAAAACCTCTTCTTCTTAGGGTGTCAGAAAATATTTAACTTCTATACATCTTCTCTTTCTTTGAGCTCCTACTCAAATGAGGCTACAACCTCTGAATTACAAGAACAGACTTGTAAAGAGCACCAACTCTCAAAGTTCTTCAACACCCACTGAATATTTAGAACAACAATCCTCCCTAGCACCACCCTACCACCCTGTTTTTCTAGAATTACTTTGAATCAATACAATACAATGATACTGATATAATGATGCTTACCACTTCATCTCTGTTCTGTTCTTCTGCTCTACTTTCATTATGCTATACTCGCCATTTGTGTTCATTCTTCTTCTGGTTTTCTTTATCTTTGCTTCTTGTTTGTTCTGCCTCTGCTACCCATTCTCTTTTTCATTCATTGTCTAGTCTTTGGTATGTGCATAATTAGTCTCTTCTCTTCACTCTATCTCTTCTTTAGATCATTCTTCTTTACTTACCAAGTTCAGTATCTCCACTAAACGGCTATCTCTACAGGGTTTGCTTCAGCTCACCTTTATACATGTACACCTCAACTGCTTCAGCTTGTTACCCCTTGGGTATTCCTGATCAAGAATCAATTATCATTCTATAACTGCCTATGACCGTCAGATTATCATTCATGAACAAAAGAAGCCATCCGCCCGTCATTGCGGCTCAGAAGTCAGGAACCAATCTTCATACAAAAGCTCAACACTATCAACCTGCATAGCTTGATTTGGAGGAATCAACATCAACCGTTGATCTATAATTTGTCTTCATTGGCATCGTCCAAACTTGAAAACTTTAACATTCCGATGATTCTTTCACTTCTGATCGAGTGAGCATATTCAGAATGCGGAATTCACCTTATCCGTCGATCAACCTGATCTCTTTTCATAACCGTCGATCTCTGTAGCCTCTACCACTTTTTGCGAATTGAAATATTGACTTTTTTCGCACTAGTTCAATCCGTGGAATTATCCACGACTGTAGATCTATCTCCGCTCCTTTCTCAACCTCCTGATCTTTCCATCAATTAACCTATTCCGCGATATGAAAAAGTTTCTTCATCCGGGCATGTTCAACCCGTAGAATGTTTCAGCGTCGTGGATCTTGCCTTGTGTCGATCTCATCCCTTCAAAGTTTCACTTTTTAACAGACTCCGCGAATACAAAAACTTAATTCTACCTTGCATCTCTGATCCGTGCATTTTATTTCCACCATTGATCTTAATCATCTTAAATTTGAATGTCATCAATGAAAATTGGAAAACCTCTGTGTTAGTCTAGCCAACAATCTCCCCAAAAAAATGATTCAAATGACAGCATTCATCAAACAAAGTATAAAAATCAAAAAAGAAAACTCAAAGTCCTATTATGGGAATAGAAATATTTATCCTCGATAAAAGCGCCAAAATTTTGCCACCTAATTCACACCTCAGGTCATGTGGCAGAAATATTCAAGCCACTGGGTGCGACCTTGGGAGCAAGCAAGAGTCAAGTGCTGACACTTGATCTTCACTCCTCCGTCTAGTCTCTCTCCTAGTGAATCCAAGGGGGGTAAGGCTATTTAATCTATGAAAGCTAAACAGTTGATCTAGCAGATGTAATGATATAAAATATTGAAACTAAGATGAAATGAAAATGATTTAAACAACTAGCATTTAAATTAACATTCCATACAACACATTGATTAACTTAAATATCAACAATATATAAGAATGCCAGATAGACCAATGCTAATGGAGTGCTTGCGTGAATGAGGGTTTCTAGTGATGTCTCAATAAGTATTGCAGTTGTCTCAGTTGGTTCCTTTTAAATTAATTAGATGAGTGATTAAGGAGTGGGTTGATTCTTGGTCAATTTTATTAAAAGTGTGGTAACGATCTAATTATTAAGGGAATGGGGGATTCCAAATATACACGAGGGGTACAAGGAATATGTACATATTTACTAGGAAGTGGCTCTCATAGTGACATGTGGGTTATATGGAGTTAGGGGTTGTGTTCAACACTACACCAACAAGGGTGTAGCCTAACGGGGCCCCACAGTCACTTTCTAGTAGTTCCCTCTTCACGTGTAGATTTCCCCACCAGCGAGTAATTTCAAGAAGTGCCAGATTTTCACTTTGGGAATTTTAATTGGAGTGTGAAACTAATTACTAGTCACTTCAATTCCTTTCTGATTGTCCCATCGATACAACCAATGGTCTGTAGTGGTCACAAGAGAATATAGGAAATGAAGCCTTGCTAATTTTAAGAGTTTTAAAATTAAATTTGAGTTGTTAAATTACAGAATCTATACTCAAGTTTTCGAGAATATAGTTGGATTCGTTAATTTTAACTTAGGAAAGTAAAAACTTAAAAAAATGAAAAAATAGAAAAAAGTGAAAAAAGATGTGAATCCCCCAGGGCGATGGGGTGTGGGAACTTGGATTCCCACTTGCCTATATTTTTACAATGATTACAATAAATAATACCCGTGTTCCTTTGTAGAATAAGAAACACATATTTACAAAAATGAGTCTTGAATAATGCCTATAGAATAAGTAACAAGAGGAAAGGCTCCCAGATGGCTTACATCTTAAAATTTTCGCGAGAGTGCCTCTCTACATGTTCATGAATTGCTGCAAAAAAGAACGTAATAATTAATCAAAATGCTAAATAATTGATTGAAACAATACACATTTAACATATTATTCAAGTACTCTTTAAAAGGTAAAAAATTGAAGTATTGAAAAGTACTTGTTTGAAGCTAAATTTATGAGATTGGACTTTAGAAATAAGATCTAACTGAATAGTAAATGTAAATCATATTTAGCTTACGAACTATATTAGTTCACTAAATCGATTAAATTTTTTCAAAGTAACTGGTAACCAAAAAAATCTAAAATTTAGATGAGAGAAAAAGAGGAACAGTAAGCCCTTGAACTTAGGAGATGGGGTTTTCCAAGTGGAACTCGGAGGGATTATTTCCTTGTTGGTATGATTGAAAATAAAAGAGATTCAAACTAGAACGCCTTCCTCTTCAAGTTAAGCAACTTGGAATCCTTTGAACAAACTTTTACAAGAAAGATTAATCACATTGGTGGTAATCACATAAAAATATGAGAAAACATGAATTTAAACAAAAATAAAATGTATCTCTAAGGTATCTTATGCAATTAAATAGTAAGATAATAGATAAAAAAATCTACTCTCTTACCCTACTGAGAGATATCTCCCATTCAAAGGCCAACAATTAATCAACAAAACAAGTAATGAAAAGACACAGATTACCTCCCAAAACTAACAGTGAGCCAGGGTAATTTTTAGTGGCAAAATTTCGCCAATTGGCTATTTTTTGGGTTTTTTTTCAAAAATAAATTTGCTATTTGGTCATTTTTAGTGTCTAATATCGCATTTATTTACATAAAAAATATGTTTTTTTTATCATAATATTCACCAAAATTTACACATTTCAGTGTTAATTTTATGTTTCATATTTAATATTCGCCTACCTATCTATAAACATGTTTTTTCAATCCAAAACAATCGCCTAGAATACTATACTAAAGTATATTATTAGAATCCTTAAAAATTACCCTGCAGTAAGCATCCACACACATGAAGAGAGTCACACAATTCTTTCCTCCAAAGCCTTTATTCATTCAATAAATTCAACAAATGATTACAAGATACCAGAGCATAAGTTCTATATAATTATTTTGTCGAAATGAAGAGAACTTCCTCTCTTAAATAGAAAAACTCAACATGAGGGGGAACACTTGCTAAAGGATGAACTTGATAGCTTGGCGTGAGTTGGATGTGAGCTGGATCCCCTTGCATTGGTGCATAAAGAAGGAAATTACCAAAATGCCCAAAACTTAACCTCAAACCAAATCTTTATTTCTTGGGAAAATCACCCCTCTTTTGGAAAAAAAATCCAATTTGATATTTAGCAACCATTTCTTTCCTTTTGGTGACTTGTACCTCTTTAGGAATAATTCTATTTTCCTTTGTCAACTCATGAAATCAATTTTCATGAAGTTTCCAATTTTTTATAAGTTGCTGAATTTCTCATTTTTCCAAATTTTTTGGTCTTTTTTGGGTTTTTCGAGTAATAATTAATTTTGGAGATTAATAATTACTCAAAAACTTAAAAAAATAGGTTTAGGGGTTAAATGGGTGATCTGAGTTAGAAAACGAGCACCCCCAGGGAAAAAATACTCCTAGCCACACTTTTATGACCTTTTAGAGTTTTACAATTAACTTATTAAAAATAAGCATGTAAAAATGAAATATATATATATATATATATATATATTTTCTGGAAATTAAAAAAACCTATGTGGGACTTAGCACATGTTTATAATGACTCAAAATAATGATTAGCATGGTAATATACATCGATAAATTGGTTTTAATAACCTCCCAAGGCCTAACCACCAAGGCAATTATTCCAACTTTGGAGGCTTGGGTGAAAAACCCATAAATTATTTATCGCTTAAAATGATAGACAATTAACAAGGAAAAACACCCTGGAATAATGCATTGATGACTAATTCTTAGGAAACCAACCTTTTACATAAATTCATCATGCACTCATTTGATTACAATTCCCTGTGGGGTATGAACATGTTAAAAAATAATAATTAGAAAGGACCTAAAAAAAAGGCCTGCATGGACTTCTGAACTTGAAAATTGAACAAGTAATTGTTCATCTTTGGAGACTTAGTTAGAAATACAACTTAGTGAAACTTAGTTGGTAACAAGTGAAACATCATGAAGGTAAAATATTTGGGTCTATTTAAGAGATGCATCTTAGAGATGAAGTTCGTTCGTTCCACTACTTCGCCCCACCACTCCCACCCACACCCCCCACCATTTTTGTTGGTTTTGTTTTTAGGTGTCAATGTTGTAACACCATTGGGTTAAAAACCCCATTATTTTCTTATTATAATTTTTTAAAAGACAATGAGTGCCTGTAAGGAAGAACTGATGATATATTTCCTTATTAATATAAAAATCAAACTAACAATGGAAAAACCAACACGCTATAAGATCAGGAACTCATGTATTCACCTAGGCCAGTAGGGGGGGGTGGCATATAGCATAATAGCTAAGTATGACCCTAGTTAACCCAAATTACCATATAAATTTAGTAAACCCATCATTTTCCTAATTATTCCTTAAACCTATTTTCTGAGTTAATTGAATTAGTGATTACAAGAAGGATTAGTGAGTAATTGAATTTTGGGATAAGCGTCACAACGATGTGACCAGGGCATGCAAGGTTGGTGGATCCTTGGCCATAATGATCAGANAGGGAAAAAGGGGGGGGGGGAGAGAGAAGACATCCTAAGATATACAGAAAAAGAGAAGGAGATAATGAAACAGAGGAATGATGCATAACATACAGAACTGAGCGTAACAAACTAAGTGTGAAAGAGAAACACAATGCAACATGATATCATTGCAACGTTGGAGTCTATTTTGACTATGTGTTGAAATCGTGGGGATTGGAATCGTTGGAGGACATAGAAAAAGTCTAGTTCCAGAGTGAACTATCCAAATTGTCCACAAATCTTGGCACCTGGGTTGGTTGTGAGAACCTCTAAGCCCAATCCTGGTTGTTAACCTTTTGTTGGAAATTTTTCCCCTAGTTTTTCCTTTGATTGCACCAGTGAAATATAAAAGGTGTGAGAAATTACCTTGGTAGCTTTCTAAGCACAATTGCAGGGACGATTATCACTTTGGTGCTAGTTAAAATGAATTTAATGGGAAGGATTACATAGTTGGCATGGATTTGGTGAAAATGTAGAGAATCTTGTTGCCAAATGAGGAAAATCCCGAGCAAAACCCAGGACTAGTGAGAGACTATGGTGAATGCATGAGTTACAGCTCGGGGGTGGTATCTAAGAGCTGAAATAATATAGGATGAGTAGATACGTATGGTTGGGTGGAGTGTGATCCCCACGAATCTAGTTTCCATCCATTATAAATAGATAAGTAAATGAACCAAATGATGAAATAATATGTTTGAGTACACTCATTTATGTTCAATATATAATGTGTTGAATGAGTGATTTAAGGATTAAATGTATATTAAATGAATGGTCAAGTAGTCGCATTTGAAGTTGTTAAATACCTATTTAATTCACATGTTGTGAATGCACATAAATGGAGTTACATTGTACCTCAGAGGGTATTGGTTGTTTCGCCAATAGGTTCCAGAGGCTAACATGTTCATTTATTCCTTAAATGTAAAAATAAGTTATGTTTTTTATGGATGTTGGGTAGCCAATGAAGTCCATAACCAATAATATTTTTTGTATAACAAAAATAACTATGTAAATCTATTTCTAGTGCTTGACGATCTATAAGCATGTATGGTGATAAATGACAATTTTTATAATTTGACATTTTTCCTATAATGGACATTGGAATATAATCCAATGAATTCCAAGTGATGTGTTATATTCTTGTTCATAAAATTCCATTTGTATGGTTATGAAGGATTGCTGGCAGGTTGTATGCTTGAATATTATCATGTTTGGAACTGTTGGATAAATGAGTAATCCTTAGTTATCCTATGGTTGAATAGCCTGTGTAACTAAGTTTCCAGTTTGAGATTATTTACAATTGCATGTTGTTAATTTTGGGTCTTGATGGAATGCTGGACTAGAATCCTGGTGAATGGCTTGGTCGGTTAAAATATGATTTAAAGCTCATGGAAGAAATCCATAGAAATGTTCCAAGCTAGAGGGATAGTCCTTTATAATTCATTGATTTTAATTGACAAGTGAATTGGGAAGTCTGTTAATGATAGGAGCCGCTAGAAGCCTGGGAAATGGCAGTTTCCAACTTGAGGCCTTGTTGTCTTAGCTAATTTTCCTCATGACTTGTGATTTAATTGTCTTTAATTCTTTGTTTTGGTGTCAACTCGAAATATTGACACTTGTATTTTGTTAGGATTTTAGAGTATGAATCCAACATGAAATTCATTGCTTTTATGCCTTAGTCAATTTCCAAAAAATTGACTAGGTTATATTCTTAGTTACTTAATTTATTTCTTTGTTAAAGATAACAAATCCCACTCCGACTACCTATTGTGCCAGCATCAAAATCGACAATCCGAAGCTGTTTTTGTGTTAAGTCCCCTTGACTGTGCCGACCACTGACTGTTGATTGTGTTGACATCGGAATCAACAAGTCAGAGGTGTTTTTGTATTAAGTCCCCTTAGCCATGTCGACTTTCAACTGCTGACGTGCCGATTTCAGGAATTGAAAGTCAAAGGCGTTTGTTATGAAGTTGGAATGAAGTCATCGACTCTCGACTTTTGACATGCTGATGTCAAAAATTGGAATTCGGGGATTGCATTGTTATTTTGTTTATGGGCACACTGAATTCCAACTTTCTACTTTAGAATTCGGAAAGGTCAAGATCGCTTCGTTTAAGTCAGATTCACGTTGTTGGAGTCGGGAAGTTGGGTTAAACTCATCAGGACTCCGTTTAAGCCTTTAATTAGTTGGTTGGGCCTGTTATTTGAAGTTTAAGTTTGTTTAATCTTTGGTTATGGTAAATTAACTATTTTATAATCAAGATTTCGCTATTTGGAGAATAAATGATGTTCTCCTTAATTGTTTAATTGTTTGAATTTTTTTATTGGTGGGATTGGATAATGCACGAGGAACGTGTTAACGCCCAGTCTCAGAGTCACAATAGGGATATGAGGCTGAATTAGCTACAGATAGTATATCAAGGTACTTTTGTAGTGCAACGAGTGCATTACAACTTGGTATTAGAGCATAGGTTTCAACCCTTAGCCTTTGGGGTATGTTTATTCAGTAGGAAGAATTATGTTGTGTAATGCATTTGAATGAATTAAATATATATGTGCAGTTAATGTAAATTACATTAAGCATATGAATTTAGATGTGAACTAACAAACATGGATAACTATAACATATTATTTGAATAGTGCATCTGTTTTTCCCAAGCCTTATAATTGCCAGTTTCCAGGGTAGTGGGATACATAATCGCAAGATGGTCAAGAGCCCTAAAATATCGCAATTTGTTGAAGCAAGGAGACTAGGTAATTACCAAAGGATAGAGTCCAATGGCCATCGATTTGAAATGGAACCCAAGAAATTGTTCCATACATTGAAATATATTCAGGAGGAAAATGGAAGGATTCTTCATTACATGAAGCAACAAACTCAATTAAATCATGAAATGATACAGAACTAGAGGCAATTAAGGAGTCAGATGTAGCGGGTAACTTCCGTGGAAATAAGAGGAGGTGAAGAGTCCTTTAACATAGGAATCCCTAATAGATATAATTTTTTAAGGGATAGGAATTTCAGTCCAAGGAGGTAGCATTCCCCTAATCATTCAATGGGAAGCTATCATGGAATTGTGAAATCCAAAATTCTTCACAAGAATAGCCCTAAAAGACAACAAAAAATAAAAAGAGATGGAAATACCTTACAAGGTGAATTAATAAAACTTAAGCCTCCTACCTTTGATGGATAAAAATCAGGGGAAGTTGCATAGATATGGCTTCAACATATGAAGAACTATTTGAGTTGCATGACTATTCAGAAAACCAGGAAGCTAGGATTGCTATTTTTAACCTTCAAGGAAAATCCTACCTTTGATGGGAACAATTGAAGTGGTTAGAAGGTCTGGATGAGAGGAAAATATCTTGGAAAAGATTCCAGAGATAATTCAAGCAAGAATATCTATCTCAACAATATTACTATAAAAATATTCTTTATTTCTTTAAACTCCTACTAGGTAACATTACCATTGATGAGTACGAAAAGAGATTTTTTGAGCTGTTAAGCTACATGGATTTTATCCAATAAGATAAAGTAAAATTCCAATGTTTCATGAGTCATCTTACAACATTTTATAAAGATCGAATCAATTATGATGAACCACTTACATTGAAAGAGTGCATAAGGAAGGCCAAGTACCTTTATGAATATGGTAGGAAGAGACGAGATCTCCATAATAGCTAGAAAGGTAATATGAAAATAAAGTAGGAGCAGAGGAAAAATGGATTCAAGTCCTTTGGCGGCAAGCATGAACACTTTAGTTCTTTCCAGCATCCACTTTTGAAAGTGGAACCAAGGATAAATGAACCTACTATCTTAGCAGTTGTCTGCACCAGTAAAATGTTGGAGATGCGGAGTTGACCACTATCTTAGCAGTTGTCCTAAGATAAATAATAAGGATGCCAAAGTATATAATTTAAGGAAGCATCTATAGTAGGGGAGGTATCCCATACCATTCCAATAATTTATGCAGCCTTGGAAAATATCTAGGAGGATCATCAATCATCGATGATTGAAATTGAAGGTAAGGTAAATAACTTACCAATTTCAATTCTAATTGATTCCGTAGCTACATTCAGCTATGTTAATGATAAATTGGTTGAAAAATGAGTGCTAGGGAGAAGAAAATTTCAGAAGCATAGGTTCGTACAATTATCTATAGGGATGAAAAGGAAAGTTACATTAGTGGTTGAAGACTGTAAATTCACCATGAATGGATTACAGAACAAATATAATTGGACATAATTCCCGGGGGATCTTATGACATTTTGTTGGGAATGGATTGACTTGAGTCGCATCGTGCAATTCTGGATTTCCACAGCAAGGTTGAACTTGGCTGGATGAGGAAGAAAATTTTGTACAGTTAAAGGCATACTTAGGAGGATCTCAGTAAGAGAAATCTCGACTGTTCAATTGAAGAAATTAAATCGCAAAGTGTTCTAGTTGTACGCTATTCGTTTTGAATAATTTCCAATCGAGACAGAGCTCTGCGTGGAGGTAATGCAAATTCTCAATGAATTTGAGGATGTTTTCCAAGATGTGCATGGGTTTCCTCCCAAAAGAGACCTTGATTTCACCATCGATCTGGTACCCGAGGAAGTGCCCGTGTTTACATATCCCTATAGGATGAGCACCCCACAACTTCGAGAATTGTAGACACAGTTTTAGGAATTACTAAAGAAAGGGTACATTCGCCCTAGTATTTCACCCCGAGGAGCTCCAACTTTATTCTCAAAGAAGAAATATGGTATGTTGAGGTTGTGTGTATACTATAGACAACTAAATAAATAAACAATAAATAATAAATACCATTTTCCAAGAATCGATGATCTTTTCGATTAGTTGAGAGGAGGAAAAGTATTCTACAAGATTGATCTTAGATCTAGATATCATTAGGTGCGCATTAAGGATGAAGACATCGGTAATACTGCTTTTCAAACCAGGTATGGTCATTATGAGTACATTGTAGTACCTTTTGGGTTATCAAATGCCACTGTCACTTTCATGTTCTTAATGAATGGGGTATTCAAGGAATTTTTGGATAAATTCATTATAGTATTCTTGGATGATATTTTAATTTATTCCAAGTCAGAGAAGGAGCATGAAGTGCATCTTAGGATCACTTTGCAAATTTTGAGAGGGAATTGGCTATACGCTAAACTCAGTAAGTGTTCTTTCTACCCAAAACAATTGTTATATTTCGGCCATAACATCTTTGAAGGTGTGGCAGTGAATCCCGTGAAGATAATATCTATTGAAGATTGTCCCACTCCCAGGAATGTGGCATAGGTCAGGTCATTCATGGGATTAACAGGTTACTATAGGAGATTTATATAATCATTTTATCGATTTACAAATCCAATCACTTCTTTGCAGAAGAAGGGAGTAAAGTTCATCTGGAGTCAAAAGTGTGAGAAAATTTCGGTTTGTTGAAATAACTTCTTACTCGGGCTCTAGTGTTAAAGCTTCCAGATCCAGAAAAAGATTAAATTGTATGCATTGATGCATCATTGGAGGGACTTGGAGGAGTCTTGATGCAGGATGGTCACATGATTTGTTATGAATAACATAGGTTAAAAGAACATGAGAAAAACTACATTGCTCACAATATGGAGTTAGAAACAATAATTCATGCACTCCAGATGTGGAGACACTACCTCACGGGGAGCGAGTTTGAGTTAAAAACCAATTATCATAGTTTAAAATATTTATTTGAACAACCTCATTTAAATGCTAGGTAGGCTAGATGGATTGAATTCTTAAGTGAGTTCAATTTTGAAATCAAGTACATAAAAGGAAAGGAGAATAATGTGGCAGATGCTCTTAGTATAAGAGGCCAGCTAATGCGAATTTCAGCAATTAGTGACTGGAAATCAAACTTGAAAGTCAAATTGCATGAGCAACTGAAGTTATATCATCATTATTAGCAGGTTGTAGCAACCTTACAGTCCGGTAGTAGAACTATAATTTTTTCTATGTATTCAATGACTAAACATGGAATTCTTCAGTTCAATGGAATAATTTATGTGCTAGCTGAAAGTGAACTTAAGAATATAATAATGCAAGAGATGTAGAATGTACCTTATGCAGGACATCGAGGGTATTAGAAGACCTGAAAAACAATTAAGAAATAATTTTGTTGTCCAGGTATGAAGAAGGAAGTGGATATGTATATTGCTCAATGCTTGGAATGTCAGAGAGTTAGGGAAACACATAAGCACCTCGTTGGTCTATTCCATCCATTTCCTATACCGAAATGGAAGTGGGATGTAGTAACTGTTTATTTTGTTACCGAGTTACCAAGAACTCAGAGGAAACATGATTCCATCATGGTATTGGTCGATAAGCTAACAAAGTCATCCCATTTTGTATATGTTCAATCAAATTTCAAAGTAGCCAAGATTGCAGAGGTTTATATGAAGGAAATTGTCAGGTTACATGAGATACCTAAGGTAATAGTTTTAGATCATGATCCAAAGTTCACTTTGAAATTTTGGAAAGGATTGTTTAGGGAACTTGGTACTAAAGTAAATATTAGTACAACATATCATCCACAGTCAGATGGACAAACTGAGTTGGTGAATCAAATAATTGAAGACATGCTTTAAATGTACGTAATGGATAACCTAGTAAATGGGAAGACTATTTACACCTTGTTGAGTTTACTTATTATAATGGTTACCATGCATCACTTACGATGAGACCTTTTGAATCACTTTATGGTATGAATTGCAACATTCTAGGGATAAACCTATGGATAGGCTAATTGTGGGACCCAAAGAAGAGTTCATTGATGTTGGGAAACTGCAAGAAGTTAGCAGCTAGATTTTGTGGACCATTTGAAGTCCTGAACATAGTAAGTCAACCATCAAGTGTATTGACAAAGTATTCAAGTTGGTGGATCGAACAAAATAGTTATGGTAGTTGTAACTACCTTCCTCTGTTGTAAATTTATAAATAAACATGGATTTGAGATGTAATGTTGGTTATTACTGATAATATTTTATCGGGGTACTTGTTGTTGCTTCAGTATTGGAATTTTTTTTTACTATGTAATCCCTTAGATTACAACCAGTGCATAGAAAAAAGCATAAATTAAGGAGTTTGTTATCTTCCATGTATGATGAGTTATGCTTGATTGTGATGAAGTGTTTTAAATGTGTCTAATGACACCACCTCTCTCTTAAAATACTATCTCTATGATCTACCTAATCGTGTCATCCTCCAATACCTTTTGACCTCGTTTCCAACAACAACATTCAACCACATTATGTTGTGATAGTTTGAGTGCCATCTATTGTGCTCAAAGGAGTGCAATAAGAACATAAAGATAAATATGAAAAAATATGAATTTCATTTTATGACTTAATCATGATCAAGTTGTTAAATAGAAGAGAAGTTTCTTCGTTTTTGGTCAATATTAGGTGTGACAAGGGTTGTCATTAAATAGAAAGATAGGTGTAGTTCCTCTTTATCCTTTAGTTATTTTATAAATCCTTTGTCATATTCCAAGTTCATAAAATAATATGTTAAGATACTAAACATTAAGATTTATTTCTATATGGTCACCATTCTATTTACATTTGATTTTATCTATACTGTGTACAAATAATTCAATATATTATTATGGACATTTCTTCCTATCTTTTTGTTCTTTATCCATGATTTCTTTGCACCGAGAGTAGTAGAGATGTGCTCTTATGCTCGAAAAAAAGATCTATAAAAAAAATCTATAATGCACCGGATTAAAAACATCCAGATAGGTAGTTCTTTTTATTCTTTATCCATGATTTCTTAGGTAGTTCTTTTTATTCTTTATCCATGATTTCTTTGCACGAAGAGTAACATGCTCTTAATCTGTTATTAGGTAGTTCTTTTTATTCTTTATCCATGATTTCTTTGCACGAAGAGTAACATGCTCTTAATCTGTTATTTATTTCGTTTTTGTTGTTCTTTATCCATGATTTCTTTGCATGCACGGAGAGTAGGGATGTGTTCTTATGCGCCAAGAGAGATCTATTTCTATTATGCACCTGATTAAAAGCACAGAGACTGGTGGTGTGTAAAGACACATTTACAAGAGTTAGTCACAACCAATCATAACTCATCATACAAGTGTTAGTAAGCCTCGTCCTAACATAATTTAAAGCAGAGTTGGTAGAGCATTGCAAGCCTAATTCGTACATTTTTCTTGAGGATCTTCAGCTTCCTTTGATCCATCCATGATGGCTGCTTCCACCAAACCTTTCGCTGTTAACAATAGGACGATCTCTCTGGTGTTGGTGTCTGATTGTCGGTTATCTGAAAACAGATCGGCAGAACTGTTTTCTATTTCATTCCATTCCATTCCACGAAGATTTTCGATACCTTGAGGGTATCGTGATGCACTTCACGAGAAGAAGTTAGAATTAGAATTAGAGGTAGTGGGACAACATATGGTACCATAGATCATGAATTTCTCTTCTCCTGTACGCAACATCATTCACCATCATAATCATTAGAGTCACGAGCACAACATTATCTTTCACGAGAACAAGAACAAGAACAAAAACAAAAACAAACTGGACGCACTATCCATCATTATAATGATTCTCCATCATCTTACAACTTGAATCTTCTGGTTTCATAATTTTATGTAGACGACGTATGTGCAGGTTCCTGTGTGTTGATGTCACCCACTCACATGGAGTCTGCCAGTCTGCCTTTTTGGCCTCCCACCGGATTATGAACGATGAACAAATAGTTCAATTACCAAATTTTTCATTAGCAATCATGCCGCATATAGTTTTGTAAGTTCTTTTTCAAAATATTCATGTTTCATATCAGGTGATTGACTATGCCAGTGAGTTTAACATCAAGTCCTTTTCATAATGTATATGTTTTCACCATTTCATTTTCAATGTATATCTTCAATAAATTCTTTTGGGTAAAGAGAAATCCATATCTTTTAATTTTACAAAATAAAAAAATTGAATAAAAGTAGTCGAACATTTATCATACCAAACTGAATTTTAATTAATCAAATATAAAAATTAATAAAATTAAAATTCTTAAAAAAATGAAAATATTTAGGATAAATAACGTAAACCTTCTTTGTATATATATTTTTTATTTAAAAAATCTAAACTGTGACATAGTTTATATGAGTAAAGGTTATTTATTGATTTTAAAGAAATTGGTAAAGATAAATAAATAAATATATTTTTTTAATATTTTATTACAAATTCTCCTTGTAGAGTGCCATGGTTAACTCTGCATCATGGGTGAGGTATGGTTGTAGTTGTTAAAATTAGGCTCGGTCTCCATCTAGTGGTAAAATTGTGTGTATGTACCATGAGTATGGATGGTAAATCATTTGGAAGGTCATGGTGGTTAATGGAAGGTCTCATCCCCTTGAGTGGCAATACAATTGACAACCTAGTTCATATAGGCTCTCGCCCACAACTCTACAGACTATGATGGAAATTACTTCTCCTTAATCCAATTGTGCTCTGAGTTCCTGGGTCGAGGTTTAGCCCTGAATCATGGCCAAAAGTGTGGTTGGCTCATATCACTCCGAGCAAAAATAATGATTCAAGATTCCTTCCATCACATGTTGTGAACAACTTTGCGAATTCTAACTTAGGATTTCTCTACCTCATTAGCATAGGTCTCCTCTTAGTCCCTCAAGGATTATCTTTGGCTTGTCCATGGTTACAATCAAGCAAATAGAGCACAAGCTCCCTACTAGGGCTCAACATTCCCACATGCCCCATGTTATTAAGGAATAGGAGAAAGCTAAATCTAGTTTTTTGGCATATTTTCCCCCACTTTTCGTCATCGTTTGCATGATTTGGAGGCTAGGATGTAGAACAATCCAAATTTCCCCGAGTAGGAGTAGTTGATTGCAAATCTTGGTGGGATCATGGAAGACCTTGACACTACTTGGACCAGGAAGGCTCATTATGTGAAAACCCTTATGCTTCTTTGGTACACTAAGACTTTGTTAGTTTGCACTCTGGTGGAGAATGTGGAGGGTATGCTTATAGAGGACAATTAGGGTGTCGGTCTTGCTTAGTGAATGGATTTTATGGAGGCTCGGTTGAGTTAGATGGCTATAATGCAGGTATACTTGAATTCTAAAACAAATGCTCTAGCTTTCGATTTAACCGGTAAAGTATTTAACAAGTAGTCTACTCCTAGTCACTTGGTTGGGCTCATCTTCCCTAGGAAGCTAATGTCTCAGTTTGTTGGTACAAAAGAGATCCCTCAAGTCAATATCTCTAATGACAATTAGCTCATGTGCTTTGATTCTAGGTTTTTAATGAAAATTCTTTTAACCTTCTCTTTACAAATGTCTATAGTGGTTCCACTCCTGCTTTTCACTTGATTTTTTTTCTATCTCGGCTATTAACCCTGGCTTGTGGGGGATTAAGACTTTAAATTTAAGTTTTTGTAACTCCAGATGTGGTTTTTATGCTTTATTTAGGAGTAATTCATACTGGAAACTAGTGACCAAACTTTGGCTATGTGGCTAGTCAGGCTTCCCTGGAAGCAGGATGGCCATAACAACATATGTATATATATTTTATTTCTAATTTAATCTAATTTCAAGCTTTACAAAAAAAAGAATTTCAGCACAAGGTAACTCATGAATGATGCAACTAAAGTGTAATTCATTTTTTAAATAGTGAGTTTCACTCTATAGACTTGTATGAATGTGATATGTAACATAACAATATCATATTGAATTAAAATGAAATAAATTTTAGGTTTGTAATATAAAAGTGAAATAAATCACCCATAATAATAGAATGAAATATGTATAAATGAAAAATAAATAAGGAGTCAATCATTGTTGGCTTGATCTACCGAGTTTTGCATTGGTGTCCAATAAAAGGGGCCTGGCATAGTCTAAGTGCTAGAATATTCAATCCATATGAAGGGGAATGTATCATTTGAAGCATTGTGCCAAGAGTAAAGGTCATATGGGGCTCATTAAAAATGGCCATCATGATCAACACTTACATAAAATGACATGGGTTTCTTAACCCAATATGTAACATATCACAATTCACAATCAAGAATTTAAATAAAAATATAAACCAGTTCATTCCACCCTACTGTCCTAATTTCAAATGTAACATGAATAATATCAAATCATACTCATTTCTTAGCATTATTTATATAATAACGAGAAGAAACATCATCACCATATACTAAAAGAACAATCAAATTTTTACATAAGGGCCTCCATCCAGTAATATTCAGTATGATCCAGTGTATACAGTGCAACCATCAATTTATTCAACAAGAATAATAGCAACAAACCAATAGCCAATGATAAAAAAAAACCCTACTCAAGCATACATATTTGTAATATATATTTATTTTCTCAAAGCGGAGAAGGAAAATGAAAAATTATCTAGATCCATTGTCTCCTCCCTTGTTCCATCTTGGTTGACTCACAACCATTTCCCTCTACATTGTCTAGGTGTCTTCCTTGTTTCACCACCTCTTTTTTATTTCCTAGGATCTTGATTGTTGTCCTAGTCCTCATCAAACTATAGCTCTAGTTCCCTTCACTACTATTAATTCCCTCTATGCTACGTGGAACAACTTTTAACTAGTTCTACTTTCTCGTACTATGCCATGTTGTCCTTTCTGTGACTACATATATAATCTCTTTAAAATTCAAATATTCAAAACGAGGGGCGCAACAAGCCCCAACTACACTTGTTGACTTGTCCTATAGTTGAGTCACATCAATCTTGATTTGACATCATCTTTTGTTTCTTTTTGAAATAAGGGGCCCTACTTTGGGACCACCTCCAAACCTTTGTCTCTATACACCACAAAATTGTCCAACTCTTTGGACCATTTTCCTACCTAGATATAGAATCCAAGTAAATATAAATTAGGTTGGTTATAATCTCATGTTTGAGTCCTTATCCCCTATGTTTCCAACCATTATAATTATTCCATGATGAAATTCCTTAGTGGCCATAGTTGAAGCTACCATAACTATAACTAGATTGGTCTACTGGAATAGTAGAGTTCATCTACTTATACATTTGATTTCTAGATGTTGTGCAACAATTTCCTTCTATATGAGTGGGTCTATTGTTAGTTCCACCAGTTAATACACTCAATTACTTATATATTGAATGAGATTAGATGGTTTATCCCTTTTCTTCACCAATTGCATCCAATTTTTCTTGATTATAAAATTTTCCTTTGATTGCTCGACATCTTCTTACAACTTTTATTTGACCTTCTTTGCTTATACTATTGTTGGATCTAGAATTTGAAATATTTATGCCATTTTATTTTTCTCTATTGATAGATCCATATCCCAAATATCATTAATCTTCTCTTCCCCCTTCTTCATTTTGTTGAACGTGTTCTATAATTGGTTGAAAATTTGTGGAAAGGGAGTATTGATTTATATATTGTTGATTTATACATATTCCTCTTTTATAGCCAACACCATATATATGCGTCATCTTAAATACTTCTGCATGGTCTTCAAGAGTTACCTTTTCCCTATACAATCCATTTTTTTCTTCAAAGGCATCACCAATTTGAACACAGAGGTTTGTATTTTCTATTCTCAATTCGGTAAGGACCCTTTCTACTTACACCAAAATTTGACCAATTTGATTTCATGAGATGAAATTATGGTGGATGAAGTCCTATGTGGGTACTTGGGTGATGTGAAATTATGGAACACAAATGAGTGCAATTGCACCACAAGATCTCTCTTGTCTAATGGTTATGCGATCTATGTTGCTACATTGGTCTAACCAATTTCTTTAGTGATTTCCTAGTTTATTCCATAAGTGAAGCCAATGCTGTCATTCCTTATCCTTTCTTAGATAATTATATTGATATACTACATGATGCCAAAGTTTTTCAAGAATTTATTCTTAATAGTGTGTTGGAAATATCTATCTTTTCCCAATATTGAAATCAATTTTCTTATGATGGTGGGGTTCAATTGAGCATCTAAAATGGAGGTATAAGGGAATGTATGCACCCTAGGTTGTGTCAATGATGTATCGTATAGCGTCCATTATTCCACTTATTATCATTTGAGTTGTTGTTTGTAGTCTTTTTTATTTTCATGTTTCTCTTCATCATATTGGTATATCTACCACTTCATCCCTCTAGTAAGGTATTTCTCATTGTTATATGACTAATTGGCACCCCAGTCACCTTAATGACCCTAACAACATTTGTGTGACCCTAATGACATTAGAGCCTCCCAAACACCATCCAGTTGTCCCCAATTTGGCTAAAAGTGTCCCTAATCACTAGATAATCCCCTAATAGATACAAACGACCTTGGATTTTATAGTTAGGGTCAACCAAATTGATGGTAATCACCTCAAAATAAGGGTTTAATATCATTCCATTTCATGCCTTCTTAAAAACACCTAGTTTGGAGCCCCAATAAATATTCCTCTATAAAAGTGTGTGGTCATTCACTTCTCGCTTATGTAGGCCACATGGACGTTGGAAAATGTGAGAAAATATATGAAAATTTTGAAATACGATAGCTGATTGGTTAGTTCCTTAGTGGCAATCAACCCAAATTGCATCCTTACCATCCCAACTATGTCAAACACCTAATAAAAAGAATTTATGGGATGGAAGAGGGAGAGGTCAAAGAGAGAGAATTTCTACATTATGTTGGAATGACTACTTGTGCTTCCTAGTTTTCATGCGGTATTTTCCCCATTTAGTGGCCCTTATCCCTAAGTGATACTATATTCTACATGAAAAAGGTTCTCTCTTAACCTTTTCCTATATGTAAGAGGAGGCTTTCTAAAAGTAAGACTGGAAGACATGAGCGGCTTAAGAGTTGTGGGTGAACCTAGATCACAGTTTCGAAGGTGCCAATGGTATCATTAGGTTTGGTTATGTATTGTTTCCATTGTTGTTAATAGATATATGATATCTCCCCCCACCCCCTGATTTATATGTCTTTGAAATGATTTTGGATAGATATTAAGGGTGTTGAATTACTTGATTATTCAGCTTGGATTAGTGGTTTATGTTTCATATTTTGTTATTAATTTATGATTCAATGTATGCCAAGATATTTTGAGGAATGATTTATGTCTTATTTTCCCCATGTATAATAAGAATCAAGTGGAAAAAATGGAAGGAAAGAAGAAGCAAGGACAATAGTCAGATTATAGGTTCTTCTCTTAGGTTGAACCCAGTCTAGTACCCTAGGGAATTGTACTGGTTGTCTTTAATATGATATGTTGGAAGACAATCCCTAGATATTAGATGTAAATCATCACAAAAAAAATGAAAAATCCAATGGTGAGGATTATATGAATATTTATTTGTAGGTCTATTTCTGTTATGTTCTTCCATTATTGATTAGGAACAGGTTCATAGGTTCCATACTTTAGTATCCTTCATTTTAAAACCCTTAAAAATTGTAATGTTTTTATATTTTAGTCCTTCTGATCCCCTTCCAAGAGTCCCATGCACCTCATTGAGGTAAGAAATGTGTTATAAATGGTTCCCAAAGACACTTCCTTATAGGTAGGTGTGTGGTCATGCATTGTATAGTCTTGATAGGTCTATGAGGTCTGCAAACATTTTACCCCTTTTTCTTCATGATTACTACTAGTTTGAATTGTCTGAGTGTGCTTGGAATATTGTGGATAAAATTTCCTTTAAAAAAATTCTTGAGGCATACTTTATGCTCTTTTATTTGGTTCCTCTAAGAAAATGAAGAAATACCTAGTTATTGAGTATTCCTTTTGGGGTTGTTTTCATTGCATGTTTTGTGGAGAAGAAGAAGTTTCCTTTAGGTGATTTTTTCATGTTTTTGTACTGCATCATATGCATCTTATTTTTCTTTGGTTTTATCACTTTCATTGCTTCATATGTGTAGAAGATAAATACTTTCATTGTTCAATAACATTTTTCCCTTGTTTTAGTGCATTGTAGATGAAAGTTTGCAATTGCATTTATTTTTATGGTTCATATATGAATATTCTAGGCCTATTAATGCAATTAGGAGTGTTTTTATATAAAGCAAAAAATCTTATATGCATGCATTATATTTTTCTCATGAGGATCATTAATATTTTCTTTCTTTGGTTACAATAATTTTCTTAAAAAATTGCAACTTGCTTTTGTTTTGAAAGGTTCTACTTGTTTCTTTTTCTTTTGTAAGTCATTTTTGCCAAGAATATATTTTAAAGTTTGAAGTGGTATTATCCATTTTTAATTAATATTTTGTGTATTTATTTCATTTTAGAACATCATCATTTCCATACTTCCACATCCCTCTAAGTAATAACATCCTTTAAAAGAAACATAAATTAAATTAACTAGTATTGTTTCTCTTTAATAGGAAACCAACAATAGTTTAGGTTCTAGGTTCTTGGCCATAGATTTGGAGAGTAAATTATCCAAATCCATGTGAAAAAAACCGAGAAGTTCAATATTTGAGCATAGAAATAGACACTTCTTGGGAACATGTGCTCAACATGTGCATCAAGCATGAGGTTAAACTGAGTAAGCAATTGAGATTATCCCCTCTTTGCATGTTCAGTGTGATATGAAAGTTAGGGAACTTTAAGTGAAGTGGAAATTTCTCATGGTGACACCACTTCTCTCTAAAGTTTTGTGTTTAGGACTTGTTCCTATGTTCCATATTGATTCATAGATACTTGATCCATGATTGTTCCTCCCAACTTTCAATTGCATCATAGTATCCATAGTTTCCTACCTTAGGTTTCTCTTGAGTTACTGCAAGTGGGAAGTGCTCACAGTAGCTGAGATAAATTTATAATATCCATCTCAACATCCCTAGAGGGTGCTCATGTTCACAAGGGTACTTTCACCTTTGGTGATTGTTGTGTGAATGTTTCCATAGTTATTTCTCATACCTTTATTGGTTTTACTTGGACCCTATCATCTCTATATGACCTTTGGAAGGTTTATGTTAATCTCTTCATTGATTGACCTCAAGAATTATACACCGTAGTTTTATTTATGAGATTCTAAGTTTGCTTGGTTGAATCTTCCCACAATTCATAAAAAATGTGACCATTTATGGAAATTTATCACTATCATCCTCATTCCATAACATCATCCTTGAAATAGAAATATAAGGTACAAGAAGTGTAGGATCACATATAGCACCAACAAGAGGTTCTCCAACTATTGAAAGATAATTTGTCTATAGAACATAATAGGATGAAATAACAAGAAAATCAACATCACAATGAAAGGAAATTGGATGTGGGGGATTAGGTATTTTTTAGCCCACAATCATACAAATATATGTCCCTCAAGTAGAAAAAGAAGGAAAATAATTAGAACCCAAGTAATATGGTATCTATAAGTTTTTTCGAGGATCGTAAGTATGGTTTACAAATTGGATTTTCCTCCATCTTCATGTGTACATCTAGTCTTCCATGTGTCTCGATTAAAAAAGGCAATTGCTAACAATATTCTAGTCCATACTATTTTATCAGAGACTGATGAAGAAGGTAAATTGGTACTAGAACCTAAGGCAATAATTAACACAAGGTCCAAGAAACTACAAAATTAAGTAATTACTGAGTACCTCATCAAGTGGAGGAAACTACTAATAGAAGAGGCAACATGATAAGATGAGTTATTTAGGAAGAACCATAGAAAATTAATAAAGTGTTGAGGACAAGAATTGTTTGAAGGGGAGGGTCATGTTAATCCGTATATATTGTAATATTACATATATATTATGATATTTATATTATCTTTATTTTTCATTGAGGAGCTTAAGTGCAATTGTTGGGTCATATAGAATTGTAGTTGTACATATTGTCTCCTACACACACACACACAAACACACACCTAGCTTTAGGATCACCTAATCTTGTATTGTGTCTTTTCTACATTGTTTAAGAAGGATCCCCCCTTAAATAGGCTTCTTATTCATATATTTAGTTCATTCTTAAGGTGATGGATTGAGTCTCTCTTTTGTATTATATTCTCTTTTGGAAAACTGTTGCATAACACTCTTGCACCTTAATTGGTTGCACTTGGGTCCTAATAATCCTAGGATGACTTTTGAAAGGTCTATGTTTAGCTCTTCATTTCTTGAACATGGGACTTAACCACCTTATTTTGAGTTTTGGGATACTGAGTTTTCTTGGTTGTATCTTATAGTCTTTTATAGGGTGTGTTGATTGTAATTTGTCAACCCCTTAAAGGCATCAAATATTTCCTTTTCAAATTGGTGATTATGCCTAAATTTACCAAGGAGACCAACCAAGGGAGCCCCATGCAAGGGGATCCTTGTGATTTTACTCCCATTGGAAATGTTGGCACTTTATATATGGCCACTTTGAATTTTCTTAGATTCAACATTGGGCTATCAGTTTGGTTGTTTTCCATCCCAAATTCCCTAAAATATCATGAAGCTTCTCAAGTAAGAACTGTATGTCAAGAGTATAAAAACCATTTTACCTCTTCACCAGTGACACATTTTCTTCCTCCTTCTACCTCATGTGGTGGAAATACCAATACTAATAACCAACATCCTAAAATGCACAAAAAGTGGAAGAAAAAGAAGAAGATGTGAAGACCAGGAGTAATGCCACCAACCACTACAAATATTGTTGGAGAAAATTCCCCATCCAATGCAATTCATACTACAGGAAAGTCACCAGTCACTATAATTCATACTAGATACAAATTGCCAGTCACTGCAAGTCATATTGGACAATGCATGCAACAAATCATTACAAGTCATGTTGGGGGAAAGTGAGTAAGATCACCTTACTCACTTGTTCCTTTCTATTCTAGAGGTACAAATATTTTGGTCCCTATATCAAGAATATTATGCTCCTGAAAAACCTATAATTTCCCAGTATCCCATTCAACCTTTGGTTGTTAAAGTGGTCGAACTGATGCAATATTCATTCTGTCCAACTCTTCCTTTGAAGAGTAAAAATATTGAAGTTGAAAAACCATTGTAATATTAAATCTACTCCACTATTCTTTCAGAGAGATATGAGGATACCTCCCAAGTATTATTCATTGTTAGGCCATAAACTTCTAAACTAGGGGGCACTCCATTCAATTTGAAGGAGTCTCCACCAAGATTTAGGATGGATTCATTTGATTTGAATAGTCTATATGGGACTCAACTTTATTCCTTTGCACCCTTCCAAATTAGGGTTCAATTCAAACACCAGACATTTTTTCAATGTATTGTAGATGAAGGACCCTCTATATGCATTTTATCTACACATGCTTGGAAATATGTGTCTTATCCCAAACTTGTATTGGATTGCGTTGAGCTAATGGATTTTGATAAAATACCTCATGAACCTTTGGGGTTTAATCCTCAATTTACCATTGCATTAGGTTAAGATACTATCCTAGTTAATTTAATTCCAGTGAAGGGATGATTGGACTTCAATACTCTCCTTTGTCATCTTTATGTATATGATATGAATGCTGTGGTGTTTACTCTTTTCTCTGTGATGCATTTTCCTTAACAAGGAAGCATTGTTAGTATCGATGAACTTGCATTTGATGATCCTCATCATTACCCAACTATAGAACAAGCATCCCCTTTATCTACTCCTAGTCTTTTGGTAGACACTACCATGCCAAGGGTGAATTATGTGGCCTTATATCCCTTGTGTCCAATTGATGCTAAGAATATGCCTCTACATAAATTCTTACCTTCTTGAGAGTTGGTTATGGCAATTCAAAACATGATTTATGTATTGGGGTAATTGGAGCATGTTCTTACCTTTGTTCATCCAAGTGAATGTTCTGACATGTGTTCTCTATGGGATGACATCATTCCCTCATATGAAGCTCTCTAGTCTATGATCAAGTATAACATTCCTTTGAATATATACATTCTTTCCAGATATCATCTCCCTATATTGGACCTAGTTGTAATGAAATCCAACATTGATTTTTCCATTTGATTCTAATCTCATTGTTTGTGGATCCCTAGGCATTGGAATTTCAGAGTCTTTGGACTTTACCATTAAATTACAAGTTGATGTTACTAATGTTACTGGTTATTTTAGTATGTTCTTAGATTCCTATGATGACGAGTCTATTCCTATAGAATTTATTATTGCTTTCATTTATGTTCTTCCTTATGAGTTTTATATTATTGATTATAGGTCCTCAAGGCTTGGTGCTCATTGTTAGAATATTGAGAATATGTATAATATACAACAATAAATTTAAACTATTGTTAGTCCTTGAGATGTTCCAATGATGCTTTGGATCTATACTAGTGCATCAGTAACTTGATTTGAATACAATTGAGCCTTCTCTTTGAAGTAGGGATGGTAATATTGAATACTTTGGGTAACTTGCTTGATTATAGAAAAAAAACAATTATTACATGTAACCAGAATTGCAATGATAAGAATAACTTTGATTTCATAGAAACTTTATATAAAAAAATGTGAATGATGGTAATGGGATAAGATACTTGCGACAATAGGTTTTATCTCATTTTATAGAAAGTATACTATGCAATAGGAATTCAGTAGCTCTAACAAAGAATATGCAGGGAATGGTAAGACTAACTTAAGGAAAACAACTCAAATTCTAATTAACATATCATGAAAACTCCATAACAAGTTTAAACATAAAAGGCATTCATCATCAAATTTGAACAAAAAATGAGAGGAATGAATACCTTAGGGGTTTTGTATTATATAATTTGAAAAAACATTTCATTGAAGATGAAAGTAGTGGAGACACAAGTTAAGATAAGACACTCTGTAAATATTAAAACTAAGAATCCTCAATGATTCTATTACAATATTGTAGCTGCATCATAATTTCAAGTGCTTGATCAAAACAATTATCTGAGAAGTTACACTTTATTGAAAAATATGTTGACCCTTGTTCAATAGGACTCTATCCCTATTTATATCCTTAGGATTTATAAAAAATTACAACAAAATTTGTTTTGATAACAATTTTCATTTATGTTACAATATTTTAAGTTACAAGAATTTAACTAAATGTCCTTCTTAGAACTACTAGCGACTCTGATGGGTTCTCGCTCTTGATATTGAATGCTAAGATTTTCATTGTATTGAGTTTTAACCTAGCTACCTAGGTGTCCCTTGAATGAACTTCTTACTAGGAATATAAAATACATGATGAGGGTGGCATTGGAACTCAGGACTGTTGTTGCGTTGGATTTGATAAAGATTCTCTAACCACACCTTGAGGGACTGCTAAAGTAATATGTTGGGTGGAACTCAAGTGCACATATTTAGCAATATCTTTCCAGTCATTTTCCATTGGATAAACTAATGACCTAATTTCCATGGAACACATATATAACTCTGGATGGTGTGCATAATAAGGTGGAGGGATACTTTTAAGTACCATAAGTAGGATTGCAAGTAAACCAAAAACACCAAACTATTTATCCAAATTAACTTTTCCCTTGATTGATTTAGTCATATACTCAAATTGTTTTTCTTAATTTTCGCATTTATCCAACATGGCTTGATAATTATGAAGGAAATAAAGTTCTCCATGGACATCCTATGAAGATGGAAGGCCTTGGTCTAGACAATCATCAATTTTTTTTAAAACAAATTGTCTTTACCGAGCTGTAAAGTTTTTTCATGCACTATTTGAGTGTGATTCCTTTTCACAATTACTTTGGATTTTTCCATGATGATGGTAGTTCAACCTCTTATATCCAAAGTTTCCAATTCTAGTCTAGTTCTTGAATTTAAAATGTCAATTACTGAAGGTTCTTTATTTGGTTTGTCACCCAGATAGGAAAGGGTGTATTTAGCCTCTCTCATAGATGCAACAACCAAATCCCATTATTCTTATGTTACTGTAAATTGCTTCCAGTATCTTGCCATTATAGTTATAATTTGATCCCATGCTAAGTGATTTTCACTTATCGAGGGAGTCTTCCATGAGTATTCTTTGTTCAACTGATCCAAGTATTTTTGTATCTTCCCTGGTGTTATGTAACTCTTTTACTAATGCATCACTCCTTTTCCCTAAATTCTTGAAGGTATTGACCAGCTCCTTATAGTTTCGAAGAACCTCGTTAACCTTGATCAATACATCATCTCTGAAAGATAAATCAAACAAGGTATTTTATAACTGATCAGTTGGATATTCTAAAGCATATTCCAACAATGCAGCCCCTATTGAAGTCAAAAGTATATTATTTTCCTCCTTTAGAGAAATTATCTATTTTTCTAGACTGCTAACCTTATTCTTGTATTCCTGATATTTCTTAGCGTCTTGATCAATTCATTCCTAAGATACTGCTAACTCAAGAATTTGTACATCCTCTCCTGCTCGCATCTTTAATTTTTTCTTCAGAACTTGAATATCCTTATATTTTCTTTCAACAAGTTCTAGGCTAGAGCTGGATTAAGAGGATCAAGTCCTTTCTCCATGAATTTATTCTGAATATCATTTATCCTCATCACCTTGGATCTATTGGAAAATTTTTCATATTAAAGCTGCTTCTCCATTATACCAACCAAAGTTTGAAGCTTGTTGACATTCATACTAGATTTTAAAACATCTATAGATAACATATTTTCTTTCTGCCCGTGAAGCTGAAATTTTTCAAGGTCATGAAAATTATTCATTTAAAAATATACTTGAGTAGCTCTATATTGACCAAGAGCAATTTTTTCACCCATCAGTGTTGGCTATAATACTGCCATTATAAACATATCATGCCTAAAATCCATCGTTTATAATACATTTGATTGCCAAGGAGAGGTGAACTGGGACTTGGGAAACATCTCCTTCCTTAATTGTGTACTATCATATCCGATGGTGTTGAAAACTCCAATTAGTCTATATGTTTGTAAGGGGGATTGGGAAGATGTTCCTATCTCTCTTGGCCATCTATCCATTGGGGATTTTTCAATGGAAACAAATGCTTGTGTCGAAGGAAAAAATGTGCTTCCTTGTGATTGGAAGATCTACATATACAAATGAGGATGAAATATAGGATTATTTTCTTCAGGAATTTTTTGATGCTCATCTATTGTTTCAATATTACAACCAACTCTTCCTAAGTCCTCTTCAATTTAGACTCTACTTTGGCTTGGGTTGGCACCACCTGTGATCCTTTCTCCTATTCAAGATATATGATAGATTTAAATTCCTTCTAACTTTACAGGTTGGAAATTTTATCCAACATCCCCTATGGGTGATGTGGGTATTCAACCAATCTAAAATGTTCCCTCTTCATAGAGATTATCCCCCTAGGGTCATAGTTACACTTGAATCCCAAAGGAAAATTTAATATTTTTGGTAACTGTTCCACCAAATTCTATGTAGTATGAGACTTTACAAGGAAAGGACATGCTGGCTGAGAGATTTTGAAATTGACAATACTATTATTCTTCCAAAAGTGAATTGCATCAGAATTAAACCTTTTTCAGATATACTCTAAATAAAAAATACCAGGGTTGATAAAATCTAGAAGGTTATAGGGTGTTGATACAACTTAGTCGACAAGGGTTCATTGTTGAAACCCTTCGAGGAAATCTACCTAAACACCGACCTAGATAGGTTTTACCCTATCGAGCAACACCTGCGAAGCAGATGCAATCTCAACCGAGATGGTTGAGGGAGAGATGCATGAACCACATTTCCGCAGAAGGAAGAGGACTTGCACACTATGCCTCAGTCTGTCACAACACTATTCATAGATCAAGGAGTTTCTAATGAACTATTCATCATATCTACTTATAATTTTTCATATACATTTCAGATCAACTTAACTAAGACATCAACATACATAAACCCAATAAACACATCAAGACTTCGCATCATTCAGACATAGAAAATATCACAGATCGCATTATTGTAGAAAAACAAAAAAATACAAGAGTTCCAACATAAATATTTTTCTTATATTAGCTTCAAAAGTTCATAAAACATCCCTTGATCGAAATCCTTAGACCCAAAACACATTCATCCGCAGGTCACATACATGCAAAATACTTAGAATTTGTCTCATACAACTGATGATCTATTGCTATTCATCGAATCTAAGTGATCATCTATTGAATCTACTCCTAATTATATTTATAGGCTTGCACCTTTACAAAATGGCCAACATAAGATGAATCTCTAACTACTTGGACCAAAAATTCTAACTACTTGTGACCAGAATGACCACATTTGTCGGTAACTTCCTCTTGCACAGTCAACTTTTCCACTTGTCGATATCTTCTTTGCTACACCTTGCGCATCTGATCCCCTTTCCAACATGCCCCCAACAGAAACTTGTGTTCTTCCTTGAGCCACATCAGCTGGACATCGATGGTGAGTTCAACTTGGCATTGAAGCTTTCATGTTCTATCTGAATCTACTCAACGAGTCTTCCTTGACCTTTGCACTTGGTGCCACACACTATTTGGCCTCTTGCTATGATGGATGCTCCTCAGACACCTGCGCTAATTTGGCTTGCACTCCCTTAGTGTTCGCAAGTCCCTCCATTGAATTAAGTGCCAGTTTTCTCTGCATCTTCTTGGAATTAGTCCAACTGAATTTCCCTGCTTTGGTTTCTATCCCTTTCCTTGTTGACTTGCTATTGTAATGACTTTAACTCAACTTCCTTTCTCAATTACACGATTGGGGGAATCGTCTTGAGTGATCCCCACAATTTCGTTAGCTGTGCTTCTGCCTCACTGAGCTGTATCACTAATTGTTGCAGTTATTCATCCCGAACTACGCTCATCCAAAATTGCATCGTTTCTTCGACAATGGCGTGGGATTTGTTTTCCAAATCCTTGATTTGTGCTGCTACCTTCTCGATTCTGAGCCTGTGCTCTGCTACCTATTTGGTGGTGTATTGGTATTGCGCATTCTTGTACCTCCTCATTTTCATTCTTCAAGTTAGTGACTATATTTCCTAGTTGCAATACCTTCACTTCTGCAAACATCTCTATGGTGATGTCTTGAATTTCTTCACATGTGACCGATATTTTCTTCTCCATTTGCTATATATCGTTGAACGCTTTGGTTTTTTTGTTCACCACCATCTCTTGCTCGATTTTCATTCACACTATTTTCACTTCTTTCTGCGCTATCTGCTCTCGCGTCTTGACCAATTGGTCATGTACTAACATTTCATGATCCTGGATCTCATGAATTACCGCATTCTATAATCTGGTCACTATGTTCATCGACAATTCATTAACGATTAGACCGATCAAGTCAAATTGCCTCAATTTTGAATCCACCGTTTCATCCCCTCTCAAAATTTCTCTTGATGGAATCACAATTGTCTGCGCTGTCTTTCTAATACTTACTTTGGCTTCCCTTTGCAACAGCTCCTTCTGTGACACTCTTGTTTCTAATACAACATTCGTCAGGGATTGCAACAATCCCTTCACCTGGTGAAAATATTCTGTCGCATGCTGCTGCACCTGTGCTTGAATCTCACTAGTCGTAGAAGTAATTGCAGCCAGGATCCTGCTTACCTGATCGTCGACGAGATTTGTTGTGCTTCTTCCTTCTCCTTGTTCGAATCTCTATTTTGTTCGTCCTTCTCCTAGATTCCTTTCTAGCTCTAAATATGATGGAATCACGGATGATTCCTCGTGTGAATCCTCATTAGAGTTCTTTACTAGATTCTGCTTAGCTGGAATGACTGGTGGTACTCCTGCTTCTGTGTCCGCCAACTCATCAATTCTGACTGAAACCTTCAATTCTACCATCCATTCATCAATAATGGCATCAAGCTACTCATATGTCATATTTTATTGCATCGCTATCCACCAGTGATCTAGATCATGCCTTGCCTGTATGTGTATTTCATGTGGGCCGATTGCGAATCGAGCCACCTTTCAATATTTGGTCGCTACCTCATCTATAAGGCACGATATATTCCATGCTACTTCCTGAAGTCCATCATAATACAAGTAAAGCTGTACATTACAATCTATCTTCCTTGTCTCATTTTCATAACCCATAAGTTTTGATATCACACTCCTTTGCATGTCTAGACCACTTCGATGTCCATTCATTGATAGTACTTGGGTTCCATCCAAACCACAAGTGATATTAGTATCAACAACCATGAATATGCAAATGATTGTTTTCCTTCTCGTGCCAAGAAAACGTCTTCCATCAACTAGTTCAAAAGAAACAAATCCCAATTCATCTGGACTCCAATTGTGCATTGCTCTACGTAGGCGATGACTCCCGATGTGCATTGTTTTGGTATATTTTTTCGCATGATATTTACAAACAACAACTTTGTTGTGAATCGAATGAGCTTGTCATTAATATTTCGAATGACATACGCTCTTTTATCCCAGATGATTTCATGTTTATTCTTGAGCCTTGCAGCCAACCTTTTGTCATTATCTTTTCCTTTGAAATACTGCGATGGATTGACACCTGCCTTCGGCAAGCCAGTGACCTAGGATATAAAATTGACTACAATGGGTACTTTCGTATCAAACCATAGATACCCTTTGTGGAATCACAACAATAACTACTTCACACATGCATTAACTTTCGTCGAACGACCGAAATGTGGAATGTGGGTAATGGCCAACAGCCCCGACCGTTGCACCCCCAAGTCCCATTGTGTTAGTTCTTGAGTGAAAGGACCGGTGGCTCTATGTGCTTGAGGTACATACATCTACTTAGTACATTCTGGATACCCCATGATGTCGTGGTTGCTATATGCCAACTTCTGTAGATGTAGAAAAATGTTCATAGTAACATGCACGCCCTTTGGTGTCGCTGGAATCTTAATGTTGAATCATTGATTCTTGGTGATCCAAACTACTAGTGCATATGGATTCCACAGTGGTACATAGCCCAGAATGTCAGTAACTATTGTTCCTTTTCTCAGCGTGGAGTCCTTCACTCCTATCGTTGATGGGCCAACCTATCCCTCTATTTCCCTGGTTGAACTACTGGTATATTTGGTTCTTTGCTGCAGAGAAGTGGAATGATTCATGCCCCTCTTCTTTCTGGGAGGTCGTGATAAGTGACATATTGTATCTATGGTCTCTCCTCTACAATCGACACACTCCATAATGGTGATCCCTGTGTGCTTCCACTCGAAATTATTTGGGCCATCGCTAGCTATATCTCATCAGTCTTCTGCTCTTCGCTGCTCTCTACACTTGCCTTTGCTCAAATTATCATAGTCATCTCAATGGTTCAATCCCTACATCCTTGGTTGATTATTATAACCTTTGTTGTGCCCGTGCAAAGGATTTCGATCATCATAACCAAATCCTTCGAAGATTGACCAAATCTACCATTGATTATGCAAATTTAATAGTCCAATTCCTCCATAAATACGTGTCCCATCCACTTAGGTCATCACCCGTCATGTTTAATTGCTGCATTTATTGCCTAATTTGATTGTATCACCCTTCCTTTAGTATCGACAAGCTCCCTTCTTGCTGCGATTTGCACCTCCTTTCTTTTATGTCGATCCTTTTTGCTGCGATTTCTTGCTCATTTTTTTCCCTGCGTGGCTTATCAATCTTGATGCTGCACCTGGCTATCCCCATAGGGATTTAGCCGTCTTCAATTTAATAACTTTGGTAATAATGCTCCATTTAACTGCTGGGTTCTTCGTGAACTTGCTGTCTTATAGGAGAACCACATCTCCATGCTGGAAGTACTTCACTTTTACATTATGGTCGTTCCATGCCTTCTGTCGATCCTTTTCCAATTGTTGATGAAAAATTGTGATGAACCGATCCTCCTCAAGATGTAACAACTACATCAACCATTATTCGACCATGCCTCTATCACTTATTCCTATCACGACTGCTATGCACCAGATGGGAACGATGTATTCCATCGACATTACCGCTTCTTGGCCATAGACCAACTTGAATGGTTTTTGTCCTGTCAATATTTTACATGTTATTTTGTAGGCCCATAATATCACAGGTATTTTCAAATCCCAATCATCACAATTCATGTTGCATACCTTGGTTAGCGCATGTACCAATACCTTGTTAAATTCCTTGACTGTTCCATTCACTTGAGGGTGGTATGGAGTACTCTTCTTATGATGGATCTTGAATTCCTCTGTCATGGTGCTAATTGTGTGATTGATAAAGTGACTTCCTTGGTCGCTCATCAATACCTTGGGACAATCAAACCAAGCAACTATATTGTCAAATAAGAACCTAGCTGTTTTCGTAGCTGTACAATCCTTCACTAGTGTTGCTTCTGCCCATCTAGTCAAGTATTCTGTCGTAGTGATGATGTATCATGCACCTGTTCATTTCCCTAGCGGATTGATGGATCCCACAAAATCAACTGCGCATTTATTAAATGGATGCAGTGTGACCTGAGGTACTAGCAGCATATCGTCTCATCATGATGGCTTCCCTATCCTTTGACAGACGTCACAAATTTTAGCATAATTCATGGCATCGATGTGCATTTTCGGGCACCATAACCCATCTAAGAGTATCTTTCTTGTGGTTACGCGACCTCCATAATGTCCTCCTGCGTTTTTTTCACGCACCTCATCAAATATTATCTCCTGTTCATGCGGTAGAACACATCGACGCAGAATTTCATCCAACCCCATTTTGTAAAGTTGTCCTGCAATTAGCTGAAATCCACAGCTCTAACGACCAGTTTATTCTTATAACTAGTGGTGAAGTCCTCCGATGCTTTTCCTGTCAACAAGAATTGGATAATTTTCTCATTATGGTCATCTACCATTCCGATCTTAAACAACTGCACATCAGGTAGTCCATCCTCAATGTTGCTTGGTTCTTCACCTGTCTCTATCCTTGATAAGTGATCAGGTCCTACATTCAACCGTCTTAGCTCCACGATGATCTAAAAATCAAATTCTTGGAAGAGTAGAAACCATTGACAAATATCCCCCCCCAACACAGGCTTATTGACCAAGTACTTCAATGCTGAATGATCTATAAACATTTTGAAGTGTCCTCCCAATAGGTAGTGGAAATTTTTTTGTATTACATACACCATTTCCAATCCTTCCCTCTTTGTTGTTGTGTAGTTCCTTTCCACAATGTACAACTTTTGACTTGTGAATGCGATTGGGTGATCAATCACTCCTTCCCCTAACTGTGCCAAAATTTCTCGTAATGCGACTAATGATGCATCGACGTGGATGTGAAAATAATTCATCCAATCTAGAAAGACTAGTATCGATGCCGTGACCATATTTTTATTTAGAGTATCGATACTTCTCTGACATTTGTCATTCCACTCAAACTTTGCATCCTTTTTCAATTTTTTTTTCCATTGGTGTTGTGATTGCTGCATATCCCCTTATACCCTGTGTGACCCAATGTCATCCTGAGCTATTTTACTTTCATCGATGTAGGTATATTGAAAATTACTGCGATCTTGGTGGGATTGAACAACATACCTTCCTTGCATACAATATGTTCCAACAAAATCCCAAACGGAGCACAAAATATACATTTCTTTAGATTCAATGAGATTTGATGTTGTTGACATATTTCCAACATCAGTCAGAGATTAACAATGTGGTATTTTACCAACATATAGATGGTCGAGTCATCCTGTTGAGGCCTGGAAAATCGCAGGCGGCAACAGTAAGGGATTCTCCCCAATTAGCGTTCCCAACTAGCCCGCTGACTGTTTGGTATAGGGAATCCGTCCGGTTTACGGTCCGGCTACCGTAGGTCAAAATAACAAAACAAAGGCTTTATCGGTTGCGGCTCGGCCCACCGAGTTTTTGTATTTTGACTTAAAGAAATGATATGCACGTGCCTAACTAAATGCAGGGTGATCAAGATGCAGGGAGCGGTCACAAAGTGATGCGCAGGTTCTTACCTCTCGTCTTGTGCTCACCGGCAACCAAACCAGATACAAACAGAAATAAACTAACTATCTAAACTATCCATAGGGAGCAAAGTTATCATTTTAGATGAGAAATACATTTTCACATACAATAAGAAGAACCACAGGGAGCTGCTACTTCTTCTACACCACATGAACGCTTACAGATATTCAAATAACCAGATAGCCGATCATTTTATAACACATTTATCGCTCATAGTGGAAATATACCAGAAATTACTGAAGTGCATTCAACAAGAACATAGGTTCAAAACATTAAATACTCTTACAGTAAATGAAATACCGCTGAAAACAAAATAGTTCCTCTTCAACATCATTCATTGAATTGCATCGATACATTCCACATTTTACTCTTTCCAGCAGGCAAAATTGTAGTTTTCTTAGCAAAACGAGGTAGCTCCTCTTACAAGTAAACAATTACAAAATCTTCCAGCGGAAAAAAGCCCTCTCCCAGTCCTACTTCTCTCTATTTAAACTAGAACCCCTGTCTCTTTGGTTTCCCTCAGCGTGTAACCTTTCATTCTCCTCAACGATTCAGTTTCTTCTCCCGTTGTTGCGTTTCCCAATCATTTTCCATAGGCGTTTACCTTCTGACCGTAACTGCTGAAACTGCCTCCTTGGTGCCTCTGTCATTCGTTTATTTTGTCCTTTTCTTCGTTCTAGGCTGCTTTAGCGATCTACGGGGTCCTTCCTGCAGACAACTTTGGTGCATTACCCACTACACTGAAACATTAAGCATTAAAACTTCAAATTATAATGATAAATCTACAAGGAGCTAGCCTGGTTTGGGCGAGAATTCGCGGCACAATAAATCAGCGGTCGGGCGATACTTGGATCGCACAGGAAAGAATTCTGCTATGGATGGGACAAGGATTCAGGAGCCGCCACGACGGATGGGCACAAGAACCAGGTAAGTGACAACATGGGCGACACAAGCAATCGGACGGCGGAGAAGAGTGGATCGGAGGCTAGAATGCTCTGCCACCCGCAACAGCGGACGGAACGCAGGTCGGAGACAGGCGACGAGGTAGAAGAATTAGTTCGGGTGGGGGACGGCAGGTCGGAAGGCGGCTGATATTTGAATCGGAGGCCAACTCCTTTCTTCCGGCCGCAACGGCGGGCGAGCCGAAACTCTAGAGCAAGCGATTTACAACAACGAACCGGGCGTCGGATGAAACTTCAATCGGGCAAAAAGTTTGGTCTAGGAGCCACAACGGCGGGTGAGATGGGGCTCAGCATCTTCCAAAAGAGGCCCGATCCAAAGAGGAAAACAATAGCGTGAAGGGTCAATTTGCAGCCAAAAATCAAATTTTTTTCGTTAAGGCAAAATTTTAATGTTCTATGGGGAGTAAAACAACCAAACACGACTCAAACTAAACTGTACGCGGAAAAAAAAATAGCGGGCATTCAAACTTCAAGATAAAACGAACAGATAAGCTTCGAGGGTGCCAATCCTTTGACAATCAATCCAAGCAAACAATGATGAGGAGGGGTCCTAGAGTTTAAGTGAAGTAAAATCGGGGAGAACCGTTGCGGTAGCAACAACTGGTGATTACCTGGGGAACCTAGATCTCTGGGCGATTATTGTCTTTGAGTAGCAGACTGTTCTGCGATAAATGCATCCATCGAATTCCTCCAGCCATCCAGATTTCGCAAATCATCATTTATGCTAATCCTTTGGGGAAAGGAAAACCAAAACCCTCAAGTCCAAATAACTATGCCGAGGCCAGAGTATGAGTTTCATTATTAGATCTGTTTTCAGGTAGCTAGCAGTGTGGATACCACAGGATTGTAGCATATAGTAAACAGCAGTATCCATTTGTTCCTCATTCCCATGCCACTTCAGCATTTTGGTGCTTTTGGACTTTTGTCCTTTTCATTTGAGTCTTTCTGTGTGCCTTTTCTTACTGAATTTTAATTCAGGATCCTCTATCCCAAAGTGCCCTTTTGTGTGAGTGGTGTACTTTAAGTTCCAGCTCACGGACGGAGAGAATCTTTTGGCAATTTAGTGTTTATGCTTTAGCAATTGCTTTAATTCATGGTACTTTTCAAGAAGTCTGACTCTTTAACTGCCTTTAGGCATTTGTTTCTTGGCATGGGATCATTTATATTTAATACTCTGTTCACCTTGCTTCCTCCCATGGGTCCTTTACTGTTGCTACTTAGAAAATTTTTAAATGTGACGTGGATGGAGCCCCGACATAGTACTCCAGACTCTCTGAATCTGGTTTAAATCACAGGGGTTAAGCAGGACTTCAATGCACACAATATTTTCATTTGAGAGAACTGTTAGGCTGGGAGAATTCATTAAGAAATACACAGGCTGATACTCACCACACTTGCTATTCCCAAAAGACCTTAGTATCCTCCAGGCAACCACAAGTTTGTTCCCTTATTGAAAATCAAGACTAAAAATCAAAATGAAAGAAAGCATGACTCGAAACAACTACACAGCTTATTTATGTATGAGGCATAAAAGATCACGGAAAATTTTTCAAGAAAAGTAAGGCTTGAGAACCAAACCATTGACTGGCAAGTTCTCTTCCCATCCCTGTAAATCTTGCAACTTATAAGTAGCAGGGCCAAGTTTGGCTACAATTTGAAAGGGGCCTACCCATAACTGCTGGAATTTGGTATGCTTTCCCT